>JAJHPC010000006.1:13088363-13428363 GCA_024447665.1 Juncus inflexus
TAATTAAATCTAAAGAGAAAAAAAGAAAAAGACAGAAATAACTAAATACCAGATATTTTAGTGTCAAGCGCACAAAGAAAACCGATAACGTCTGAGATTAGGGACCGTGGCGATTTAATGCCGCTTCGCCTTCAACTGTGGTACCGTCGCATTTGGATGGGATTTAAAGTCGTTCGACAGTTGCAAGTAATTTGATGTGAATGAACCGTCTTGAACAAAGATGAAAGTTGCATCAGGTTTTTTTTATCACCAATTAATTGAAATTCACATGCTAGTGAAAATGATCTACAATCCTGACCCAAATCACAAATAAAAGTTATGAATTGTGCAGGTAAGTATCAATTGTGCATTCATTAATCACCGGAAGTATGTAAAAATACTAAATTATGCAAACAAAAATGGAAAGAGAAGAACTAAAGCCCCAATTTTGAAGTCCAAATAATATGGTTTTGAATTGTTTAAAACGAAAATGGATGATTATGCCTCAACCTTTTCTCATAAAAATTTGATTATCAATAAAATCCCAAATCAATCCAAAGAAATAAGAGGCCAAATAATTCAAGGGTAAATTTCACCCCAGTTCACTCAACTTTTAAAAATGACCAAATAGGTCACTCAACTTTCAATTGTCCCTTATAGGTCACTCAACTTTCAAAAATGACCAAATAAGTCACTCAACTTTCAATTATCCCATATAGGTCACTCAACTTCAAAAAAATGTTCAAATAGGTCATTCAACTTTCAAAAATTATCAAATAGGTCACTCATATCGGATGACTTATTTGTATTTTTCAACTAATTGGGTGACTTATTTTGGTTATTTTTGAAAGTTGAGTGACCTATAGTGGACAATTAAAAGTTCAGTGACTTATTTGATATTTTTTTTAAAGTTGAGTGACTTGTAGGGGACAATTGAAAGTTGAGTGACTTATTTGATTATTTTTTGAAAGTTGAGTGACCTACGGTGAAATTTACCCATAATTCAAACACTGAATTTAACAAAATACTAACACGACTTTAGATATTTGTGGTCATAGTTAATCCTTGTGTAAAATCGAGAATTTGTCTTTGAGAATTGTTGTCGCTCGCGTGGAAAGAGAGGCAGTTGCCGTCTCCTCGCATGAAGAGAGGGAATCGCTATCAGTCATTGCCGCGAGTAGGCTTGGAAAAAGACGGGATGAGAGAGAGATGCTGCAGGAGAGTCAAAGGTGTTGGATTAACTTATTTGATTTGTTAGATAGGTTTTTGTTGTATTATGACTGCTAAAGGGAAAAGCTTTTAGTTTCATATAATTTCAGAATAAAGCATTATATTTTTATAATTGATATGTTAAATTTAACTGAACCCAAAGACTTAAGATTCAGGATTTAATCAAGTGATTAGAAGAAATAACATCATTAACTAATAAAAATAAATTTTACATTCATTATTTTAACTATAACGAGTATAATTTTAAACATTTATTTCTGAACAGAAACAAGAAACCCACTAATTAGCGAAACGAAAAACCCTCCTTATTTTCTTACAAAGTAAATTAACATACAAATGCTATTTCTTAAAAGTATAAAATGTTGCAAAAAGAAAAGAAAAAAATATTTTATGTTTGATCAATTTTTTTTACCAAAAATTATTCATACAATGAACTCTATCTCATGCACTGTCTTTCTTATAATTTTTTTACTGTATACCAATGAGATAAGATAATTTCTTATTAATGCAAAGTTTAAGTAGGTAAATTACCTGTAGTTCTCAAAAAAAAAATTGAGATAAGAGAATTCTATCTATATAACATGTTTCTCAATGATGGAGACATAGTTTAAGTTAAGATGAGATGAGAACTAAACACAACCATCAGAATTTGTATACAATAATTACGGTGAAAGTCAACCAGCATCAACCATGAACTATGAAAACAATCATTGCAAAGAGATCAATAAAAAGAAAAAACATTATAAAAGTGCAAGAAGATTAGAAATCTCAGTTGATGATAAAATATTTTTTTTTTATTGAATGATTATGTAATTAATCTAGAGCAGTTCTGATAGCAATAATTTTAATAAAGCAGAGGAGAGAGGAAATGGAAACAAGAATTCCGTTTTTATTTTGGCAATCGAATGGAAAAAAATGGAAACTGGCTGAATTACCCAAACATGTTTCCATTTTTTTATGAAGAAAAAAAATGAAAAACAGGAAATAAAATTGATACCAAACGAGCCGTTAATCTCTTATTTTCCATTTAAGATAAGAACAAATACTATATTTTTTAAGTTTCTCACCTTTTGTTGGTATCCTCCAATTTCTCATTATTTAACAATACTAATATAGACTTTCACTTCAATCATATATCTATCTATACAAAAGAAATGAAAATATTTTATTTTGAAAGAGCAAATGCCACAAAAAAGATCAATAAAAGGGCTTTAAAAGAAACAATGTTCATACATTTTTTGCATCATGATTAGTTCAATCATGCAAAACCAAAATCTGGACTCATTCAGTCATGCAATTCATGCAAGTTTCTACAAAGGTGGATTCAGTTCCTGACATATGAAATTTAATTTTGAAAAAAATTAGGATTTCCTTTCAGTTCCTGACATATGAAATCTGATTTTGAAAAAAATTAGGATTTCCTATCCTATTCATTGGTATAATTGACGATTTTATTGATAAATAAGAATTAATTTGTGTGTTTCCGTATGCATCTGAATTTATTGGTTCTGAAAATAGTTGGCCGAAAATTTATTGGGCCAAAAATTTATTGGGTCAAGATTTCATTCAATATTTTGTATTCTCAGATTCTAGTAGCTTTGGAGGTGATATTTTCATTATCGTAGCTATTATTTAATTTTTGGATGATGCTATCAAAAGACATAACATTATTTAATTAAAAGTAATTTTAAATTTTTTAAGTTAAATACCAATTATATCCTTTATTAATGATGTTTTTCATTCTTCCATTTATTATTTTTGTTTATTGACTGAATACCTCTTCTCGTCAATATAGTAATTATGAATTAAATCAATTAAAATCTTTCATATATGGAAACATAAATCAATCCCTCATCTCCTCCATGATTTTTTGTCTCTTCATCTTTATCTCTACACCATGAAAATCAGTGATGAAAATTAGAGAAAATTGATATTAATCTGTCCCTCAATAATTGATGCGCCCTTAATTGTTTGTTTGTCTTTCTATCAATTTTTTTTTATATATTATCAAATGGCACATGTGACGTGTTTGGATGAAATATTTTTTTGTGCTAAGTGAATGAATTATTTATAAATTATTGTTATGTATGAATACATGACTCAAAAAATAAGTTGTTATGCTAATGGACTCATAGGCTAGTGATTAAGTGCAAAACATCACAAATCATAGGTTATGAGTTAAATTCTCATTGGCACCAAAAATAGAAGTGGGACAAAGAGCCCTCTCTATTCTTATTTTGTTTTATAAGTTAACTTTAATAAATGACTTACATTTTTTTTAATATATGTTCAGCATATTTTTGAAGTTTAGTTGTTAGTTTGAGAGAAATTACAAAAGCTGAATTTATTCATTTTTATGTTTAGTACAATGAAACAAAACAACTAGAAAAATATATGACGATGACACAAATATAAAAATAAACAAAATAATGCCCCCCAAAAAAAAAAAATTTAGAAAGTGAAAGTTCACGAGGAGACAAAAATCATGGAAGGGATGAGATGAGGGTTTGATTTTGTGTTTCCATATATAAAAGATTTTAATTGATTTAGTTAATAATTAATGTATATTGAGAAAAAATATTAGAGTCAATAAACAAAATAATAAATAAAAAACATCGTTAATAAAGAGTATAGCTGGTATTTGTTGTAAAAATTTTTAAATTGCTCTTGATTAAGAAAGTGACCTCTTTTGATAACGCCACTAGTTTACTGTTATTGCATAAAATATATCAACATTTTCTTAAAATAAATTTACAATATGTATATAACGTGTTCATTAATTGGTGATGTAATAACCTCTGGTCCTCTTGTATAACAATAAAAGTCCACACCATCATCAAGCTTTTATTTTTCCACCAAAAAAAAAACTTAAAAAAAACTTTGCAAAGTTGTAAAATATATTGTTTGAGATACAAAAACTTATAATTCTAACTCCAAATATATCAACTAAGCAATTTTTCTTTCTTTCTTACAAATATTTCTCACTTGAGAACTTCAGAAAAAAAACCTCCATCAATCTTTATTTTAGGTGCACAAATTTATTATTACAACCAAATAAAAATACTACCGCTGCTGAGATTTGAACCCAATCTCAAATTCTGTCTTTCAATAACACAAGTAAAATTCGTACAAATAGATATAGTTCAAAACAATTTGTAAATAAAATTTTATCTATACCCTACATGACCACAAGGCAAATTTTCTTGATTTCTTAATGCTTTTATAGGTTTATATGGTCTTTGAAATGCAAGGAATCTCTTGAGGCAATTTGTCACATCTAATGGCAAATTTGGCGAGATCCATGGAAATTAGTCTGCAGGATGACACGATAGCAACTCTGATGAACTCTCGCCGAGTTAGTGGGAAGATGGAAAAGAGTTTGGTCGATGGTTCTTTTGGGTCTTGAACCTGTTTGTCTTTCCAGGCTTTTTTTGTTTTCGTTTTGTAATGTCCTTTTCCTTTTCCTTTCCTGCCTTAGTTTTACTTTAGTGGACTCTTTTTGCTTTCTTATTTGCGCCACCAGTTCTGTAAATATTCAAACTTTTTTTCTTTAATATATGCCTAAAGGGATTCAAAGCAAAAACAAAGGAATTATTTTTGTATATAAAGTTAGGGGAATGATATGGGAAGAAAATGATTCGATAGGAGTAGGAAAAATTATGACAAAAAGTCTTTTTTATCCTTATTTGTACATATCAAGCAATTGAGTTAAAAAAGACAAGAATATATCACTCTTTATTGTTGATTCTTTCTCTCTCCAACGTAATATCATCAAAACCTTCAAATTATGAATATTCATTAAAACCAACTAATTCTTTATAAAATAAGTTGTTAACTTATTAATATTAATTATTTTTTTTATGAAATCTTTAGAAATTTTAATATTAATATACTAATTCAAATAAAGGTTGATTAAGAAAATATAATGGCTAAATACTTACAAACATATACAAGAATAAAAAATAAATTTTCATTATTATGCAATTTCATGAATTCATAATTGCTCCATAAACACAAAATGACAAGTAAATAAAAAGGCTAAAATGACTAACTAATATTTTTTAATTTATAAAAAATCTTATAACGGATTAACTAAATTAAAATTGCACAACAAAAATAATATATGAAGTGTCAAATGCTATTTGATAAAAAAAAATAATACTATATTCAAATACTAACGAATTAAAATAAATGACGCAATTGATAATTTTGAAAAACGAAACGGCTTTCTTCTACAAAAAAAAAAACAAATTTTTAATTTAGTTAGTCCCTTATAAGATTTTTTGTAAATAAAAAATATTAGTTAGTCATTTTGGCTTTTTTATTTACTTGTTATTTCATGTTTATGGAGCAATTATGAATTCATGAAATTGTATAATATTGAAAATTTATTTTTTATTCTTATATATGTTTGTAAGTATTTAGCCAAGTATATTTTCTTAATCAACCTTTATTTGAATAAGTATATTAATATTGAAATTTCTACAGATTTCATGAACAAAAATAATTAATATTAATAAGTTAACAACATATTTTATAAATAATTAGTTGGTTTTAATGAATATTCATAAATTTGAAGGTTTTGATGATAATTACGTTGGGGAGAGAAGGAATCAACAATAAAGAGTGATATACTCTTTTATTTTTTAATTCAATTGATTAATACGTACAAACAAGGATAAAGAAGTATTTTTGTCATAATTTTTCATGCTCCTATCAAATTCTTTCCTGTCCATATCACTTCCCTAAAGTTCTCCTATCAAATTCTTTCCTGCCACGTGAGAATTTCTCCTATCAAAGATCAACTAAAATTTTCTTCTTTTATAAAATGAGTCGACCAGACACGCACTATTCCAAACCATTCAAAAAGAACCGTATTACAATATTTAACGTAATTTGTAATATATGCCGTATGCGATAACTGCAATCGATTAGAAAAATACTTTTGATTCATTTTTCAAATATGTTCAAAGAAAGTATCAAATTTTATTTTATGCATTTCACTCATATTTTGTTAGTTTCCTCCAATTTCTCTGATAAAATTGACTTTGACATCAATTAATATATATATAAGAAAAGAAAGTTAGTTTAATTTAGAAAGACAATGACACAGACAAGATCATCAAAACGGCTATAAAAGAAACAATATTCATGCAATTTTTGCTTCATACCAACATGACTCACAATTATGCAATTCAGACAAGTTCTACAAGTGTGCCTCAGCTAAATACAGGTTTTACTAAAACAAAGGATCTGGTTTTGTGGAAACTAGGATTACAAATCCTACTCCTTGACTTCATTAAAACGTAAGGACTTATTTCAAATCTTTGTGGGAATTTATGGGTCCTTAGAATCTAAATTTAGCTGGGCCAAGATTTTAGCTACATAATTTAGTATAAGATATCTTATATAACGACAATATATAAGATACACATAATTATTATATTGAATATTAATAAATATATTTGACTTGGATGAGAGACCAAATCACAATCTAATATTACCTGCCAAGTAAGCTAATATTATACCTAATTTTGTTTGGTGACAAAGGTAGGAGAAATAGAGTTAGATATTGTATAATATAATTAATTTTAATTCAGTCAATTGACTAAAATTTTCTGAAAATTTTACTTAAATAATTCAAATCTAATCATAGTGGTACTGGACGCCGCCAGTATTCACAAATGGAGAGTATATGACCTTTCCAGAAGAAAAAAAGAAAGAAAAAACCCATGGTTTAATGGAAAAAAAAAAAAAAAAAATCAAATTTCAGCGCTTAAAGCAAGAAAATCCATTTGGTCTATACCTTCTTTTTCTATGCAAAATATTGTCTAGAATCTCCAAATCCGACAATAAAAAAAAATATATATATATAAACTACAATTATAAACAATGATCAAATAACGACTCAATATTCTCATCTCTTTTGAATTTTGATATTAGTGAGGCGATTGTCAATTCTAATCTCAATATATGCACGGTTTATTAGCGATTATTGGAAATGATATTCTGATCGTCATTAATTATTTTCTTCAGTGATGTTGGCAATATTGATTTGGTTTATTAAATAGGGCTTTAATTATTGTTGTGTTATGGCTGACAAAGTAACGACTTTTAGTTTAGTCCACAGATTTAAGTCCAGAATTTAGCATTATGTCATTCTCATCTTGTTACATCCCAAATTTTTAATACAAGATTTTACAAAAAAATAAATCAATACAGTTTGCACATGACAAAATAATTCATAATTCATATTTTACATTTTTCTCTTAGGAGTTGTAAAATAATAAATCAATAATACAGTTTGCACATGACAAAATAATTCATATTTTACATTTTTCTCTTAGAAGAAATGACATTTATTATAGCAGTTAATTAGTAGAGCGAACAATGTATATAAACCCATTTACCAAAATAATAGCTGGTGTATGTGATTACGTATTTAATACTCGCGTTATCTTGTCACAATAATCATTGGATTATGCGAACTTAAGAATAAACCAACAATGAATTTTTTACATGAAATGAGCTAAACCCTAGCAAAAGATCTTGACCGGCAATCTAGAAAGTTACTTGTAGTATAATAAACATGTTCTTCTTACTAGAAGATACTTTTTCCTTAGAGATTTAGTGCGAACAACAAGAAAATAATTTGCGTATTTTCCTGAAGTAGTTCTTACTTTTCATCTAAGTTCATGACAAGATCAAACACCTCAAGTTGATCTCCTAATTTATTAGTTTCCACCAATTTCTCATAATAAATAACGCTAAGGTAGAGTTTCATGTCACTAATATAGAAGGTAAGACTTTCATGTCACAAATTATATAGAAGGAAAGATAATATTTTAGTTTACAAAGAGCAAATGAAGCATACTAGATCCTCAAAACAACTATAAAAGAAGCAATATTCATGTCATTTGAATCATGCATTACCGCACTACGGACTCAAGTTCAATCATGCGCAATTCATGCACCAACAGGGATTTGGTTTTTTAAAACTAGCATTTCAAATTCCATTCCTCAGTTTTATTTAACACAGAGTTCTTTTCACGATTTTATTAAAAGATAACAACTTATTTCCATATTATTTCTTTCGTTTGTGAATGCATCAAAATTTATTGATTCTTGTAAATCTGAAAACACATGTTTGAGAGCTTAATTCAAATCTCTTATTGCTGGAATTTATGGAATCTTTGACAGTTTGAATTTATTTGGGCCCAATATATGTTGGGCCAAGATTTAGCTAATACTTTAATATAAGATATCTTATATACTGAAAATATTATAAGATGCACATAATTATCATATTAATTAATAAATCTGACTTGGGTTAGAGACCAAATCACAATCTAACATTACCTGCCAAGCAAGCTAATATTATTATACCTAATTCTTGTTTGGTGACAAAGGCAGGAGAAACAGAGGTAGATATTGTACAATCTAATAATTTAAACTCAGCCAATTATCTAAACTTTCTCACAGTTTTACTTAAATCATTCAAAGCTAATCATAGCTGCATTGGACCTCTCTAGTATTACCAAATGGAGATCTTTCAAAAGAAAAAAGAAGAAAAAAACCCCATGATTTAATGGAATTTATTCGTTTGTTTTTTCTGTCAACAAACTTTCTTGGTGCATCCAACAATCCACACAGGCCATGATTTTCTGTCAGACTTTTTTCCCCCGTTTCTTGTTCTTTTTTGGTGATTTATTTCGTCAAAAGTGTATTTTGATTTTAACACCCACTAGAATTTCCTTTTCCATCGTTGCATTAATTGATTTCTAACCTCCCCCTCCTCTCTTTCTTGGAATATTCAAATTGTGGCAAATAGGTCCCCCAATAAGCCATAACTTTTCTCCCTCAAACCTCTCAAATCCCAGCCACTGTTAACTCATAAAACAACTACAAAATATCACCCCAACCAATTGATCCACATCAGACGTGAGAGAACCAAATTCCCCCATTCCCCAACCCGCCGCACAATCACCCACACAGAAAGAACACACAATACCCCCCCTCCATACGGCAGAAGCATAGGGTGTGCTGCGGCACAACCAACCGACAACCGTGCACCAGCGGGTCGTCTCTCGTCACGTGCTCTCTCTTCTTTCTTTCTTTCTCTTCTCCCGCCAAAAACGCAACACATCATAGTCTCACCGCGCGTGACCCGACACGCCTCTCTAGTGTACGGGCTTTGCCTTGGCGGGAAGCATAAACATGGGGTCACGTAACCCCCCCGCAATTTATGCCCTCAATCACCCCCCCGAATTTATACACACTTCATATATGTATGTATTAATATTTAATATATACATATACAGAATAATAATATATGTATATGTATATGTATATAATGAAGATATATATGAATATATGGATAGAAGAGAGAGAAAAATTAAGAATTTGAAATGAGGAAGGAAACAAAGTCAGATGAAGCAGCACATTCATGAAACATGCCATTGCTGACTAAGCACGCATTATTACT
Source organism: Juncus inflexus (assembly GCA_024447665.1). Lineage (NCBI taxonomy): Eukaryota > Viridiplantae > Streptophyta > Magnoliopsida > Poales > Juncaceae > Juncus > Juncus inflexus. The sequence goes on from JAJHPC010000006.1 coordinate 13,098,058, forward strand.
ATTATTATTATTATTATTATTATTGCTAGTTAAGGTGCCAGCATTCATTTATTTATCTAAAAAGATATTCACATAAGAAAAAACCAAAAAAAAAAAAAAATCTGACATGCCAAAACCATGATCTGATAACATGACTATATAAAAGAATCAAAATATGAATTTAATTTCTTCTCCATTCAAACTACTTATCCTCCCACCCCCACCAAAAAACAAAAAAAAAATATTTATTAAACTCTCTCTCTTTCCTATAAACTATTTTTTTCCCTTACTCCCTGTGATTTTCATTAATTACTTTTTCAGTTACGAGAAAAAGACCTTGAGACTTCCGCTTCTGACGCAGCAGCAGACCGGACACGTGTCGCCGGCGTCTCCGCCGCCGGCCGCCGCCTCGCAGCCTTCGCACAAGCACAAATGGCGGCAGGGGAAAACCACCACGCAGGCCGGCCGGAGCCGGCAGGACCGGCAGAGCCGTTCCGGCTCGGACCGACTTGGGTCGATAAACCCCGACTCGGCGTCGTCGGCCGGGCCGGCCTCGCACTCTCCGGCGGTTCTGTTCGCTGCCGCCGCCGCTTCTTGGGTGGCCTGTTGGAGTTGTGCGTGGAGGCTGGCGGCGGTGGCTTGGTCGGCGAGGGCTTTGGTTTGCCATGCGAGTGACTCTGACCGGAGCTGGTTAAGCCGGCTTTCAAGCTCGGCTGTCCGGCGAGATGCCTGGTCTAGCTCCGCTTGTTTTTGTCTCACTTTGCGAGCCGTGAGCTCCTCAGCGGCCAAGAAGAACGCCTTGTAGTGCCTCCGCCGTTTCTCAGCCAATGTTCGCCTGAGCTGCTCTCCCTGAAGAAAGAAATTTTCGTTAATATATGTAAATATGAAAAATTCCGAGGTGTTTAAGTGAAATGAACGTACCTGCTGAATGAGGAAGATTTCGATTTCGTTCGTTTGATGCGCCATTTGTGTGAATAACTCCTCAGAAAGACTTGAATTTACGAAACTTGCGGAGTTATTGTTATTGTTACTCTGATGATTCATCTGGATTTGTTGGTGTTCGTCGAAGGCGAGCCTCAGGCCGGTGGAGACGAGGCCGGACTGGTTGTGCCCAGCCGGAGCTTGTTGAGAGAAGATCTGATTTGGGTTCGCCATGGATGTTTCTCTCGCTCTCTTCCCCAAATTCTTGCCACCCACTGTTCCAAAAACATCACAGAAAAGACCAAGATCACGCATTCGATCAGTATATTATTCTTGCCAAGAAAAAGATCAATGAATCAAGAAACTTGGGCTATTGGGTTTCATACCTGAACCGGAGAAACGCAAATCCATGGTCTCTTTTCTCTCTTCCTGGTCACCTCTACAAGTAAATAAAAAGAAAAGATAAGAACGAAGATAAAGAAACAGAGTAAAGAAGGAGACGAAGAAGAAGAAGAAGGATATACCTGTCGAGAAGAAGAAGGTTAGAGGAGGGAGGGTAGTGAGCATGAACCGCCATTACTGAATCTTCAGAGAGAGAGAGAGGACAGAAAGAGAGGTTATTTGGAAGAGAAGAAGAAACGGAAGTAATAAAAAGCAGCGGAAGGAAATCAACTTCCTTTTGAATTTCTGAACGTAGAGAAAGAAAGAAACAAAAGAAACAAAAGAATGAATGAAATGAAATGAATTGAATCGGTTCGATTCGATTCGATTCGATTCTTTCGCTCTCAGTATTGAAACGGTTCAACCGTACTAATCGGCTCGGCTCGGCTCGGCTCTCACTGAAAATATTGTTGATTAGACCGGGTTCATGGAGAGAAGAAGGCTTTATGTGATGATGTGGTGGGTTCTGATTGGTTGGTTTATGGTGGACTGGGTTGGTATGGAAAGATGGAGAGAAAAGGGTGGGAGAGGAGGATAAACAGAGTTTCTGTTTTGGGCACACACGGTTTGTATTTAATTGATAGAGTTTGTGTTATCTTAAGTTAATATTTGTTTGCGGATTATTCTTGTAACAGAAGAAATATGCGTCCGTACAGCAGAAGAACTTACATAGTTAAATTAACTTTGTATTTTCAAATTTTGAAAGAAAAAAACAGAGTATAATCAGCGCGGAATTAGACATTATGAATTTCTAAAATTAGATTTCACTTGTTTATAATTTGAAATTCTTGGCATCTAGTACCGTCCATTTTGTTCTTTTAGGTCAGCTATTATGAATTGAAATTAGAGTTTTAATTATGGTGTGTAAATTTTTTTTAATCTATATTGTAAGTTTTATAGATATTGTCATTACAATAAATAATGGGGGAAAGTTAGGAAATTATGAATTGTATATATTAGTTTAAATTGATATCATATGCAAGTAAATTATTTAGTGTTATAATCGGTTATACTTGTACCATAAAAAATCAATAATTAAAATATTATGATAAAAATGATAGATTCTCGAACATACTTTATATCTAGCCGTGTAAAATTAATAAATATATAAAAATTCTAAGTTCCAGCGAATTTACAAAATAAATATCATTAAATATTTTGATATTATATAGAAAATAAGTTCAGAATATTTATTATCAAAATATCTGACCATTTGGAGCTTGTTCTAAAAGAAATATATATTTAATCAATTTGTTTATATATTGAATAATTAATAATTGTCATAATAGTTAAATATATTTATGTTCATAAGACAATAGATAAGATAATACAATGAATCAATACAGTGCTTAATAAAATGAGATATGACACTTAACTTAGTCAAATTTTTTTAATTTACTGATAAAAAAAATGACACTTTTCTCCTTCATTTACTAATTTACTAATAAAAAAGGTACACCAAGTCTATGAAATAAATATAATCAATTCATCTTTTGCCTTAAATGGTGGGTTTGATTTTGTTTTGATCTTTATCTTTATACATGCAAATATAAAACGATTCACTGTTTTGTGAGTTGGTGAAAATGTGAAAAGGATTCCTTGCTGTTTTTTCACCAGTGTGAGTTGGTGAGTTGTAAAATTCTCGTCTCCAATAAAAAAAAGAAGTGTAAAATTTGAGAAAGATATGAAAGTGGCCAAACAAATTTCAGAACATTTTTTTTTTGGGACCATTGGTACAAGATTATATATTGATATGCTTAATTATTCTTGCCTATTTAGATACTTACCGATATTTCTACAGAGTTGGTTGTGACTCGTGAGTTTTTTTTTTTTTTTTTTGCAATATGCTGATTATTATTTGATCTAGTATGTCTGTATGTGTAATTAATTAGCAAAAAACAGTTTCAGCATGTGTGAAAAATTTCTAGGGTACAATTTGGATGTGAGCCATATTATATCTGAATCTGTATTATTTTCTTCCAATACATACAGAATATCTTTCTTTTTATTTTCAAGAATACTTGATGAAGGCTATAAAAAATGATAACACCTACAAATACTAACATGTACGAATATAAGAATTTTGTTATACTTCCAAATAAATGTCCCATAATTTGATTAAAACCCATCAATTATTCTGATTAGAATGCAAGTTAAACTATTTATTTCTAGAGCTAGCTATTGGGTCGAGAAATCAACAAGACTGGATGGCACAAAAAACAGAAAAGGTCACAATAACCAAAGGACAACTAGACCACCTTCTTCATTAAGATAATAAGAAAAATGCATACAAACAATATTTGTCATTATTTGTTAACATACTATTTTATAACATTGCCAATTTAATTACAAAAAATGGTTGTTTGGTCAAAACTGTCATTGAAACAACGTTTAGGATAGAGGTGCAACCTAAACAACAATATTTACAGTTAACAAAGAAGGAGAATATATTGACAAAAACTATATGTAAATATAGACAATTTGACTGGCCAGTACCTAAATATTAACCGAGTCATCCTTCACTCTGGTTCTACAAAAAAAAATCATTTTTTGAAGTGATTTTGAATTCTTTATAGTTTGTACCTATAATATAAAATAAAAAATATAGTAGATTAGTACTTTCCTATGATAACTGTGGAATATAATTATTATTTTTCTCTCTTTTTTGCAAGATGTATGCAAAATTTTGATTTTTTTTTTGCAAGGCGTCCAAAATGTATTTATGTGTGGATAAAGATGAAAATTGGTGGAAACACGCATCATATAGATAAAGAGATCGGGTAGATATTACCATTGAAAATAGGTCACATTTGCCTCTTATTAAATGAATCACCACAAAATTATTTGATCATGGGGCCCACATGATCAAGAAATATGTGATTCTTCTTACTATTATTATTGATTTAATGCTTATACTCATTTTTCTTCTATAATTAATTTATGTTTAATAGCTTGCTAATTACATGTTCGAAATATTAAAACAAATATTGTAATTAAAAATATTTGTTTGTAGGCACAACGCCGGTAACCTAAAACTATCCTGGAAAAAATATCCTTGTTGTTATTATTACTATTTAACACCTTAAATAATTACATTTCTTATAAGTTTTTTATTGTCATAATCATATGCGCCAAATTAATGTTCCTCAATTAATGTTTGGAAAGAATCACATGCCACACCATGAACATGCATTGTGAAGTAATGTACTAATATCATATTCATGCTTATTTATTTGCAATACTTTTTTTATATAGTCTTTCCTCAATAGACTCGTGACAACATCCAATGTAAATTTTGCATTTTTTATAATGCTCGGTAAAAAAAAATTATCTATTTATATTACAATATAATCCCTTTGATCAATAGAATTATGCGAGAGATATTTAAATTTTCCGTATATTTTCAAAAAAAAAATTACAATAATCCATATGTGAAATATTTTTTTTTTCCAAAGAGGATAGCTTTTATTTTTACATCTTTTCCAAGCCTAAATTGTTGATCACTCTAATGAACTCTATTGCATATTAAACCATTTTTTAGACTTTCTCAACTATTTTTTTTCTAGGTTTTCACCCTATTATGAATTTATTTATTTAGTGTGGTTTGATTATCTTCAATTCCCTTGTGGATTTTTTTAAATTAGGTGAGCTAAACAACCTTTGACACAAATATTATTTTCTTTAAACAAATTTAAACAGAAAAGAAAATAATTGACAGATTGCAATCATGATTATTTATAATGCATGACAGTTCACAAAGTTTCAGAGAGCAGACCGACTGTTTACTCGTGAAACCATTATGATATTTCTGGGCATGAATTGTGGAATTTAAGTCACCTTCCATTCAATCAGTCATAAAAAAAAATGTAACATGCAGTAAATTTTCATGACAAAATTGATTATTATTGCAAAGTTTATGTAAATTATACCAAGAAATAAAAAAAAAATCCTACAAAAATTAAATAATAGAGAAAATTAGTTGAAACTCTTACAATTTCTTTTGCAAAGAATATAATTTAGTTGATTGAGTACGTTTTTACTATAAAAAAAAAACGTTACAAGTTAAGTTTTATTGGTGCCAATATAGAAACGGGACAAAATACCTTCTTATTAATTGGATTCAACAATAGAAAATAACTTGATCATGTTTGTACTCTAGTATGAAAAAATATCTTGATGATTGTATTTCTTTCTTTCTGTTGAAATAATTAAATAGGTGTTTCAATTATGGAAATGAATGATATCATGAGGTTGCTATGCTATGACACTATGTTATGTTATACCATACCCCAATTCAATTGATTTTCTTCGTGACTTTATTTATTTATTTAAAAAAAAAAGAGAACTTAAATATTTCTCGGCGTAATTCTATTAGTTAAAGTTCCGTTATATAACCTCATTAATAATAATTTTAGGTGATTTAAAGATAAAAAAAAAATTAAACCAAATAAAGGAGTCAGAAAACCTTCTTATGAATGTGTAGCTTTCAAGTTTCAATGTACTTGCATCTTTTGCAACTTCTCCATTAATATTGTCGATATATCCCTAACTTACAATGACCCAAGCATATAAACCGACCATGCACTTCCATCCTACTTTTTCCATTTTTATATATTCTTTCAACCATATTACTTGATGCTAAGTTTATACCTGCTAATGACCTGTTACGCCGCCTGAATTATGTAATTATCTTATATAAATGAACTTACATCCATTTTTATATGTACAAATTCTATTGTTTATATATAGAGCGAATTTCATAGTGTTAAGTAGTATTTTTCCTTTAGAATATGAAGAATATTTCTGAAAACAAAACTGGAATATTATAGTATAGACTCAACTAATAAACCTAATGAATCAAAGTAACAACGACCATATGCCAGAAAGAAACCATTTTTCCATTGTCCCAAAAAAAGAACATTAATTGTATTCCAATATCCTAGTAAAAATCATATACACAAAAAGTTTTTTTGTTACTTTAGCAACTAACAGTATGCTGAAATAATAATAACACAATATATTTCATTATATTAATCAAATACTTTCATAGAGAAATTTGAGTATTAAAAGATACAGTTAAGAGCTTAATTAAAGTCCAAATATGATTTGTCAACTTGTATGGGCACTCATCACAATCACAAGATGCAAGCAAGCATGCTTCAAGTTGCCATCTCTGAATTATTTTTCAATACAAAATTTTTATTTTATCATGCTGACCTTCAGTTTTGCATTAAAAAATAAAAAGAAAAAAGAACGAAATGCCTGATTCTAAAATTTTCACAAAAAAAACCTATTGAAGAAAGAAAAGTTGACAAAAAGAGAGATGATTTAAATTCAGACTCTTAAACTAAAAAAAGGCCTCAAAAGTAATAATGTACATACATATTTACAATATATTTACGGCCGAAAAAATGAAAGCCCAACTATATAATTAGTAGGCCTCACAAAATTGGGCCCAAACAATTAAATATACAACCGGTTCACAAAGCACAAACCAATCAAAACCTATCCACACTCAAATTTCCCCATGTGTCAACATTTCACCAGTTAGGTCTACAGTAAACCACTTCCACCTTATATTTCCCATTCCTCTACTCTGAGAGCACTTTTCTTATTCTCAGAGCGTAGAGCAATTTTTTTAATAGTAAAAAAGTTCACTCCAATCTCAAACTAAGAAATATGCTCTGAAAATACCTTCTCCCTTCTCCTTCTTCTTCTTCTTCCTCAAAGCTTCTCTAATGGCGCTATCATCTTCTTCTTCTTCTTCTCAAACTCTTTCCGTGTGGATCTTCTCCATTGCCACCTGCGTCAAGCTCCTCCTCATCCCCGCCTACCACAGCACGGACCTCGAAGTGCACCGCCACTGGCTGGCGCTCACCTCCTCCCTCCCGATCCAACAATGGTACCTCGACGAATCCTCCATCTGGACTCTCGACTACCCGCCGCTCTTCGCGTACTTCTCCTACCTCCTCTCTGTTCCGGCGTCCTTACTGAACCCCTCTGTTATTTCCCTGAGCAGTTCGACTACCCACGATGGAGGCACTGTTCTTTACCTCCGCCTTACTGCTGCGATCTGTGATCTCGTTCTGTTGATGGGTTCTTACCGTTTGATTGGGACTAAGAAGCGGGATTTTGCAATAATTTTGTTGGTTTTGTTTTGCCCGGCTTTGTTGATTGTGGATCATGTTCATTTTCAGTATAATGGGTTTTTGCTAGGGATTTTGGGGATCTCGTTAGGGTTTTTGGAGGAGGAGAGAGATCTGGCTGGTGGGTTTGTGTTTGCGATTCTGATTTGTTCGAAGCATTTGTTCATGGTGGCTGCGCCGGTTTATTTCGTGTATTTGTTGAGACATTACTGTAAAGGCGGGTTCTTACGAGGGTTTAAGAGGTTTTTGTTGATGGGTTTTGCTGTTGGTGCGGTTTTTGCGGCGACTTTTGGGCCCTTTTTGTATTACGGACAAGTAAGTTTTTAGCTTTTTTGAAATCTATGTTTAATTTGGCCTACATGGGTGAAATAAAGGCAAAATGGGATCATATTTGATACATAAAATCACAATTGAGAGAATTATTGCAAAATTGAGTTCAATTGAGGTTTAGTTGCACAATTCAAGCTTAATTGGGGCTTATTTTAGGGTTAATTGATGTTTGTTTAACTCTAATTATTCCCTAATTGAGGAGTTTTGAACTCTTTTTTATATTTTTAAATTTCGTAATGCAGATGAAGCAAGTTTTGAGCCGATTATTTCCGTTCGGACGGGGTTTATGTCATGCATATTGGGCTCCAAATATTTGGGTTTTTTACATCATTTTAGACAAGATTTTCACTTTGGTCCTTTCAAAATTAGGGTTTCATATTGAGGCTCCTGAAGCTTCCTTTACTGGCGGACTTGTCGGAAATTCTTCCCCCTTTTCCGTTCTTCCACAGGTTATTTTTTATTTCATTTTTTTCTCTTTTTTTTCTTATTAAATTAATACACTTTCGGATTGAAGTACTTAAGCATTTTTAACCCTTAAAAAAGTGAAAATAGATTTACCAACACGGTAATTATTAACTGGACTAACCAAAAATGCCGTAATGTTATCCAAAATTGAAATCCTTGGTCTAGACGGACTAACCGAAAATGAAAATAAAATCTATTAGATCATTTGAAACAAAACATTTTTTTGCCAAATCTCTCTTTATTTGGTTTCATGCCCCCCTAAACTTCTCTATTTACGCTGCGCATGTAAACTGTACATAATTTTAAAAAATGCTACACAACATGACAAAAAAAAAACATGAATGCATAATGAAATGGTTCATAGTGCAAACATATTACTTCTTTAATTAGCTATATACTCAGTTGTACTACTTGCACTATTATTCAAAACTAGTAATTTTATGTTATTTTCGTTTTTTATTTCTCATTTTTTTAATATTTTTTTATTTATTTTGCCAGGTCAGCCCGATTGTGACATTTGGACTCGTACTACTCGCCATGTCGCCATGCCTTTACAAAACATACAAAAACGCACAACCAAAGAATATAATAAGATGGATTTCATATGCTTTTATGTGTGGTTTCATGTTTGGTTGGCATGTGCATGAAAAGGCCTCTTTGCATTTCTTGGTCCCACTTGCGTTTATTTCGTTGAATAGTTTGGACGATGCGAGACATTATTTTTTACTGTCCGTAGGTATGATAAATTAATAAATATTTACGTTTTTGCCCCTACAAAATGTAGAAATGTTGTTGTATGTAGTATATACCTCTACAGAACATAGAAATTTGATTTATATACCTCTACAAAACATTACTTTTCAGTCGCAATTGATAAAATTGTTGAGCAATTTTTATGGAATAGTTTCATTTCTAACCCTGTAAAACATAAATATATTATGTATATCCCTAGTTAAAATAAACATATCTTTTATAGACCTCTTTCTAACCCTATGAAACATTAAAAATATCATTTATGCATCCATAAAATTTTAAATTATAATCTCTAAAACTTTCTTTAAAGAAATTAATAAATTTTTTTATTTTTTTTCAGTATCGTGTTATTCAATGTTTCCATTACTATTCGAGCCGCAAGAATACCTTATTAAAATTCTTCTCCTTCTTACGTATTCAACCCTGATGTGGATTATTTTTTCTTCCTATTTTGCCCCTACAATAAAAAACGGCTTAATCAGATTTAAAAGTTGTGCTTATCTTATTGGAATCGTAATTTTGGAATTATACGCACAATTTATTCATGCGTACTTGTTTGGAAATAAACTCCCTTTTTTGCCTCTTATGTTAATTTCATTTTATTGTGCAATTGGTATGGTTTATTCTTGGATTTGGCAGCTGATTTATATAGTTAAACATACATGATGTAATAATATATAGTTTAATTTTGTAGGGTTGATATATTAATTATTCTTTTTTCAGAGATTTTGTTTGATTGAATGTTATTCAGAATAATGTAGTTTGAAATGAATAGCCATTATATTATTTTATTTGGGCTTTATACTTTATCCCTCATTTTGTTACACTCCATTTTATTTATTGAAATTTCGCAAGTGGGACAGATAATTAATGTGTAAAAAAGTTTATAAAAATGATATGTTAGATCATTTAATTTGGCACTTTGTAGTCGCATGAATATCAAAGTGGCTTCATTTATTTCTCTTAAACAAGAATTATAAAAAGAAACATAATAAATGAGAACCAAAAAGTGAGCCAGAAAAAAAAGTCAAGAGACATCTGACTTTTATAAGCCCGTACTATTTCCATCTTTTTGTGGGCCAAAATGCAAAACTTTTCCTAGAAGATTTTACTGGGCCCTGGGACAATTCAGTTTAGTAATGGAATTTTTTTGCATAAAAATAAATAAAAGTGATAAAGTAGAGATGCCTTACCTTGTTAGCAAGGTACCCAAATGATATTTATGTTATGGACCTTCTAATTTTTCGAAGAGTTTTAAAATACTTTAAAAAGAGATTTCAATTACTATATAAAAAAAGGAAGTTCGAAACATATTACCGAATCCTCTTAACTCTTAAGCTCTCATTTCCAAAGAATATAACCTTCATTAAATGAACATTTGATAGTTACTTAATTACAGTACTGCAGTATTATTGTTTCACTTCATAAAAGTTTTTTCACGTTCTGCTTGGCGATTTGATAAATATAATTATTTAATTACAGTATTGCCTTATAATTAGTTCATGTCATAATTATTTTTCTCAAGTTTTATTTGGAGATTGATATTAGCCTACTGGCCAATAAAACTACTCAAATCTAATAAATTTACCAAAATATTAAAAACAAGTTATAAATATAATGATCTCATTTTACTTAAAAGGTAAATATATAAGAAGTTCTGTGCTATGTCTTTATATTTTGAAATTTGTTGTTAGTCAAATATAAAATAAGTTTATAATATATTTTAAGAATCTAATTATATAAATCTAGTTTTGTAAATATATAATCCTATATAGATGAATTCATTTTTTTTATTTTTAAGATTATCAATTACAACCATGAATGTCTATTCTTACTTCTTTCTATTTTTCATTTCTTTGAAAAAGACCTTAAGATTTTTTTTTTTTTTTTTTTTGTAATCTAATGGTAACAATATGCGACTTTCAAATCAGAAAAAGAAATCCGAGAGAACTCTTTTATTCTTATATTTTGCAAGACAAGACAAAAATAAAAAAAAAGCAAAAATATTCCATGAATTATGACTTTGACTTGTCACACAACCTTTTCAAAGAATTGTGACAGAGATTAATACTTTGTTCTTTTGTACCACTCAAGACTCCTTGTGAGACTAACAGAAAATATCCTATAATTTATATATAATTTCATAATTGTTATTTCTCTTAATATATGATACAATCATGAAGGTATATGTGAAGTTTTGACTAAAATATTCTTTAAAATTTAATTATCGAAATAAAAAAGAGCACATGAAATCACCAGATATGATAGAGAAGTTTATGGAAGACATCATTCTGTGATATTGGATTTGAACATTTGATACACTGGCCGGAAAAAGAGAGGAAAAAAAGGGAAAAAGAAAGAGTGAAAAAATTATATCAGAGCCAGGTTTCGATCCTGGGACCTGTGGGTTATGGGCCCACCACGCTTCCGCTGCGCCACTCTGATTTGTTGATCAAATTCTATTATTGTAACAATTATTGTGTATTCTTTAATTTCCTTTACATGGGCCAGGCCAGTTCGTTTCAATTATCTAAAGGTTTCCAATCATTAATATTCCCACAATATATCTAAGGAATGTTTTTTTTTGGGAGAGAATATCTAAGAAATGTTGAAATGAACCAATATGTACGACCAATATTTTATACTAGTTCAGATATTTAGATATAGTCGGACGTTTACATGTTGAAAAAATAAATATGTAAATATTTCAGATAGTTTTTATCAAAAGAATATTTCAGATAGTTAGTCCACTTAATTTTCCTACGTGTGATATGAATCATACGATAAGATCTCCAAGTACAAAATAAATAGATTCTGATATTCGTTCGGAATTTCACAATCTCCAACAATCAACATTAAATACTTTGTAAACAAGCAATATTCAATATTATACCAAAATTCCTTGTTACTCACTAATCTTAATCATGTGGACTGTGTCAAGATAATTAAAGCAGTCAACAAGATTAGCATGCGTGAACTTTTCCCTAGTAAATAAAACCAACTTTTAGGTCATCAATAAGGAGCATCACAAATGTAACTTTCATGCGAGTAGATAAGAGTTTGTTAATGATGTCACTTTAATGAGGTCACATTAGTTCACTTATGAAAGCCATTTTTTAACTCACTTTAAGTTTTTTCTAATCCTCTAAAATATTGTCTACATGAATGAAAATAGTATATAGATATCTCTCTCATAGATAGAAATGGAGCTTAATAGGAACTGGGGAGGTCATGACTTTCTCAGGATGTTGACGGAATAATATATATTAGTAGTGTTTTAGTAGATTTTTTTTTAAAATACATGTATTTCTATACATTTATCCTCCCCCCTAAATTTTTTTACAGTATTAATCAGTAAGGAAAAAAAGTTTCGGCCCCCCATTAAATTCAATCAAGCTCCGTGCTTGCTCATAGACGATATAATATAATATCTCAATAATTTCACACGTATTAAAATAGTATATTTGACAAAAAAAGGGGAGAGATATAATATAATATCTCAGTAATTTCACACGTATTAAAATATTTGAAAAAAAAAGGGGAGGGATATAATATAATGTCTCTCAGTAATTTCACACGTATTAAAATAGTATATTTGACAACTGCTAATGATAATGATAATGATAATGATGGGTCTCATGCCATTTGCTTCCTGCAATGTGTGCAAGCCAAGCAAACCATGTCATTAAACAATGTTTGCATTGATTAATTATGAGAATGAGAAGACATAGGTTTTTAGACTTTAGTAATGAATATATTTCAAGTAATTTGGGGATATTAATTAATTCTGTATTGCTCTCCAGTTTAATTAAAGGGACTGGAGATGATTGAAACCTTGCTTTCTGAGCTGATACCTTAGCTTGGGGATAATATACTTCAGATGGACATGTTGGGGGATGATATGCCTGAAATTGAGGGATAAATTATATAAAAAGACAAAAATTCAGATATTTTCTTTAAGGAAGATAAATACAAACAAATTATTGGATAACACAAACAAAAATCTAGAGCTAACAAAAGTATTGAGCCGCTCGCTTTCCTGACCTATACACTACATGTAGTAAAAGTAAAACTGAAAAAAAAAAACAATTCCAATTTATAATTTGTATCCCTGTAAAAATAAAAATATCGCACACTTGCAAGATTATAAATTCATTAATACTGTTTCATCTGTGCAATTTTTTATATGCAAACTCTCGTGTAATTTCCCAACTCACGTTGCATTCGAGTGCTTGTTATGACAACAAGAAGGCTCCACCACAAAAAGACCGTTGAATCTAATGCACCAACTCTCTCTCTCTCTCTCTCTCTCTCTCTCTCTCTCTATAGAATTACTAAAAAATAATTTGGTACATTCCTGATGGATAATCATAGTCAAATAATAGTTTAATCATCAAGAGTATAATGTATAACTATGATTATATAGTATATAAGTAACATCATGTCATGGTTGTACCACTAAACTAAATCATTCCCACTCCATTGCATGTTTCATCTCTCCTTGTTTTGCTCCGGTTTATTTTTAAAATTTTAGAAGCATGTGCTTTTGGAATTTCAAACAATTAATTTAACTATAAGAGAATTGATGATTCATGCAGCTGTTTCTTATCTGTTTTATGTTGATTTTCAGACCTACAGAAATGTATATCATTTATATAATGATATTGTCTTTTTTTAAAGAAAAACAATATATAATGATCCAGTATAATCTAGATATATTCTTTCACCAAATTTTGTTGAGTTGGTTGAACGAATTTTGCTCATGCATATACTTTCCCAAAAAGAGATATACATATTAATATTAAGCATATCAATAATATATGGTTTGGTATCTTCAATATTATAAATATAGGTAATATAAAAGCATACTTGACAGAGTAATATACTGACACATAATGATCAAGATCAAGAAGTATTAGAAAGTGAGCTAGATATGTAAATATGAATCATGATTGATGGCTAGACATTATCAAATTAGATTTTCAAAATTTCGTACCAAAATATATATATTTTTTCCCTCATTTTTCTTTTGTTTCTTAGAAAGGAAGCATATCCACCTTCTCCATTTCGGCTATTTAATTTCATTTAATTTAATTTGACAGTAACAGGTGAATAATAATAGGTAGTTGGTTTACTCATTTAATTACTCACCAATTACATCAAGGAATCTAATTCCTATAAATAATTCTCCAAATATACATGAAGGGGTATGCATGATATTTTGAAGTCTTATACGGGGTATAAATGAAATTTCACCTTTATTCGTATGGTTTAAATGTCCATTTTAGGAGGGACTGAATCGAATATTTTCTTCAGGAAGGACAAACCCGGGAATGTAAATACTAAATTTGGGCGAAATAAAACAGGAAACTATTTTCAACCAAATCAAATTTGGATTTGGATTCCATGCTTTATCAGGAACATTATCTCAAAATTCTTCATGCCAAATTTATCTCTTTTTTCCTACTTTTTTGCACAGTGCGAACTTACTTACATTTTTCATGGTATCAAAAATTCAAAAATATAATCCACTATTTCAATGTTTTCATTATACAAACTAGCAGCGCATCCACAGATAGAATAGCATAACGTAACAGTCAATACGATAAAATTTTCTTTTAAGAAAAGTTAATAACACAACAGGCGTTAAAAACCTATTCACCCTAAAAAATTGAACAAATTAAAAAGCACCCCAATTTCCCCCTCAAATAAAATAATCAATCCCCTTTCCCTATCAAAATAATTAAAGTCACAAGGTCATATCCTCAATAATAAAGCAAAAATATAAAACCAGAGAGAGCGTTATACATACACAGACTCTCTATCATCATTCATCAATCTTTCTTTCTTTATTCTCTCTCAAAATCCCTCCTAAAAAACCAAACAAACAAACTCACTCTCACACAAAGAAACCTCAAGAACCCATAAAAGAGAGGAGAGGAACAAACCCTAACGCTAGAACTTACCTTCATCAATGTCATCTCTTCCTTCTTCGCTCTGGCCGCCGCCGCCGCCGGCGGCCGGCGACACTGTTCATCCTCTGGCCGCGGTGCTTCCCCCGCCACCCTCGAGTAATTCTGTGTCTCCGAGCCTTCTGATAATCGGTGTCATTTTGCTGTTTGTGATTCTTGCCTCGGTTTTGATTCATTCCCTCCTCCGCCTACTCTCCGGCCGGCGCTCCGCCACCTCCCCCTCCTCGGCCCGCGTGTTCTCCACCTCCTCGTTGGCGTCGGAGTCATTCGGGCATCTTCATTTCCCGGCTCAAACAGAGACGAACGAAGAGATCAACGATAACAAAGAGAAAGCTGATGCGTTGATCGAAGCATTGCCTCTCTTCACCCTCGCTTCCTCTCTGGCTGCTCTTCCCAAATCTTCCCCAGATTGCGCGGTGTGTTTATCTCCGTTCGATCCGACGGCCGAGCTCCGTCTCTTGCCGGCTTGCCGCCACGCGTTTCACTCGCAGTGCATTGACACCTGGCTGAGATCCACACCGTCCTGTCCGCTCTGCCGCGCCTCCGTCCGCCTCCCATTCCCCCCGCTCCCCTCTTCCGCCGGCGGAGCCGGCAACGGCAGGACGGAAAGCTTCCGTGTAGAGATCGGTTCGATCAGCCGTCGGAGAACCGACGAAAACCCAAACTCGGTCAGCGGGAGATCATACTCCGTCGGTTCATTCGACTACCACATAGAAGACGAAATTGACGCCGTAATCTCACGCATCGCTCGCCTCAAAGAAGAAAAAGAAGGAGGCCCAACAGCCGTCCGAGCACCCACACCGCCTCCGCCCGGAGAAAACGTGGCAGAACTCGCCGGCGGAGGCGAAAACAGAGGCTGGTTAAGAGACTACGTAGACCGGCTCGCTTCGTCCGCCTCGAGCTCGTTCAACTCCCTCAGATTCTCCAACCGATGGAGCAACAGCCGCCGGCAGGAGAATGCCGCCGGAGCGGAGTCCCGGCGGTGGGACGTGGAGGCGGCGGCGCTGGCGGAGCAGGGAGAAGAAGAAGAGGCGTTTTATGCAGTGTACAGATGGATCATAGGAGTATAATCGAGGGCAAAATGGTCATTTTAGTCAGGATCCAGTTATGGAACCGAAGCTTCTTTTTTCGGATAGAATTCCGACCGGGGAGGAAATGACCAAAATACCCTCGAGCACTACTCTCTAGTGTTTTTTTTTTAATCTGTTTTTGTTTTTTATTATATTGTCATTCCAACTGATTGGATTAGTTACGTCAGGAGATTATTAGCTGATTAGTTTTTTCTTTTTCTTTTTTATCTGTTTTTGTTTTTTTTATGATATTGGCACTCTAAACTCTAAAGTGATTGGATTAGCTACGTGAGGAGATGATTAGTTTTGTAGTTTTGGTAGGAAGTGAGGGGTGAGAATAGCAGGGGGACAAGTGAGCAGAGAGCTCGCTTATTCCCAAGAGATTTTATGGCATTTGTGGTTTTTAGAAGAAAGCCCGAATTGGAAAATGAAAGAACGAAACAAAATCTATTTGAATTTTTGTCTCTCATTCATTCAGTCCTTCTGTGTTGTTTTTTGGTTCTGGTTTTGGAATCTGGAATCTGGAATCTGGGTTGAAATGGATTCTGTGTTGGTTGGTTCTGATAATATTTTAGGATTGAAGTTTGATTTTGGGTTAGGGATATTGATGGATTTGTTTAGGGATATTTTGAATGCTAATTTTTGTGTACGTGATAAATTATATTGTTTGGCTTTAGATAAATGGAGACATTTGTATTGTAAATTGTTTTGCATTTAAACTATTTATCTTTTTCTTAAAAAAACTATTATCCTAAGTTAATGGCTTGTTTTTTGTGGCATATCCTTGTAAAATTTCAGATTCTTATTAATTATATTTTTTTCTGTTACCTGAAATTATATAAAAATGCATGAAATAAATAATATTTAATTAATGAAAGAGAGATTCAATTATTTCTAGGTTATTTATTAGTTCTAACGAGTGAAGTAAATTCTTGCTACAAGTTGCACTATAAGTAACCTAAGAGAATATTAATTAATTAATTAATTGAGATATCTTATAATTAATGAGAAATCTCTTTTTTTTTTTTATGAGCCGTTGAATGTATGGAACATGTGTTAAGTAGTTGGGTGGAATCATGGAATTGATATATCTTCAATTTATGACAAAGTTATTTGCTTTTGACCCATTATTTATTTGCATTACAATATTATTTTTGTAATAAGACTATCACTAAAATAGCCAAATAATTATAATATTTACCTCACTTTTTATAGATGAGGAGTTCGAATCTCGCGTATATCATAATTAATTTAAAAATTTAGGAAGCGCATATGAGTTCTCCCGTTATTTTTTTTTCTTATTTTTGTAATAAGATAAGTCTTTTCTTTCCTATAAAAGGTTTTTTTATTAATATTTTAGATATTATCAAAATAAATTAAGAAGTAAAGAATCTTAGAGCAAAGCAGTCAGGAATTGATTAAGGAATTGAATGGGTGTGCAGTGATCAGTGTGGACAGGGATGCCATCAACAGATCCTGCTTCTCTACAATACATTCAAAATAAAATCTTTGTACAACCATATTGTATTTTTTTTTACTATATAGTTGAATCTAGGAATTCAAATTCAAATTTTAAGATATGAACTAAGTATTTTGGCTGATACTGGCAATCATGTAAGTACATTCAAATTTTGTACATGATATATGGCTTTGTTTGCATGCTGTTATTACTATTATAATAGAGCATTTTGTTTTTGAATATACAATGAATATTGATTAATTGATCCCAAATTTTTTTAAACACATCCTTTCAAAAAAAAGAAAAAAACTAATTATTTAGTGAAGAACTATATCTATACATTATACTACAGACAACATTATGCTTCTATTATCATAATTTAGTGTTATATTTTATGAAATAAGGTTGTCTATTACTTTTATTACTGCAATATCAGTATCATCTTATTCATATACAATTATTTTGCATCTTCTTGACCATCAAATCAAAATTGTCTCATAAATTGTTTAGATATTCCAAACATTTAATCTTTTGTTATATTTAATTCATAATCAAAACCAAAATCCTCATTTAAACAACAGAAGAGTTTCCGGTTGGTTGCGGAATTTGAGGCGATTTATTTGTTGTATATCGTTTTGTTTACAACCAGGCTTATTCGTACTTGCCTCGCACGTCAGCTGATGACATCGCAATACTTCTCCATCCATCAGAGCAAGATCAGCGATGAGTCTTACTTATACGACGATTTGGAAAACTAATGCGAATTAAGCGTAACTTAGTATTTTTTTTTTCCATTTTGTTGATTGAGGGTAGCATTTGAACTCTTTTAAAGGGTGTTATTTGTAATATCTAATTTGTAGCAACTTAATAATTTTTTAATGAAAATCTAAAAACAGAAGAGTTTCCACCATGAAAGATTCTAGAACAAGTGGGACCAAAACCAACTATAACGAAGCACCTCAAAGCTCTTTGAATGCGAGCATTAATGTAACGCAGGCGGTGCCACTTACCAAAACATCTGTGCCTAAATACATGGCTTGAATATGCTTCTCTCACTTTTCTCTTTCTTTTCTTAAATACATGTTACTTCATTTCACCAGAATTTATGTCCTTTTTGTGATGTTTTCAAGTTAGAAGTTAGAACAATTGTACAACATGGTAAAAAGTAAAAATGTTTGTTATGTTTTCCAGAGATTTTGTTAATTTTATTGGTTATACTTATTATATGTTTCCCTTTCTTTTCTCTTTTTTTTTTTCTTACTTCATTTCACCAGATTTTGTCCTTTTTCTGTCGTTTACAAGTTAGAATATTTGTACAACACGGTCAAAAAGTAAAATGTTTGTTATGTTTTCCACATTGGTAATTTTCTTGAGGTTTTGGTTATATATATATAGTTTCATTGGCTTTATAGATCATTTTTTGGAGCTAAAAGGTGATGATGTATAAGGTCGTGTATCATTATTATAAGTTTAATAATGTACGATAGTGTGATATATATTTAAAAAAAATCAGAATTAGGAAACAAATAGATGTAACAAATAATCACCAACATCAACTCAACAATGAAAAGAAACGAAACAAAATAAATAAATAAATAAAAGCCTTGTTTCATTTGGTTCACCTAAACATTTACATGAACTCTACCAAAATCACATCTAATCTCACCACCAAATATACAAACAAACAACAATAAATTTACAAAACACACACACATAAAGCTCACTCTCTCAATCCCTCAATCCCTAAAAATAAAAAATAGATCGCCATCACACATCAAAAAAGAAAAAACAAGAATATACACGAATCTTATGAACATTCATAATTCACATGGCCCAAAATTTATCAGGATTTGGGCTAAACAGAGACAAATCTTGAATTTCCACATTTGCTATGTGCAAATTGACCAAGCCTTCTTGCAATATTTTCACCAAAATTAGAATTATCGGTAAAACCCACCACTCATTTTCATCCCTAAAAATAAACAAAAAACATAAACATTTAAAAAAATCTTATAATTTGAATAAAATAACTATACATGAAAGAACAAATACCTTCTAAAATTTGCATTGTTTAGAACCATAAGCATTTGTGTAGAAGGTAATGTACAAAATATCAGCCCACAAATAATCGCCACAATCTACACAAATAAATAAATTGACCAATAAAAATACAAATAAATAATTAATAAATAAGCTTAAATCCTAAACCCTAAATCTGCAAAGAAATATAAATAAATAAATCATCTTAATAAACTCACGATATTAACAAGGGAAGTGGCGTTCCACAAAGCATATATTCTAGAGAGAGAAGATCTTTTAAGCCCACGGCTGAAGATCGCATTCAACCCCGCGAGAAAAGGAGAGAGGAGAGAGAAAGGGGGCACCAGCAAAATTACCAAAAACGCCCCTACTGAGATCCAGTAGAATTGTACGAGTATCAAGAGCGTAATTGCAAAATCGCCCAACAAAATTACGCAAATCACTAATTGCACCGTTTCCTGTTTAAAAGATTAAATAAATTGATTAAAATAGATGGCGGTATGTAGATGCAATAAGATAGTGTATAGATGTAACGAAATTAGTGTATGAATATAAAAAAAAAGTTGCTAGTCAAATAGTATATATAATAATAAAATAAAGGGAAATTTGCAAAAAGAAATCACTATATTATGCTAAAATTACAAAAAAGCCCTTGCATACTAAAATTGCAAAAGAAAAACCTAGTACATATAATAGTAAAATAAAGGAAAATTTGCACACAAAATCGCTACATTATGTTGAAATTACAAAGAAGCCCTTGTATATTGACAACCGCAAGAGAAAATCTAATCCAGGGAGTTTTTTGCAATTTTCAATAACACAAGAGACTTTTCTGCATTTTCAGCATGATACAGGGTCTTGTTTCCGAATTTCTCAAAAAATAAACGATAAAATAATATACTACCTCAAAGCCGATGGGATTTGTGTTTCGCAAGAGGAGAGAGAAAGGGGAGAGAGAGTCCGTTTTGAACCGGAGAGAGTTGAGAGCGTCCTCTCCGGTTATGAGGCCGCCGTGGACCCCTCCGGTCTGTCTCTTTCTAGAAGAAAACGAACTGCTGCTCCCCGACGGTTGACTTTGACTTTGACTTTGACTTTGACTTTGACTTTGACTTTGGGGAGGGTTGACTTGTCTTCTCGGACTGCTGCTGCTCTTCAGTGACATAGTACTCACGCTTCTCCTGTAAGTATATGTTTAATGTTGAAATATATATTACATAAAAAAAAATATGAGGAATTTCATCTCCATGCCTAAACCACTCTCACTTTATATTTTTACAGTATAATATATATCTTATACTTATAGGGGCACATTAAATTGCGGCGTTATATTTAAGAATGTACTTTAGGGGCACATTCAATTGCGACATTACTTTTTCACGTATATAGTAGTTATATACTTAGGCACAGAAAAATAATATTAGGAGGCCTATATACGAATTTCCTCGCTCATATTTTACAAAGGAATACATAACATTTCGACGTTTTGTAAATAATACACGAGATCTCACAAACCAATAAAGAAATAAACAAAATAAAAAATGATATAATACCTAGTTGGCTCACTTGAACTTAGATAACACGGACTAAAAAGCCGTTCATTAACTGAAAGTACAAGGCCGAGCTGGAAGTATCCGGAAGCGGTGGGCTGGAACCACGCCAGCTCAGCCCTAACTCCGTACTGATCTAAACGTGGGTTTCCGTGACTTGCCGCCCAAGAAACCACACGCGCCAGCTGGCGCTTGATCTTCGTCCTGTTCACTGAGCGTAATTGAGCGTTTAAGCCGGATGTGAATCGGTTCCATATTGCTGTAGATACGTACTGAAAAATGGAAAAGAAAATAAGAGTGGAATTATCAGGTGAATGAATAAAGCAACTTTTTCGAAAAAGCCCCCAGATTATTGCAAATTGCGAAGAAGCCCTTATACATTCTTAAGAAATTCAAACTTTAGAGTTTAGTCCCCCTATATAAATAAAAGTACTCCCCCCTCCCCTTCAAAAAGACGAAGCAACGACAGTTTTAGGATACTTCATATTTATTTGTAGGGGTATACATGAAGTTCAGATTTTGCAAGGGCATAACCGTAAAAATATGATAGTTCAAGGATCTTCCAAATTAGAAAGGCGGGGCCTAAGAAACATTTCATATTTTTTCCCTCATATTTAGTATTCACTACGTTTTGTAGGGGTATCTACGATATTTCACATTTCGGAGGGATTATATGTAATATTTTTTTCATTAGTAGAGGCATCTATATATCTATCTATCTATCTATCTATCTATCTGGAATATTTTCTCATTTTGGAGGGTCATAATGATAATGATAAAAATGAACGTTGTTTATCTATCTACCTGGCGGATGAGGTTGGAGAAGAGAGGGTCGCTGTGGAGACAAAATGGGGACATGTAGCTGCCGTCTCCCCCAAATATAACGCACATGGGGAATCTCTTTTGTGCGGCGGATTGCGTGTCGGCTCGCTTTTCGTCCCCGCCGAGGAAGAAGTCTATGTAGGCTACTGTTAGGTCTGGCGTGCACCCCACCTGTGGTGAAAAGTAGTAGAAAATGATGGTCAGGATGGCAAAATGTAAGATGAGAAAAATGAAATTAAAGGAAAGGAAAGGAAATAATGAGATCAAGGCCGGTTGGTTCCCCACCGAAAGGCTTATTGTTCCCATACTTAATTAATTAGCTAATTAATTAGATAATTTATTTATTTATTCATATTTATTTTAAAAAAACTCCCCAAAAAAACTCCATACCTTCATGCCTTTGTAGAGAGCGCGAGACCGACAACTCTTCAAACAGGAATGATCGTATTCTGTTTTAACAAAGTCTTGTAATCTCTTGGCCTTTTTTCTCCTGCACCATTGTTTCCAAGACCAGGCGCACGGATACGCGACTATGGATAAGATGCTGTGGATGGAGCCTTCCCACCACTCGTAGGCCGCCACCTGGTTTATCTCGTCTATGAACCTATTGAACGCATCCTCATACCTGAATAGAGATAAGTGTATGTTGTCTTGTTCTTTCGGGTTTTTGGAAATATTTTTTTGGATGATGAAATATTGTTATTATTCCTTTCCTAATATTTGACATGCTTGGTCTCTGTACTTTATAGAATTGTGAACGGTTTAGTCCTTGTACTTTATTGGGGAAATGTTTTTAAAAGCGCCTAATGTGTATAGGGTTTAGGGTTTAAGGGAAAGTTAGGGTTTTTTTTTAATTAATTTGTAAGATATTATTGAAATACATACACTATTCCGATTATTGCATCGGGCGGAGAGTAAGGCAAATGCCAAGGCTCTCTGAAAGTATTTGGGCCCATGAAATACAATCTGTGCACGTGGCTTTGCGTTTCTTCCTCTTTACTTGTTCCTGCCACCTAAATTAAAATAAATAAATAAAAGACTGCGTTAAAAACTCTAGATTTAAAAGTCAAAACCAATAATTTGAGTGATTGAGATGACTAAATTAACGGTGTTAGATCTTAACAGACAAACAGTAGGGATTAACTTCTTGGCTTTTTTGCAAAATTCCAATTTCAGTTCACAAATACAATAACAAATTCCTAAACGTACCTCAGCAAGAGAAAGCAAATAAGGAAAAGATCCATGTCCATCATTTCCCGTTCCGCTTTTGGACCGGTACGAATAATCCGTACCGGTTTTGCCCATCTTGATCCTTATCGCGCTGATCAACAGAGCTAAAAGAATCAGAAAAAACAAAAGGAGGATCGAAAAGGACAAAGGGCCGCCGAAAGTGTAGATTATCTCCTCGATTGGCGTGTAGCATTTCGGCATTTTGTACCTTTGGGATATGCATTTGTAAGGGCATTTTGGTTGAGTTGCTCCTCCTGTATTAAAATAGGGTAAATCATTAATTATTTATTTTTAAAAAAAACATGAAATGAGAAATGTACGTAAGAAATATCATGCATGCCCCTTTGAATTATAAAATTATTATGAGAAGTATTTCAAAAAAGAGAAATGTAGATACAAAAGAGAAAATAAATAAATAAAAATGCCACCTCTCACATAAACAAAATCGTTACGGTAAGGAAGATTATTTATTTATTTATTTGAATGGTAAATTTCAAAATATCACTCGAAATGAGAAATGTACGATGGAAATATCATCATGCACGGCCCCACAATAGAAGAAATATTTCAAAAAAGAAAATGTAGATACAAAAGAGACATTTTAAAAATTAAAAAAATTGTCACCTCTCACATAAACAAAATCGGCACGGTAAGGAAGAGCCTCAAGCGGACAAGCCACACAGAGTGACGACTCGGATCCGACCTCATTTTTATATGTACCAACAGGACATTCCTTCAATCATATATAAGTATAAAATTAATATGATTACATGAAAAAATGAGAAATTAATACAACAACGCATTAAATAATAAATAGTCTCTTACAAGACAAAATGTTCCAAAAAGGCCTTTAGGGCATTTCTTCCCCGTAATCGATCCGTCCTCTCCTTTGTGCCCGCCCCCATTTCCATCACCCCCACTAATAATAAAATAGTAATTAAAAAAAATTAAATGCAAAATTAATAAAAGAGCCTTTCACAAATATTTTTTTGGGAAATTCGCAAAAGCCCATGCATTATTGGAAATTGCAAAATAAAACCTACCATTCGATTGAAGTTAACACCGCTAGTTTTAATAGTTACGTCCGTCGAAAAATATTTTTTAAATAGTAATTAACATTTTTGTTTCAGAAAAACATTTTCCTTAAAAAACCTTTTTTAACAAAAAAAAATCCTTAAACATATTTGTTTGAAGAACGGCGGGGCTTTTTGCAATTTGCAATAATGGAGGGGCATTTGTGCAAATTCCCCCATAATTTTTCGAAACGTACCTGGATGAAACCGACCCGTTAACGGAGGCGATTTGAACGTAATCCTCTCCGGTGGCAACAGTGGCCCAGTGTAAGTGGATTCTGCCTCCGCCGCCTCCCCCGCCGCCGCGCGGGCCCCCCATTCCTCCCACCACAGATAAGGACGAATTCTGTTCCAGTGACAAGTACTGCAGGAATAAGAGGATCGTGCCGCCTGAGGCGCCACCTGGCCCCCCTGCTGTTGAAGCGACACCTGGCGGTGAGGGTGGACTGACAGCTGGCGGTGAGGAGGAGGAAGGGGATTGGCCGTCGGAGGAGAGGGAGCCGAGGAGATGGAGATTGGAGAGGGGCCATTTTAAGGAGCCTATGACTGGAGTGGAGGTGTCCAGTTGAGTGAAGGGATCATTAGAATTCAGGTAGTAAAAGGATGAAAATATAAGGGGAATTTTACAAAAAGAGGAGCTTATTTTTATTTATTGAATTTTTCGAAAGACAAGACTAACTCTAGTATGTATGTAGAAACTTAACAGTACATTGAAAAAACAACCTTTATTTTTTAGGGATTTATACAGTTTAATTTCTAGAAATCTAGGGTTTTTTTATACTCTTTTTTTTTTCCAAAATATTCAGGAAAAATAGGTTTTTTCAAAATATTATTGTACCGAAAATGTAAGTTAAATTTTCAAAAAAGACCCTTATCTTTCCTAAATATTTCGAAAAACAAAGCAAAGCCTCGTATATTTCTAGAAACTCTACTAACCAAATCAATAACAGTATATTGAAGAACAACTTTTATTTTTTGGGTTTCGAGAGTTTCATTTCTAAAAATCTAGTGTTTTCCACTCCTTTTGAAGCATATTCAGAAAATCTAGGGTTTTATTTCATTTCTTCTTTTAAATCAAAATCTAAAACTGACCAATCATGCCGCCACCAGCAACTTGTTCTGAATCTGACCCGCCTGACCCGCTTCCCAGCTCGCACGGCAGATCTGCGTTTCCGTACGTTTTGCCGCCGTCGACCAGCAACCCGTTGTAGAATCCCGACCCGCCTCGGCCTCCGTGACCCGCTCCGCCGCCCGCGCCATTTTTTACGGTTTTGCCCTCGCCTATTCCGTTTTTGCAACCTGGTTCAAAAAAGAAAGAAAGAAAGAAAGAAAGAAAGGAAGAGAGAGAGAGAGAGATTGTATTAAGAAATTGTGTGTTTTGGAAAGTTATCTTTTTGATTTGACAAAAACACATGTTTAGTTTTTGTTTTGAAATACGAGGTTTTTGAGTGTGTTACAAAATACATCATGTATTTATAAATAGGTCAAATTTCACATGTAAGTCTACAAAACCTCATAATTTCACGTATACCCCTACAAAATGTGAAATATCATCAATAACCTAAGATGATATACTAGTCATTTTGTAAGGGTATTGGTGATATTTCACGTTTTGCAGGGGTGTACATGAAATATGATCCCCACAAATACGGAAAAAGAAAGATATTGTAATTAGGGTAAGATAAGAAACTAGAGGATTTAATGAAATAATAATAAAGATTGTAGAAATGGAATGATCTAATGAATCACCTAACTCTGAGGCACTGATCATGCCGTATTTATTAACAGTGACCGTTCTTGCTCTGTGTATGTGAATTATACTCCCTTTGATTAATCCGCTCACGATTATATCCTCCACTCGACATATCTTCGTAAATTAATATAAATTAAAATATTAAAAATTTTAAAAATTATGATTAAAAAGGGTTTAGTTTAGGGTTTGTAAGGAGAAAAAATGTACTTGTAGAGTGAAAGACAAGGAGCTGTTGACGTGACAATCGTCAGGAGGCAAGATTAGTTCATTAGGGCAAGTTTGGCTCTCACATGATGATTTTGTCGCCCTAAAAATATAAATATTATATAATTATAATTACATTATGTAAATAACTTACTTGAGAAATAAATCAGAAATAAAATGGCAATGGAAACTTACAGACTGCTTTCAGAATCGTCTAGTGGGGCTTGAAGGAACGAATCAGGTCCCACCTGATAAAAAAGAAATAAAGATAATAATAAAATAAAATGGTAGATTAAAAAAATCTAAAATTAAGAAATATATAGGCCAAAAAACTTACTAAAATATTATAAAAAAGAGAGAGAAAAAGCCGTTGAGCCTTAATTCCATCGCCTGATCCTGATAAATTCAAAAGCCCTTGACCATAGACTCCTAAATCCGCATTTGAACAAATTACCGAATTATGCTGTCAAATTTAAAAAAAAATTCAACAAAAAATAATGAATTAATATGGCAGTTAGTAATAGTATATGAATGAAAGAAATTAGGTTCAAAAAATTCAAAAAACTCAAATTCGAAATTAGGAAACTTTGCAAAAAAATCCCTGTGCATTATGTCAAAATTGCAAATAAGATATATTTCATAAAGGCATCAATCAAAACAGAATAGAATATGCAAACTAACGGTAGGCGTTTTCTCTTTCTGCAATTTTCTTAAAATCGAGGGGTCTTTTTGCAATTTTGACATAACAAAGGGGATTTTTTTTGCAAATCTCTCATTAATTAATTACTTTAAGAACGATTAGATTTCGAACTTCGAGCGTCGAGACGCGCACATCATCATTTCCTCCTCCGCCAATTTGAAGCTTCGAATCCCACATAAGAAGCATTTTCACGTACAGTCTAAACGCACCGTATACCTAAATAAACAAAACAAATAATTAGTTATATAAAATAAATTATTAAAATAAATGAAACGCGTACCATAATTACGGAATCGCTCATGAGAAGTTCTTCTGCGACCAACTCGAATTCGGAAATCGGATTTTCAGACAAACCGAAACAAATACTGCCACCGTCGATTAACTTTATTTGCCCCGTGACCTAAAAATAACAAATCAAATCATATTAAATCAAGGGAAATTCGCAAAAAAGCCCCTACATTGCAGGAAATTGCCAAAAAAAAAACCTCCATTCTTCAAAACTTCAAAAAAATAATAACTATCGTTAAGTCTTGTCTAACAGTGGCAAACTAAAGCAAATAAATACATAAAATTAATCCCAAACCAACTTATATTTCCAATACAAACTAACTGATTTTCATAGTATTAACATAATAATTTAGATTTATCAACGTATGTCTCAACACACGAGACTAAACGAATCAACTGATATTACACACGTTAATCTAACACCGTTCGTGAAGATCTAACAACGGTAGGGACTTTTTTCCGAATTGTGAAGAATAAAGGGGCTTTTTTTTTTTTTTTTTTTTTGCAAATTTCCCTCAACACTACTATATCATGATAAATTAAAATGATGACCTGGATTCTGGACCAGAGTAATGGAACAAGAGCCTTGGCATTCGCCTCGATTAAAACGTTGGACCAAAGAGTGGTCGTTGGAAACCCTAATAATGGCGTTTCTGTTCTTGTAGAAAAATTATGATTGCTGATTTTTAATGTTTGTAATGATCTGTCGTATATGGTTCCAGCGGCGCCCGCGTTCTCAGGACAGCCGTAGCTCTTCCCGCCTAGTTAAGAAAATGAGAGAAAAAATATATTTTATTGGTAGAAAAAATATAAAAATTATTAGATTGATTGGTAGAAAATTATGAGTATCTGATTCAATTGGGCCTGGTGGACTGGATTGATCGTTAATTTGCCTCTATTATGCAATTAACACCCAGTAAAAATTGAAAATCATCAAACTCCAAACTCGTTCGTGTTTCAAAATGGTAATTTTTAGTGGGGTTAATTGCATAATTGAGGGGAATTAAGGATCAATTTTGGGTTAAATTGAGGTTCCGATCCGTTCGGCCTAATTTCACAATAAGGGCTAATTTGATGCATAAATTAATGACTTATAAAGATTAAATAAAATTAAACACATGTAAAAAACAATAAAAATTTACGGACTTATCAGCCACTATGACTTTGGACAACAAATCCTACTAATAATTAGTAAATAATACGAACAAAAAATAAATAAAAACATAATAAAAAAATAAAATTTGACAAACCATGGACCAAAATGTCAAGATCTTGAGAAATACTGTAACACTGAGTGGAAATCCGGCCGCCGCCGCCGCCGCCCCATCCGTTGCCTCCTGACGCACTTATGCTCCCATTTCCCGCCCTAATTTCACAATAAAATATTAAAATCCTAAACAATCATATCAACATATCATAATAAAACAGTTAAAAGGTAACAGATTTTTTTTTTTTTAAGTTTCATATCAACATAACAAAATTCCCACGATTTAGACGGCTGGATAATTCAAATCTTACCTCGTTCTTTCCCCCGAATTCCAAACGACATGTTTTTTTTTTCACAAATACCAATCAAAAACATGTTATTTTTTTCAAAAAAACCCCCTACAAGGCTCTTTTCTCTAACCCCCCAAAAAAAAAAAAAAAACTCACAATTTAAACGCCTGAACAATGACACTCCCGCCCGACCCCCCTCCCCCATTGATCCCTCCTTCTCCTCCTTGAACCAAAACAAATCCATAAACCTCCAACAAATTCTCAGTTTTCATCAAAACTCTCCCGCCTCCATTTCCCTTGCTACCATCCTCTCCAGCCCCTCCATCGCTCCCGTAATTCCAGGGATGGGATAAGCTCGACCAGCCGTACACGTCGCCTCCCCACTCGGTAAAATTGGATTCTACGCAATTCGCGCCTCGGCCGCCGTGCCCGCCTCCGGATTTCGAACAGCACGGCGGCGTCCCGCTCGTTTGGTCCGGCGCGGGCCCGGCTAAACCGGTTGTGTTTAATATTGATCCAGCATTTAATGCTATGTTGGCTGCGTTTAATGCGATCGAGCCGGCTGTGATGGAAGAGTCGGAACCGACTGTTAGGTTTCCTGTGATGTTGATGGAGATTGAGCAGCCGTTGATTCGGCAAGAGAGGTTTGTTTGAGGGGCGATTTGTAAATTGCCGGCGCCGAATATGCAGGAGTGGTTGGTGAAATGGAGGGTTGAGGTTATGGTGCATGTGGTGTTGAGTGAGCCGAGTCCGTGCAAGTCTTGGCATGAGAAGGATGAGTCGCATGGGAGAGATTGAGTGGTGAGGTAGAGAATTGAGAGGGTTAGAAAGTAGATGTGGGTTAGAATTGAAGGCATTGTTTTGTTAGGGGGATTTGATTGAGTGAGTGGGATTGTTTCGATCCATGGTCGAGTTTTCAGGTTTATTTGTACATCTGTCGTGAGCTTGGAATAGTGAGGAGATTGTGTTCTGTAAGAAGAAAGGACAGAAAAAGAAGAAGAAGAAGAAGAAGAAGAAGAAGAAGAAATGTTAAAGCAAATTCGATGAATTTTAATGAAGGATAATTTGTTGTTAGTAGTGAGGGATATATGGTTTGAATTTTCGCAAGAAATTTGAATTGGAGAAATGTTTTTTTTGTAGTCTGTTAAACTAGATTCTTATGAATGTAAATGTGAATATGATTTATTTCAAATAGAATTGCAATCAATCTCCCCAGTTCATTCAAAAAACAAAAACAAAAAAGAATTGCAATCAATCTATCTTACTTGACCATAAAAAACAGCTAAATTTTTTAGTTCTTTCTTTCTCATACTGAACTGAATGATGAACTGTCTATCACTATAGTTCATTTCATTTCATTTCATATATTTCCGCAAATTTACAATTTCCCAATCCCCTTCATAATCGAAACAAAAAAATACAAAAATCAAAGCCTAACTCAGCTCAATACAAACTCATATAAATCAAAACCTCACTAACTCAAAACCATCATTCGATCCAAAACTCGAGCAATTTCAAGCGATCAACACTGAAACAAAAACACAAAATTCAAGAAGAAATCAAAGAAGAAGCAACTCACAATTCCGATCGGAGAGAGATCCGACAGAAAAACCCTCTAGATTCCTTCCTCTAATTTTGCTTTATATTTCTTTAAAGAAGCTCAGTGAGCGGCTTTTTCAGTTTCTTTTTTTTTTCGCACTTTTAAGACGTGAGAATTATTTTATTTATTTTTTATCAATGGAATTTTTTTTTTTTTTTTTTGATTGATTACTTGAGAATGGAATTTTATTTCTATTTATTCTCCGACGATTTATTCTTCTCCATCCTGTCTTGCCAAAAATGTGAAATTATACTATAACAGTTAAACTCTAAAATATTTATCATGCAATTATTTAATTTAATCATGCCACTTGTATGTTAAAAATCTAAGTTGGTGCGTGAGATGTATAATAAAATATCTCAGTTTACTTGTAATTTCTGATTTGTAGTGACTTTTTATCTTTTAATGAAACTTTTAAGTAATATTTTCGGTTACAATTCAAAAAAAAATATATATATATATCTTAGTTTAAGATATTAATGTATATATATATATTTTTTATTTTTATTTTTAATACGGTCACTCATACGTCCCCATGTATTTTTCAGAAAATACTCCGGCAAGCCGGAGGCTCGAACTTGGGATCTCTTCCTTATTCGAATTTTTTGTGTGTGGTCAACTGCGCTAGCAGTCTTTCACTAAAATATTATATTTTAACAAGCTAATTCAGTTTTATATTATTAAGATTAAGAAGGAAATATAATCTACCCATTTGAGTATATTTATTTCCTGTTGAACATTATTTTTATCAATTAAAACGGATTCTACCAATTAATTTTGGAAGAAATTACAGAGGACGTTTAATCTTGCTTGACTTTTGTCTAAAGAGAGTTTATACATAAATCCTTTTATGCGCTAAATACAGTTTATACTACTAAAGGACTGGAAATTCAGAATTTCCGCATAGAGAATCTCAAGGGACAGACTTGCTTTTGAAGCAATGCTATTTAAAAAAAATGAAAATAACAATTAACTATATATCATTAAGCATTTTCCATATTAAAAAAGAAAATCATTTTTTGTAAGTTTTGTCCCTTAGATAGACCAAGACCAAGTAATATAAAAATCCATTTTTTCCCATGGACACCGTATTACATATTTACATTTTTATTAACTGTTAAAAACATAAAAATGATAAGAAAATTCCTTTTTTTTTCTTAAGATTTAATTCATGTTTAATGGGTTGAGATATTTTGTAATGTGTTAAATAATATTGCGTTTGTTGGAAATAATCCTATTATTATACTTAAAGAGTCCTTTCTTTAGTCCCCTCTAGGTTATAATACTTCCACTATTTTGACCAAGGAAGCTGAGGTGGTTGATCAATCTTATTATTATACTTAAAGAATCAAATACATACATTAAAATAGTGAGAACAGATAATGAGTGTTAAGATTCTGGTTAATTAATTTTTTGTTCTTTTCTCTTTTGTTGTTGTTGCTGCTGTGAGAATATATAATTTAAAAATTTGTACTTTACAATATTTGAAAACAAAAAAAAACAGCTATTTTGTATGGGTAATTGATTCATTATGATTATCAACAAACAAGCACAAGAATCAATTAATCAAAGAAATGAAAAAGAACTCAATAATCAAATAATAAATTATAATCATCACAATTACCATCAAAATATTACAATTACCACGCGCCAACGAACCAAACTCACACTCAACACCAAAATTCCACTTTCAAAAAATTCAAAATTCAAAATTCAAATCCTACCGTCTTCATTTCCGCCCGCTTCACAATCTCTCGCAACCTTTTTCCCTTTCAAATCGTCCAAATAATGCTGATAAACATACGAAACAAATCCCCAAATCGCAATTAACATCGCGATAATCTTAACACCATCCATTTTATCCTTGAAAAAAATCACCGCAAAAACTGGCAAAATCGGCAAAGCTAAAGTACTAATCACATTAGAAAATAAAGAAGAAACTACAAAAACCAAACCCACAACTCCAACAGAAGCCAATTGCCACGCGACACCTGTCCAAATTAAGGTCAAAAAATACGAGATTTTCCCCGATTTAAACCCCTCCATTTCGTCCCCCAATTGTTTCCACTCGCCACTTGCAAACAATCCGATTACCGACACTAAACTCGCGACTAATGATGTGTAAATTTGCATGTCTAAAACGACGTTGAAAGTCTCTCTTTTTATGATCTTTTCGAATGAAAATTGCATTAATGATAAAATCAATGAATAAGTCGCCGATGCGCCTAAAGTTATCAAAAACCCTAAAATATATTTCCATCTAGAAACTTCTGACGATCCGTCAGAATCCGAATCCGGATTCACGCCCAACAAAGCGGCCGAAAAAGTGAGCAAAACCACTGAATTTAATATCAAAATAGTAAACTTTTGTCCATTCATAAAATATGAAAAAACGGCATTAAACGCCAATTGGCTCGCGCAAACCAAAGAATACGTAGAAACCGGTAAATACAAAAGCCCGTATGAATACATCAAATTATCGGCCGCAATAATAAGCCCCAAAATTAAATAAATCAAAAATAAATGCCAAAATGGAGGTGAAATTGAGGGATTTGAGGGATGAACGAAAAGGAGAGGAATTAAGAGAAATGGAAAGCCAGCTGTTTGAATTAATGTTGCGAGCCATTTACTATTTCCACCTTGATTGTAGTAAAATCGGCCAAGTAAAGTTGCGGCCGTTTGACCGCATAAAAGAAATAATGTGTTGAGAATTAGTAAGGACCAAAATACGAAGCGGGTTTTATTATTTGGGGGGAAATTGAAAAATGAGGGGTTTTGGGTTGGTCGTGGATTTGAGCTTGATGCATCTGGATTTGAAAACAGAAAGAAATTTTGGTTAGAGTTTTTGGAATTGGGATAAAGAAGATAGAATTTGATTTAAGTTTGCAATGATTAACCCACATTGGTGAAATTACCTTAATGGTATGATTGTATACAATTGTATGAATGGGTTTCTTTAATAGTTCAATTAATTTTGTTTTGAAGGAAACAATTTAATTAATTCTCACTAAAGGTTTTCTAATTATAGTGTGTTGAATATTGGAAAAGTCAAAGATTGGCTTTTGGCCCCAACCAAAAATGGGAGGAGGAAAATGCACAGAAAGGGCAAATATTCTCCAATATAATTTTTTAAGAGAAATAAATATATTGGAGAAGATATTTGCTCAATATAAAATTGAAGAACAATAATATATTGGAGTGCTATCTGTGGACCACGCAGTGGAATACAGTTATATAGAATAATTTAAAGTCAGTAAAATAATTTTTGAATGAGCGAATTAAATAAATTAAACGAATTATTTTGCTGACTGAATTTCGGTGACAAAGAGAGGTATTATTCTTATTTTAAACAATGATTATCGCCCCACAATCCAAAACAAGGGTCAATAACCAAATTCAAACAAAAAATCAGAAACCAAAATCGAAACTAAAAACAAAAAACAAAAATCTCACCTCCATGAAGAAACTGCCGATGATTATCGCCCATTCCTTTCTTCTCCTTCCAAGTTCCAACGATAAGAACACGAACAGAGCTAATTCTTCTCAAATTGATTCCAAAATCGAAATGAATGATCTTCTTTGGCTTCTCTATCGATGGCTGGACTGATCGTTTCGCTCGTCTCTCGGCCTCTATCGCTTGAAGCTCAGAATCTCTTTCTCTTTCTCTTTCTCTTTCTGTTTTCGTCCGTGTGAGCTTGACGAATCGGGCATGGGGATTGAAAAGACTATTATTATATATATAGTCAGTCAGTGGGCCTTCATTATAAAGACTAATCATAAGGATACCTTTCATTACAAGCCCTTCCAAATATCAAATTCAAATTTGTAAGTATATATATTTTATAAATTTTAGACTTATCTGATTAGCACTTTTCTGAATATATTAAAAATTATATAATCTTTAGATTCTTTCTTCTGGTCTTCTAATTTAAATGAAAAAAAAAATTAACTTCATTTTAGAGTGGGCCTTCATTATAAAGACTAATGACAAGGATACTTTCGTTACAAACCCTTCCAAATATCAAATTCAAATTTGCTAGTATATATATTTTATAAATTTTAGACCGAGGAGCACTTTTCTGAATATATTTAAATGAAAAAATTAACTTCAATTCAGAGGGATTATAATTTAAAAGAGAGAATTCAACAATTGTTTTTCATTCAAAACAAAACAAACAAAAAAATAGTTTTTTTTAATATTTAGAAAAGTTGGGTGTTCTTGGACAATTATCCCCATGTTATTATAAACTGGAGACCTCTCTTTCCTTATCAGATGCTGACACGTCATCTGAAGTAGATCCGACGGTCCCAAACTTGATTTTTTTTTTTCTGAACTCACCAAAAAAAATTAATTAAGAAAATGATTAAATTTTCAAATTATTTACGAAAATAATCATTTCGCTCAGGTACTAGACGAAACAATTAATTTTTTATTTTTCTCACTAAATTAAGCTAAAAAATATTATTTCGTACTGTTTTACTTTATGGCTGGACGAAACAGATATTTTTTCATTTCTTCCACTAAATTAGAACAAAAAAAAATATTTTTTTTACCAGTTTTGTCTATCCCGGAAACGAACCAGTATTTTCAGTCTAATTCAATAATAAAAAGTAAAAAAATGTCTGTATCAAGACGGAACATTAATTCACTCAGAAAAACGAGAAAATGAATCGAAACTAGCTTAATTTCGCCGACGGGCGAAATAATCATTATAGTTTGTAAACTTCATCATTTTCTTAATTAAATATTTTTTCCGCCGAGTTGAAGAACAAAGTCCCTGACTTGTCAATGACGAATCTGCTGACGTGGCAAGATGATTCGACTTGGATCCCCGCTAAGACAAAGACTTCAACTTTTTATTATCACCGTCTCTATAAAGCAGCTTTAATTAAACTTCCCTCCTCAATTCTCCTTCTTTTTCTTCCCAATTAATCACTAATCTTCTTAATCTCTACTCGCTAATCACCAATCCTTCCTCGTTGTAGATTGTGGATCTGATATTGCGTTTTTTTTTCTTGGCGAGATTTTTTTTTTACTGTTTACGAACTCGGGTATTTGTAGTCCTTCGTTTGAATGTACTTTTGCTGATTCACAGTTTTTAAATTCGATTTAGTTTGTTTTCTTTAATAATTACTGTTGATTTATCAATTTATGGTTGAGAGTAAGGTACTGGATGTGATTGGATCTGGTGCTCGCTGGAATTTAGATCCAGAATTATTCATTTAGAGGAACTTGAATTGAATGTGTGAAATTTGATGTGATTATAGTTTTACAGTTCATTTGAAGTGAATAAGACTGAAATTTTGAAATTTATTTATCCTGTATTACACTTCTGCTCTGAGATTCATATTTTTAGTTTATTCTAGATTTGATTATTCCTTTTTTTTTTTTTTTGCAGTTAGCATATATTAGCTTCTAACTGCTATTTGAATTTCCCCTTTTTGACAGGATTTAAACAATTTATAAAAGAAATTCTTCAAAATGGTTTCTTTTGAGATGGACGACCTGAAAAGTAAGAAATCCTCCATTTTCCTTCTTAATTCACCTTAGTCTTAATCCAAAATTAATCGAATTAGTATGTTTGATCAGAATAATAGCCGTGAATTTGCAAATTAAGATATTTTCGTTGTATTTTATATACAGAAATTGGGCTAGGATTGACTGGATTTGGGATATTTTTCTCCTTTCTTGGAGTAATTCTCTTCTTTGACAAGGGTCTTCTTGCAATGGGCAATGTACTAACTAATTTCTCTATATTTACTGTATATTTCCTTCAATTAAGTATTGCGTAATGTTTTTTTACTGTGTATTTCCCTCAAATAATATTTCAGATTCTTTTCGTATCGGGTTTGATGCTTACAATTGGACTTAAATCAACAATGCAGTTCTTCACAAAACCTAAAAATTACAAGGTTCTTTCAGTATATTCACCATTTTACTTTACTCACCATATTTATCATTCATCTTATCACTCAGATATTATACTAACGATATAATATATGAACTGTAATGATGACTTAATTAACAGTGCTAACTGTTAACTAATGACAGTCTTAAAAATTCTGAATTTCTCAAGAATATAGGGCCTTTTGCAATTTTCAATAATTTAGGGGGGCTTTTTTGTAATTTTAGGATAATACAGGGGCTCTCTTGCTAAATTAATGTTTATTTTTAAACAGGGAACTATTTCATTTGGGGCTGGATTTCTGATGGTTCTTATTGGTTGGCCAATCATTGGCATGCTTTTAGAATCATATGGTTTTATTGTACTTTTCAGGTTGAAAAATAAAAGATTACTAATTCAAGCTATTATTCATTTATTCTATTAAAATATACATTATAACTTATTAATTTTTATATATTTGATTAAATTGAACAGTGGTTTTTGGCCGACACTTTCTGTATTTGTGCAAAAGATTCCGATAATTGGATGGATTTTCCAACTGCCTTTTGTTACTTCGGTAAGAGGGGAATTTTCCATTTTTACCCCTGAATTTCTTTAAAAATTGTTCAATTTATCCCTCAAAACTCTAATTTCGATCAATTTGGTCCCTTAATTTGCTGGTTCTATTTTTTTGAGATAAACTAATATTTATTTATTTATTTGTGCAGTTTTTTGGCAGGCAAAGAGGAAGAAGAGTTCCTGTGTAGTAACTCATTCGAATTCTATTCTTTTGCAATTACTGTGTAACTATCTTTCATACCCATTCTATTTTTTTTTTTTTTTTTTTTTTTGCAATTACGATTAGAATTGTGTCTGGTGGGATTCTACACATTTGTTAATTCTTTTACTCCAATATGTGAAATAGGTTTTTTCATTTTCTTCTTTTTTAAGAATTTAAAAAGTAGAATAAAGCTTTAATGATAAGAACACATAAGCTGATAATTACTGCACAAGGTTATAAACCTTCTTTTCAACACAACTTCAATTAGAACCTTAATACTACCTTCATAACGAAACTTCCCACCAATTACCACACAATCTAACATACTAACTACCAAACTACGTACTTACTACCAAACCCTTAATACTACCTTAAATTACTAATTAAAACTCATACTAATTATTCTTATTACCAAACCCCTGATTAGTTATCAGTTCTGTAATCTGATAAGCCAAAGCTGAAAGCTCGTTCAAGTTCTCATTTTCCAAGTTCAGAGGATTCTTTCGAACTACAGCTTCTGAAAGAACAATATCACATTTAGTCGGGTAATTTCTAACCGTACCCAATTTGTCCCCAGCCGACTCGATCCGTCCTTGTTTTATCTCACCAACTGCACTTGCCAAACCTAATTTGTAGGATAAAAATGCAAACCAGATATTAATAAATGAAAGAAATAAAAGGGAAGGTTTTAAAAGAAAACTTTAATTTTTTTTTTTCAAAATTATAAAAAGCCTTCAACTTTTGTAGTAGTAAAAAAATTTATACTTAAAAAAAATTAACTTTTGAAGTGTATGAAAAATTTCTTAAGTTTTAACTACTATTTTCGGAGAACTCCCTAAATAGTATTCAAGTAGTATGTAAATAACGCAATATGTAAACGCAATTATAGATTATTTATCTATTATTTTAAAACAAATAAAAATGTTTTCATACTATTTCTCTACATTTTCAAACTGAGTTGGGAACTTTCTAAAACAAAACGTCAAGAACAAGCTTTTTTTAAATAAAAAGTTAACATTGAATCACACTTCTTTGAGTGCTCTAAAACTCAGTTGTTTTTTTGCAAAACGAAGAGTTTAAGCTAAAGACTTCCCCACAAACACCAAAACACATAAGCATTTCTGTAAATTTCCTTAATATATATAATAAATTAAATAAAAAAAATCAAGGGACTAGCAACCGTAATTCATCTCTTTGTAGTACTGATAACAGTTATTCAGGTTACTCAACAACTCTTGAATCGTAGCGAGCGTTTTAGTCACATTAGTTATCGTCAAATTCGTCGCAATAATAGAAAGCCCACGAATATTCGCCGACTCGGATCCAGGCACGCTCGAAAGAGCTTCCACACAAAATTCCATGTCATAACTCGCAGAATTTGCTGATACAGCTGCGTTGCAAGTTGAGGTGATAATTGAGGTTTGGGAGGTTGAAATTGGGATGAGAGTGGAAATGAGAAGGAATATATGGAAGAGTGAAGAGAGAGAAAGGGAGTTCATTTTCAATTAGTTGGAGGTTTTGATGAGTGTGTGATAAAGGGGTTTGGAGGTTAGGGTTTTATAGAGAAGCAATACGAGGGAAGTTTTTACATCCAACCTTGATAAATTTGTAAAATTTTAAGAGTAATTGGATTTTCAGCTTATTTTGATGAATATTTTAAAACACTTACTTTGGAGAAACTTGCTGTTGAATAATGTTATAAGATGTGAAAATATAATGTGTCTAACCCTACAAAACTGAAAATATCTCTTTAAAAAATGGAAATGTTATCGAAAGTATCAAAACTGTTCTTATTTCTCCTTCATTTAAGTATGAGTAAAACTTATATGGAATTGGAACTTTGGGTATCTTTTAAAATATATGAGAAAAGAAGGATATACATGATTTGAGAGGTATATATGCAATTTTTCCTTGAGTCATACAATTACTACCAAGCTAGGGGTTTAAGACTGTTCAGAAATCAGGTCTAGCTAGGAAGAGTGAAATTTTTGTGAGCTTTTCCGACTCATTTTGACCGTTTTCTAATTTTAAAATTGACCCATGATCAGCTCCTTTTACTTGATCTAATTCTGTTCCAAATGCAGTGCAGTGTTTTCCAACTTAGAGATTTGACCAAGGCAATATGCATGATCAGCTCCGTTTGTTTAATTTTCTGCAGAAATCCAATTTTGGATTTGACCAATTGCAGTATACTCATTAACTTGTTCCCAATTTTAGATTTGACATCAATTAATAATTTCTTAACTATACTTCCCTTTATATAAATATATACCATTTTAACTTTCAAACATGTCTGTCTATATACTTTTCTATGAAAATTAGAAATAATCATATATAATCATTACAATATTGTACATAATTTTGCAAAAAAAGTATATAAAATAATATATGTTTATTAATAATTGATGTTTGCTTATTTTCTCCAAATGAGTCTATGACTGTATAGAAGGAAAATATAAGATTAAATTATGAGTTGGGTTTCTTCTGAATGCCAATAACTTTTAGTCTACTTAGGATTAGTTAAGTCAGTATCAACCACTATTTTAAATTACGATATAAGAGTATAGGATTCAAATTTTATTGACAACTAAATAAAATATATGCGAGAATCCGAGTCTTTCCATTATATAAACTCAAATATTATTTATAAACTAAGTCTTGACATAAAATAATTCACTCAAGCGCTGCTACAACAGCAAGTGCGATCGCAGCCACTCTGCCGTAATCCCCATCTTCATTCTCCAGTGGCGATTCATCGTCTGCTTCTGAAAATGCATCTTCACAATCACTCGATGCATCCAACGCTGCACTTAGAAACATTTGTGCATCTGTATCTCGTCCTGAGTCGATGGCTCGTGCAGCATTGTTTATGTCATCAATCGCATCTGAATATACCTGTGTTGGCAAAATAGTTAATGTCATGGAAACAGTCAAAAAAAAAAATAGGCTTTTGAAAATGTGAAGATAAAATTCGTTAGTTTTTTTTTTTTTGAGTCCCGGTAGACGATTGCCTACTAGGTATTTTCATTTAAATAAAATAAAAAAGTGTGTATAGTTAGTTACACATACAATTATAAGAAAGACAGTAAATAAAGAAAGAAAAAATGGCTTGAGAGCCCTTTTTCCTAGCCTAACATCTCCTTGTTCACACACCACTGGCGGTGCGTGACTTCGTTAGGCTAGCTTGATCCAAGTTTGAGCGTCTTGTGTTGCTAGTTGGTAGGTTGAATCCGGCGGCACGGCCTTATTGTTGAAGATCCTTTAGTTCCTTTCCTTCCAAATATTCCAACTTATGGCGGACAAGTCACCTTTAAAAAAAAAAAACTTATGGCGGCCTAGAATTCTGCGCTTCAAGCTGTGTCGTTTTATTTCTTCATACGCTATCCCAAAAGAGTAAGGCGATTGGTCTGCTATAAGTGTAGTAATTCCCGTTAAGGAGCCACACTTGTCTACTGTATGGGCATCCAACAAGCAGGTGTAACACCGTCTCTAATTCTCCTGTTGAGCATAGGGTGCAGGAAGAACTCGCCATCCCAAACTCTTTTTTAGAAGATTCCGCTGAGTCGG
The DNA here is from genome assembly GCA_024447665.1 of Juncus inflexus. Taxonomy (NCBI): domain Eukaryota; kingdom Viridiplantae; phylum Streptophyta; class Magnoliopsida; order Poales; family Juncaceae; genus Juncus; species Juncus inflexus. The sequence continues at coordinate 13,138,581 of JAJHPC010000006.1, forward strand.
CGTAGTTTGTCACCTCATATAAGCCAAAGGAAGAATTCGATTTTCGTAGGTACTTTGCATCTCCAAAGTCTACGGTTTCCATTGGGATTGGATGTTTGTTTCGGAGAAGAAGTTATAGGAGGATTTAGTAGAGAAGATTTTCCATTTTGGCCACCGCCATGTGAGTTTAGCATCGTCGTTAGATAAAGAGGTAGTTTGCATAATGTCATAGATTTCCTTTTGAATTCAAAAACTATGAAATTTGTTTTTGATATAGAAGATGTATATTAGACTTGTCAAAACAAGAAAGGTATGAAATTTATTCATTGAAATTAAAGAAATTATAGCCAGGGTCAAAAACAAGTACCTCCATACACGTATCAAGTCGGTTTCGCCTTGCTTTGTTCTTCTCCTTTTCAATCATCTCTTTAATGCGCGATTGCATTTTGGTCGCAGTTACATTTGCCAGTTCTGCAGCAATTATAGCCAGGGTCCGATGATCCGCTACGAGCGAGCTGTTTACATCAGACTCGAAAGATTTCACACAAAAGTCGTACGAGATATCGGGACGTGAAGAGGAGATGTTCTTGCATGTATCTTCAACAATGGAACCACTCGATAGACACACAAACAATGATATAATTAGAAGAAGAAAGTATAAATGCCTCATTGTTTTTTCCCCTTTTGGCTTCTTTGAGTAAGATTTTGATTTGTTGCTTTGAGTTTGGTTTTATCTTCTATGTAAGATTTTGATTTGTTGCTTTGAGTTTGGTTTTATCTTCTATGGAGAGTTTGGAGTGTAAGAAAGAGAAGAGTTCGCTTAAAGAACATATTCAAATTATGAGCATGGGTCGATGTAGAACTAGCCTATGAGAAAGAGCCACGTCATTCAAGCAGCTGACTTGGCTTATTCTCAATGGCTCCACAAGTTAATGAGTGTTTTATATGTAAGCAACTAAGAAACTCCCTTGGTGGTTCAATAGTTTTTTCTTTGTTTGTGCGATGCATTGCTGTTAGTGGAAATGAAAAAAGCTATTGTGGATTGATTAACTTTGAAGAAAGAAAAAGATTAGTTAATAATTCAAAATACTTTTTTTTTGAGCTTTAAGTGGGAATAATTCAAAATACTTTAACGAAAGAAAAAGACCAACTTTAAAAATTATTAAATAATTTGTGCCCATAAACTGGTCCATTACTCCCACTTACATTTATACCTTATACTTAATCTACATAGTCACCTAATATGATAATCTGATATGATCCAACGCAGCAAAATTTGCATTCATGAATGAATATGGGCTATTGTGCAATTTTCAATTAAACAGGAGCATATTTCTCATGAATTATTATTATTCTCATTAATGGGCCATAATATATTAAGCCCATGGGCTTTTATTTATTTATACTCTTTCCTTTTTCACAAACATTTTCATTTCTATTTCTCAATTCATCTTTTCCAGCTTCAATACTGAAAAGAAAAGAGAAATCGATCGTCGGAAAAAATGGCGGAGATCCGGCGGTACTGGCCGGCGGCGGCGGCGGCGGCGGCGGCGGCGTTCCGACTCGTTCTCATCTTCTTCTCCGGCGATCTCAACCTGGGCGCTCGGCCTGAGGTCGCCACGCCTCTCTCTAGTCTCCGTCGCTGTATGTGGTGTTAATTATTTATCTCCCTTTTTGCGTTTTAGTTGTAATTTTTGACGTGATTGTGAGTGAAACATTTAATTTGGTGATAATGTGCAGTGGCTGAAGGTTATTGGCTCAAGCAATCATCACTCTCACCTTATGCTGGTAATTGTAAATGCTAATCATTAGTTTTATTATAATTAAGCAGTTAATCAGTAGATATTATGACTTTGTTGATTTTGAGGCAAATTTTTGAGTAAGTAAATGCCTGGATATAAGTTAAGGTTTCAAAAATTGAAATCTTTTTGATGTTTTTTTGATAAATTTTGAAATTTTTTTCAGGATCCATGTATCATGGTTCACCTTTGCTTCTCTCAGTTCTTGGCCCATTAGTTGCTAAAAGGTATTTTAATTTACTTAATCTAATTTCTGTTTGTTCTTCACAAATCAACTTTTCAAAATATTTCCTTGATATAATCTATACTTATAAACATTAATTTATATTTAATTTCAGAACAGAGGGCCGACCGACCTATTTTTATTGCAGGTCATTTTCTTACTTATGCTCATTTCATACTTAAAACATTAATTTATATTTTTATTATTTATATTAATTATGATGGAATTCTTATAAATGCAATTCTACAGTTTGCTGTTTGTGCTTGTAGATTTTATTTCTGCTTTTCTTATTCGCTCAATCGGCCAAAAGCTTTCAGTTTCAAAATCTCAAAGCATTAAATCGCTTAAACTTTCAAAAAAAGAAGAAAATTTAGGTCAGTTTAATGCCATATTTTACATAAATTGTGCAATTAAGCCTCAATTTAATTTAATTTTTCGAAGAAATTATAAAGTTTTAATTTTTCAAAATCTCAAAGCATTAAATCGCTTAAACTTTCAAAAAAAGAAGAAAATTTAGGTCAGTTTAATGCCATATTTTACATAAATTGTGCAATTAAGCCTCAATTTAATTTAATTTTTCGAAGAAATTATAAAGTTTTAATTTATAAAATGCAGAAAATAATAAAAACTTAGGGGATTTTGCATCGCTGATATATTTATGGAATCCTCTCACAATTGTGACTTGTGTTGGTTTTTGCACAAGTCCTATTGATAATTTCATGGTTATTTTGACCCTTTTTGGCGCCATTTCAAGTGAGTTTTACTATTTTTTTATTTATGTATGGAAAATTTGCAAAAAGCCCCTGCATTATGCCTGATTGCAAAAAAGACCATGCATTTTTGAAAATTTCTCATGTTTTGCAATTTTCAATAATATAGGGGAACTTTTTTGTAATTTTGGCATAATATAGAAGCCTTTTTGCAAATTTCCATTTATATTTGGTTTTATCAGTTTATTTTTTGAAAATTAAATATAATATATATTATATTATAATACAAATAATTTACAGATATTGCTCCTTTGGCTGCCTTTGGATTTGTCATGGCCACACATTTTACTCTTTATCCTATTATTCTTATTATACCGGTTTGTTCTTTTATAAAATATTAAATAAAAATACTTTTATTTATTTATTTATTTATTTATCGTATGGTTTGTATATTTTGCAGGTTATTCTTCTATTAGGGTTTGGTCCTGATACGCCTTCATTTAAGATATTAAAGAGGAAATGTTTTTCATGGCGGCCTGTTATTTCATTTATTTTTTGGAATTTAATTTGGGCTTCTTATATATTAATATTATGTAGTATTTCTCTTAAAGGAGTTGGTGGCTTAAATGAAATGTTTAAAAAGTAAAGCCTTTTAGATTTATACGATTCTAAATTTTTCTTTAGCTATTACTTAATTAATTAATCAAAGAAATTCAAGAGTCACCTTATTTTCTGTTAATTGCATATAAACGATTTTTTTTGTCAAATATTTATTTGATTATTTAATTTTATTTGAATTTACAGGACATATGGATTCATTCTTACAGTTGAAGATCTCTCACCAAATATTGGCATATTTTGGTTAGTCCAATTAATTAAATCCTCTTAAAATCTACCAAAATAATTTTCCTTTCCTTTCCTTTCCTTTTATTATTTTAATTTCTTTTTTTACTATTCAGGTATTTTTTCGCGGAAGTGTTTGAATTTTTCAGAGACTTTTTTCTCATAGTATTTCATGTGAATATTCTATTTATTGTTTTGCCTTTAGCGATCCGATTAAAAAACCGACCTGTTTTTCTTGCCTTTGTTTATACTGCTATTTCTGCTATGTTAAAATCATATCCGTCCGTAAGTTTATTTTTACATATATTATTCACAAATTATATATATATATAAAATTTTTGGTGATTTTATGTTTTTTTGAAGGTTGGCGATTCGGCTTTGTATTTGGGTCTTTTAGGTCTTTTTGCAAGTGAATTAGCAGGTAGTTTATTGTTTTATTTTGTTATATATAGGCTTGTTTTGAATTTCATTTATTTTAAGATTGATTTTTTTAATAATATATTTATTTCAGATATGCAATTTTCATTCTTCCTTTTCTTTGGATATATTGGAGTTATTCTTCTGAGCCCTGTTATGCACAATCTTTGGATTTGGAGGGTAAATCTCTCTCTCTCTCTCTCTCTAGGATTTAGGGTTTAGGGTTCTGAGATATTTATATTTTAATATTTATATTTCTTATGTATATATCATTTTGACAGGGGACTGGAAATGCGAATTTCTACTTTGCGACTGGCCTAGCATATGCTTGCCTTCAGGTAATTGATTAATTTTTATTTTTATTTAAATTAGAACTAATTTTATTTTGATTTTAATTATTTAAACCTTACTTTTTTAATATTTTAATGTGGGCTTCAAAATGTTTGTAGACCGTGTTGATTGTTGAGAGCGTAACGTCCATGTTGAAGCATGACAGGATGCTAAAGAAGCTCAAGAATGTTTAAAAAATAAATGGAAATTATTCGTATTTTTTAGTTAGGTTTTACAAATTTTATTTAGTCTGAATGAAATTTTAACTTAGATTTTGATGCATGTTGGTTTTGTGATGTATTATAGCTTGTATCTTTGTGTTTCTTTTATTTTTTGTTGTTGATATTTTGTTACGTTTTGTACGTGTTTTTTCCTTTGTTTTATTTTATTTTAGTGTGATAAATGTTTGTTGGCATTTAGCTATTTGGTTTATCATAAAGTTTGCAACCCCTTTAGTAAAAAAAACTATATATTTTTAAAAAATAAAATTATTTTGGTCAACTGTCAACTTTTGACTGGTTGGTCATTAAGTGATATATATTGTTTTTGTGTAATATATACCATTTTGATATATAATGTTTTGCTTTTTTTATGCATTGGTTTTTATTTATATATATTGTTTTCAAAATATATACTTTATATATTGTGTTTCTGTTTTCATATCCCACATTGTTTGTGACTTTATATTCCGTTTTCTATTCTATATCTTGTTTTGTAATTTCGATATATTGTGTTTTATTTATATACTGTTTTATGAAATACACTGAATTCGATGATATGTCGGATATGAATTGACTTAAAAGTTAAATATCAATTTGAATAATTCACAATACCTACCACAAGAAGAAATAGCCAAAAAGAAGGAACAAAAATTGTACGAGGGAAATTCTTTCAAGTAACCCCACTGATAGATACTAATTAAGAAAAATCTGTTGTGGCTGATAGATAATTAGTAATATATCTTTTACGTCATATCACGAGGGATTCTATAGATGGTATTGTACAATTTTTCTAATTAGTATCTTATGTATTTGGCAAACCTGTGGTATTTTTGGTTGAAAACTTGGCTAAAACTTGATCAAAGTCAGATGAGTTGCAAAATGTAACTTTCTGGCGTATTAAAATGGGATAAATGCGTGTGCATGTATCTCAAAGTTAAGCAGCAATTTTCAAATTTTTGAAGTCAGCAATATAAATTGCTGGTAGTATATGGATATATATATTATATCAGCATGATAATAAAACAAATTTGATTATGAATAAATTGACAAAAATGAACAAATTTTGTTATTTTTCAAGAGAAGAAAACTGTTGTTGTTTTAAGTAGGTAAAAATCTTTGAAACGGGTTCAATTGCTGCAATATATACCAGATTCTCACTAGTGTATCTTTTCTTTTGTACTATATCTATATATTTTTAATCAAGATAATAATATGTAGTTGAGTGTTTACTCATTAAACCAAACAACAGATGCAATTATTGGGGGGTAGACCCACTGGATAGACTTGAAGATTGACTGGCATTTCCCAAATTGTATAGAAATAAGATTCATTATTAAAATTTTATTATGGTAATTCATGTAGTGAGTGCAATGAATAATTTTTAGCATTTTTTTTATATATTTCAATAGTTACAATCAAAGATTCAATTTGCAACATGGGACCATATTAGTGGGTCTCACTAGTTATTTCACTAGCTTGTTGCTTTAAAATTCAGAAAATATAAAATCAGTCAATCTTCAAAAGATTTTTGTTCTGAAATTCAGTTTTTGAAACTTTTTTCTAGTTTATGTTCAAAAAGTCATATCATAATGATATGAGATCAAATATGGGGAAATTTCTACACACTTCACAGTACAGAATTAATAAGAAAGATAAGTTGACACACGACTATATTTCAGATGACATTAAATAACGGATTAGGAGTAGTTGCATGAAGGTGATTAATGTTCACACAGAGAGCGACATAAAATTTTGCTATCCTCTTCAAAATAAGAAGGTACCAAAAACAAAAAAACAAAGCAAACAAAACAAAAACAGAGTTTCGTGTAATTTGCTCGATCTCTACTTCTTTCTCTATTTAAAAATATCTGAGACATCCCATTTTTTTGTTTTATTTCTTCATTGAGAGAGAAACTATTGAGTGAGAAGTGAGAAGTGAGAATATATCATTTCATCAAGATATATACATCAAAATTGTGGTATTTCTTTCAGAATGGGAGAAGCTCAAGAAATTCAACTTCATATCAGAGGTAATTTGTTTTAATTCCTCTTTCCTTTTTTCTCTTTTCGGGAGACTCAGTTGATTAATTCGAGTTTCTTTGCGATTCCAGTTGAATTTGGTGTATTTGTCCTTGACTTTGAAATTGCTGATTTGAGAGCGAAATATATTTTTTAGGGCAACAATTGCTGCTTACTTAATTAAACAAAGAAAAGTGCGGTCAATGAGTATTGAACTCACAATCTCTTAAGAGCAAAAATAACTACGTAGACATTGAATATAGATATATACTGCTAATTATAGTCTCTCAAAATCAATGAATTTTGGGGTTATAATTCGTTTGCCTTTTTCTATAACTAAATCTTTTCAATAATTAATTATAGTATATCTGATTATTAATTTTCTAGAATTCTCTTGCCTTTTTCTATATCATGAATTAATAATCACTTCTTTTATAAAACTAAATAGCATGGTTCACATGAAATGATGAAAAGGATTAAAGAATAGCTCATTGATTGTCTCTATCCAAACATAGAAAGCCCACAAAGTAAGAAATATAAAGTCTGCTTTGGCGGCCTAATTGAATTGAATTTTTGTCTAATTTGGTAGCTAGCATACGTCACAAGTCAGATGATTTATGGTTTCAAAATACTTTATCAATTAGGTAGGTCACTTTACTCACTTTCATGTACTTAAAACATCTGATCAAGCACTTTTACCTTGTCCCTTCAAGAAAAAAGTTAAGCACTTTTATCTTGTCCCTTCAAGAAAAAAGTTAAGCACTTTAATCTTGATTATATATGTACATGATATGCAATTAATATTCATTTCTTGCAAAAAAAAAAAACAAACCTAAGCAAACTCACATTTTAAACATGTTTAACTTTATTTTAGGCCATGATCCAAGCCAAGCACAAGAAGCCCCCACCAATGATAATCACACAACTTCACCACCAACACCACCTGCACGAGTTTCGATGCTCAAACGGTGGAGATGGTGGCTCGCAATATTTGTAAGCATCTTCTCACTCCTCTCCGGCCAAACCACCGCCACCTTGCTCGGCCGGTTTTACTTCAATGAAGGTGCACAAAGCATGTGGATGGCAACCATAATTCAATCGGCCGGGGCAGTTCTTCTCCTCTTCCCCCTTCTTTTGCTCCGAAATAATCGTTCCTCAATTGATGGACCTCCGTTTCTCAAAATATCTACTATATACATCATACTTGGTGTGATTATTGCTGGTGATAACCTGATGTACTCGTACGGTCTGTTATACCTGCCAGTGTCGACATACTCCCTTGTTTGCGCAACGCAACTTGCGTTTAATGCAGTTTTTTCATATTTCATCAATAAGCAAAAGTTCACCATGTTGATTTTCAACTCGGTTGTTCTTCTCACTTTTTCGTCGGCGCTTCTCGGCGTGAATTCCGACTCGGGTAGCTCGAATATACCGAAAGACAAGTATCCGTTAGGGTTTGTGCTAACCATCGCTGCTTCAGCCACCTTTTCTCTCTTGCTTTCTCTCATGGAGTTGACGTTTCAAAAGGTAATAAAAAAGCATGATTTATACGCGGTTTTGGAACTACAAGCATGTAGTAATTTAGTCGCGACTGTCATAACGGTTGTCGGCTTATTTGTTTCGAGCGAGTGGAGAGCGATAAAGAACGAGTACGACGGATACGAAACAGGAAAGGTTTCCTACGTGATGACCTTGGTCTGGACAGCAGTCGGCTGGCAAGTTTTTTCTGTCGGATTAATCAGTCTGATATTCGTAACTTCATCTTTGTTCGCTAATGTGATTAGCACGCTAGCTTTGCCGCTCGTGCCAGTCTTTGCGGTGGTATTCTTTCATGACAGTATGAACGGGGTGAAGGTGGTGGCGATGCTTATAGCAGTTTGGGGTTTTTTTTCGTATATTTATCAGCATTATCTTGATGATTCAAAAGCGAAGAAAAAAGATAAAGAAGATGGTAGGAAAGATATGAATTATGAGGTTTCTTCATTGGCATAATCACCTTGATAATTGATAGAAGAATAGATGTAATATATGAAAATTTGAATTGACTATTATGCATAATTTCGCATACCATATATGTGATAAGGGAATTAGATTCTTAGTTTTGGAGTCCCGGATTAAGAAGTTTTGAAGTCAAGATTTTGTTAGTGCATTAGATTGTGTTAAATACCAAAATATAAGTACGAGTTTAATGCATTAACTGGCACGATCCAACCTTCAGGCTTATATCATATTATCTTAAAAAAACTTAAGATTGGTTGGTACTAATAGTTAATGTACTTGTTTATTTAAGTAACACAAATTCACATTCATAAGTAAATATGAAGACTAATCAACTAGCCTCCCTTTTGTTCCGGGGTGTTACAATAGATATAGACAATTTGGAACTTAATTGCCTCTTTTGTTGATAATACAAAATAAATATATATTTTTGATTGAATATAACGCTCAGAAATCTCACTTTAATTATTTGGATCAGTTTATGAAATGTTTACTACGTTATTTATGATGCAATGCAGTCCATTAATTCATATGATGCGTTATTTGGCAGACATAAATATTTTAGTATGGCAAACATAAAAAATTTATGTTAATTAAGTCTATTTTTCTAGTATAACTTCTGGCTGTGAAATTTTTCTGCGAGAATATAGATATAGATGCCAGAATATAAATATTATAAGAAATAAATTAATAGTCTATCTAAATGCAAAGAGCCAAAGACTAATAATATACATATCCAAAATAATGCTACAAGACAAGCATATCACTTATCTTGTAATATTAATATATGGACCACAAAATACCTACAAACCACAAAAAATTAGATCTATTAATATTGTAGGGTTGGTTGTATGGTTGTATGTTTGTTTTCGTATGTCAATTTGAGCCGTTTAATCCCCGCTAATTCTACGGCGAGTTTTGGATTTTCCATATAATGGAATGAACCAGGAAGCAAATGGCAATTAATTTCATACATTTCTGTTGTTTAAATGGCTATTTTTATCGTACTTTCGTTGATTATGCCCCTTTTTTTTGCCGAGTATGGTGGTCTTTTTCTGAGATCTCGTCTGCTAGTCTCCTCCGCCACTTCCAGCGAACTGGTGGGCGAAGGACCGTACATCCAAACTGGAACACGGTTCGCTAAGGCGAGAGACGAATCTTGCGGTTCGTATATCAATTGAACTGAGAGAGAAGGGGGTAGAAAAAAGAGGTGTTAGGCGGAAAGTTTTTGAGTGAAGGCATATTATATTTTAGAGATATTAAGAAGGGGATTGGGAAAGAAATACAAACGTATCGGTCGAACATAAGGGAGCACATACTCCTTTGGATTTTAATCAAACGGTCTAAATTAAAAGGGGTGACGTGGTTCAATCTCGTGAGAGCAGCCTGCTAGAATTAGGATATATAATTAGTTGGATCATAGATTCACAATGGTGGTTTTGATATGATGATTGCAATTTGGGGGTTTCTCTGATGTAATTATAAAGATATTGTTGGAAAAGTATGAAACAGTTTGTTTCTGTGATGTAATTATTTTTTTTGTGATGTACTTACAAAGATATTGTTGGAAAAGTATGAAACAGTTTAGGACGGATACAATGTTCTTAAAGGCCGTTCTGCATACTATGGAATAAAGGAATAGTAGAATAGTCGATTATTCTGTTTTATTTCAATAGCGTTATGCTAGATAACTAGAATAAAATTTTAGTTTAAATGATATAATAACGACTAATGACCAAAATGTCCTCGTTCTATAATTCGATTAATTCGAATTTTGATGAATATAATTTTTCTAAAATAAAAAAAAAGATACTAATAAAAATAAGTTTCCTCAACTAATTAAAATAGGAAGTATGAAAAATAGAATAAATGCTCATTTAAGGTACAACAAAAGAAATAGAAACACATTTTAAATAAGTCATTTGTTTTAACAGTCTAATTCCTAGAGTTGAGAAAAATCAAAATATAGAAGAGTTAGATGAGTGATAATATATTGTTGATGGATGTCTTTTAAGAAAAAAAAAAGAGAGTACAATAACAAGAAGTTGTTAGATGAAAAATTTAATCATGATTGCATGATAAATAAGAAGGAGAAACTATATAAATAAATTTTTTTGCAACAAAAATTTTAGAAAATGAAAGAAATATGGAGGAGGGAAGGAGAAATAAAATAAGGAAAGAAGAGGATTTGGCTGCAATGTAGGATGAAGTTTGTAATAGAGAATGGTATTTTTGGCAAAAATTATAGTATATTTCATATAATATAACAATTCTATGCCTACCGTGAAATTGAGAAATTTTTCTTTTTCATGTCTTTATTCCGAGATATTTCATTCATATTCTCCTAAAATAGACCTCTAATCAATTGATCCACTATATTCCACGTGTAAAGAACAAGCACAAAGTGCATGTTCGGCTCACGTGGAATAGGATGGAATTTAGCATTAGAGGGTCTATTCCAGCTGAACATGAATGGAATATCTCAGATTAAAGGTTGGAAAAACGAAATTGCTATATTCCATGATAGGGATGAAATTTCTTTAATCCATAGTATATAGTATAATTTAGAAAACATATGCCCTCCTTTATTCGAAATATCATTCTACGTGCCAATTAAATTTTCTCATTTTCTATTTTATGTGATCATAATTCATTATTGTATTATTTAATCCAAATTTTTAATCTATGTATCTAGCTCTATTTCATGCTTTGCCGAACGGGTACAAAAAGAATGTCACCCATTTGTCTATATTTGTAATATAGAACATGTAACATATATTGCCCAAGGGAAAGTTAGAACCGGAAAAAAGAAAAAAGAAAGGAAAAAAAAAACATGTAACATATATCCGTTTATCAAATGTTAAATTGAGTATTATTGAACATTTTTTCATAAAGATTTTTTGAGATAACAAAACAGGTTTCTACCTTTAAGAATATATATTGTATATATTTATGTCTTTTGAAAATTAGATGACGCCATTGTGCCTAAATTAATTTTTTCTTATTCCACATGACAAGATTTTGTTACATAAGAAGTCAAAAAAACATAGTTGGCGCCGGCGGTGGTCGTCTTTTTCCCAATAGAAAATTTGAAGTTAATTTTACGGATGAACCCCATATATGTTTTAAATATTGAACTTGAACAAACCATAGAAAGATTAGTGGTTGCAAAGCATAAAAGACCGTAGATTCTGCATTTTATGTAAAATGATTTGCAGTTAGAAACATTCTCCAAAATAACAAGCATAAAGTAGTACAAGTAAATCAGATAATTTTTCCATTTGAATTCTTCATGAGAAAGATCGAATTTTGCCCAATCAACTATTGAGGTATCTCAATTTTTGGACAAAAAAATAAGTTATTTCAATAATTGAGGGGATACAAATAGACTTTTCTCATTCTTTATTGCCTTTTGTAATATCATAATCATTTTATCATATTTTTGCTTATCAATTGTACTATGGTGGTCAAGAACCACAATTAAAATATACTTTTCAGAGAAATCAAATTCTTAGAATTGAACCAAAAAAATATTTATGATTATAGAGGGTTAAATCTACTATTTGAGAGTTTTAGAAAGTTTGGCACATTCCACATATGGCACATTCAATCTGCATGGGCACTAAAAAGGAAACAGTATATTTTTAAGGAAAAAACCAATCAAAATGTCATTTTGTGCCATACCTTCATGTGTATTATGAAGTTTATAGTTATACTTTATATAGTTTTTATCAAACGGTGCTTATTAATCCTGTGGCCTATAGCACCAATGTTATCTCTTCAGTGAGTCGCGGAGCTTCTAACATCACAAATAATATATATATCTCTGTATTTAACAAATTTGATGGAAAAGATTGCTAATTTCTTTTTTTTCTTTTTTTGATAAAATAAAAGGAAAAGATTTCATTAATTTTGGCTTCTCTGAACTATGACAAAATATATATTTAATAGGGTTATAAAAAAAATTTAATTTATTCAATCAAGATCTTGTACCCTCAAATTTATCAAAATTCATCATTAGTTAAATGAGACGATGTATTTAAGCCGCCGGAGAACTATACACTTGAACTGATTAACAGTTTCTGACTCGCTATACAAGTTACACTACTAAAATATATCACCAAAGAATATTGACACTGATGCTTATATAATAGATAGAGAAGTTCTACATAGAAACGTGCGAGAACTTATCAAACTATATACTCATCAAGATCAATCCATTTTTTCCTTTTTTGCTTTCAAAATGGGTGAAGTACAACAAATTCAACTTCAAATCAAAGGTTAGTTCCCTTTGTCTTCACACCATTATCTCACATTACTCTAATATTATATCTAACACTACAAAAATCCTGAAATTATATTCAGATGATCCAATTAGCAAAATTTTGGAATCAGAAGTCCCACAAACCTCCATTTCTCAAAGGGCGCCTTCAGTGTTCAAACATTGGGCATGGTGGCTTGTCATGTTACTGATCATTCTATTCGAGCTGTCAGGTCTGACAATCGCGACTCTTCTTGGTCGGTTTTACTTCAATGAAGGTGGAACCAGCATGTGGATCTCAACCCTAGCTCAATCAGCTGGTGCACCACTCGTTCTTCCATTCCTTCTCTTCGCACGAAAATACTCCATTTCACATCAACCGCTACTTAAAATGTGTACTATATACATAATATTAGGCCTGATTCTAGCAGGAGTTGATCTTATGTTTTCATACGGCTTACGTTCTCTCCCCGTATCAACATACTCTCTAATTTGTTCCACGCAACTAGTTTTTATATCGATATTTTCATATTTTATAAACAAACAAAAGTTTACTCCTCTGATATTTAATGCGGTCGTGCTTCTTTCCTTCTCTGCCACTCTTCTCGGTTTGAACTCGGAATCTAACAACACGAATTTAGAGAAGAGCAAGTACTCACTAGGGTTTTTGCTAACCCTAGCCGCAACAGCCGGATTTTCTCTCTTTCTCTCACTCACACAACTCATCTTCCAAAAGGTGATAAAAGCGCAAAGTTTTTTCGCAGTTTTGGAAGTTCAAATGTGGAGTAACATAGTCGCGAGTCTTATAACCGTTGTTGGTTTGTTTATTTCGGGCGAATGGAGAGGAATAAACGGAGATTATAACTCATACCGATCAGGAAAAGTCTCGTATGTTATGACTTTGGTCGGTACGGCGGTTTCATGGCAATTTATGTCGGTTGGAGCGGTCGGTCTGGTGTTTGTGATTTCTTCTTTGTTTGCTAATGTGATTGGTGCGTTGGCTTTGCCGCTCATACCAATTTTTGCGATGATTTTCTTCCATGATAAAATGAACGTGGTAAAGGTGGTGGCTATGTTGATCGCGATATGGGGATTCCTGTCTTATGTTTATCAGCATTATCTTGATGATTGTAATAAAAAAGGGGGAGATTGTGAGAATTATGACACGAATGAGAATAATTCTTTACCATGAGATCAAGTTTTTACGAGATTGTTGTTACATTTTCATTGTTTTAGTAATTATTTGGTCGATAAAAAATGTAGCACAATAAAATTTATATTAAATAACTATTGAAGATTTCTAATGATTTTTTTTTTTTTTGAAGTTTGGTTGGGCTTTTTTCCAGTAAATTGCAAGTTTTAAGATGGTTTTTATACAAAAAAAATTCTCTTATTGTGTTTTTTTATTATTAGGCTCACAAGATTTCTCTATTATTGGTTTTGTTATTATCAAGGCCCAAAATAAAACCATTGCTAGTTGAGGATTTGGAAAGCCCGTAGTTTTTCAAAGTAAAGATACAGTCACACCTTTATAAAAAAAATCCAGAAGTTTTATATTGATCCAAAAAAAGAAAAAACAAATTTTGATGTGAAATAGTATGAAATGTAATTTTATTGATTTTGAACAGTTTTTTTTTTCTAAAATAAGGTAGTGTTTTCAGCGCCACTTATCAGCAAGAGATATAAACCTAATATCATTGTATACTATAAAATTATAATTATAATTATAACTATAATAATACAATAATATATGATAAATATATCATTACACTATGGGCATGTTTGATTTGGTGTATTTTAGGGGATTGTAAAGTAAAATGAAGTATTTAGAATAAAATCGTTTGTTTGATTTGGTATCAAATGAAGTATATTGTGATAGTTTTGAAGTGTTTTGTAATACATCACAAAATGCGGGATAACGCTTAAGCCAAAATGCAAGTATTTCTCTAGTTCAAATTTAATTATTTTTTAAGTATCAATTATTAAAAAATTAATAAAAAATATTAAATTAATTAAATTAAAAAATATTAAATACATTAATAAAAAATATTAAATAAATTAAATAAAAATAAATATTAAACAAATTTACAAAAATAAAAAATAATACAAATTCAAATAAAATTTAAAATATTAATAAATTAAATATTAAATAACTTAAAATAAAAAATATTAAATTAAAATAAAATAAATTATATAAAATTAAATATTAATTAATTAAATTAAATATTAAATAATTTAACATAAAAACATTAAATTAAAATAAAATAAACTATATAAAGTAAAATATTAATTAAATTAAATATTAAATAAATTAACATAATAAATTAAAATAAAATAAATTATGTAAAAATAAATATTAATTGAATAATTAACATAAAAAACATTAAATTAAAATAAAATAAATTATATAAAATTAAATATTAATTAAATTAAATATTAAATAATTTAACATAAAAACATTAAATTAAAATAAAATAAACTATATAAAGTAAAATATTAATTAAATTAAATATTAAATATTTTAACATAATAAATTAAAATAAAATTAAATTATATAAAATTAAATATTAATTAAATTAAATATTAAATAATTTAACATAAAAACATTAAATTAAAATAAAATAAATTATATAAAATTAAATATTAATTAAATTAAATATTAAATAAATTAACGTAAAAATATTAAATTAAAATTAAATATTACATTAAATTAAATATTGCATTAAAATAAAAAATATTTAAAATATTTAACTGCACAAAATAATTTTGAAAAATTGGTACACAATTTTATGTATATAATCTATAATTATCAAATAATTAACTTAAATCAAAATGAAAATCCCGAATTTACATAAAAAATCAAACAATGAATTATTTCTTTACATTATTTAAAATACACCAAATCAAATAATGAACATGTATTCTTAAAATCATATATAATTATGATGATGTATTTGAAATCAGGCCCGGCCCCAGCTTTCAGGGGGCGGAGGCCAACTTTACAAAGAGGTCCTTAGAGAAAATATTAATTAGGAAATCATGAAAATACAAAATCGGAGACTCAATCTGGCAATCAAATTCTAATGAAAAATAGAAGCAAAATAAAACGAGTCTATTTGTTCCACTGTTGTTTCTACAATTAACCATCCAATCTGACAGGCATCAAGATCGAAGAATTCAAATTGAATGAAAAAGAAAAGAATGGAAACAAAATTAAGTTTCTCTTTACTGTTATTGTCCAAACCAAATAGGAGGAGCAAAGTGTGGGGTACATTTAAGTGAGATAAAGATAAAAAGAGGAGAATCATATGGTCCATTTAATAATAAGAATAAGCAAATGGGCTATTTAATTCCTGTGCGTGGGCTGATGGAATTATACTTCAAATATTATTCTCAAATCTTATTATTAATAGAGTAATATTTGCTAATTTGGGGCCTCATAGAACTTGGGGACCGGACCTGTTTGAAATATACATCAAACTTAAAATACCTCAAATCAAACATGCCCTATATTATTTGGTGTTAAATATGCAAACCAATGTGTATAACAGATATATTGCACATAAAATCTAATAATGTCAACTATACGATAATCATCCATAGCTAATTAGACTTCCCAATCATATTCCCAAAAAGATATGACCCCACATGAAAGCAAACTTTGCATATATAAAACATAATTATGGAAGTGGAAAATGAAGTTTTTATTAGTCTGTAGCCCACAATCAAAACAAGTCAACCACCCACTCAACAAATCATACATAATAATTTCATAATGGTATTACCTCTTCTCCACTTCAATCAAAACTTACTGAAATCCATTTGAACAAAATGGTTGTTCAAAGATAAAATGACCTCATTTTTCTATAGAAAATGGAGAGGATTAAGCTCATTTAAACTAATCCAACTACTCTAATCAGGGGAAACATTTAGGGCCCATTTGGTCTATTGTGGAGCACTGAGATAATTTGAATAGAACATTTTGGTTGACTAGTGAAAAACAAAGAAGAGACACACACCACTTGTTGTGACAAACAAATGCCAATTTATGATTAACCAATCATTTATTCATACTATATATTTTTATTTTCTGTTTGTTTTTTCTTTCCTTTAAAATTGAATCTCAGTGGACAAAGTCAATGCTTGATTTGGAGATTTTTTTTTTAAATCAGATTCAAAATCTGAATGAACCCATATAAAACTAGTGGCATAACTGTACACAACCAAAAAATTTAACTTTCACATAAATAGTGTAAAATATCTATTTTTGTTTTATATTCAATATGACTAGTGATTATTGCTCTAAAAATTAGCATCTTCATTAATTTCCACTGGAAAAGGCATTTTTATTAATTTCTAGGTGAACCAAGGTTGTTACACCAATTTTAGAAACTCAAAATTTGGGTATGAATCGACTCTGGCATTCAAAATAAAATTTAGCTTACTCATTGAATGAGTTGCTGCATCAAAATTTCCGATGACAAAATGATTTAGCCTAGCACATTATTTCTTTCAATATAGTACAAATATAAAGTTTTAAATGTCGTTAATATATCAACTTTTCAGTATAAACATATCTTTTTTATTATAAAAAAAATATCCAGCGCTTTTTCACTGTTCATGTGGAATCTTAGGTTCTTGCACTTGAATGGTGTTCACCGAAGTGAACTCCATTCAGACTTAAGGAAAAATATAGTCTATCTTTCTCACACCCGTAAGATCCATTAAGGGTAATAGACTTATTACAAGTCCAACTCTCAACGCAAAGTGATCGGTTTGATTCGGTTCCTCGAGTCATCTTGGCTTGCAAGTCCAACATAGAACCTGTGCAACTGAATTATCAATGTTACAAAGTACAGTCTGCAACAACGTCAACCATTCAACATCACAATATTGTCACTGGACGACTTAACTAGCTAAGAATGGCTATTTAAATCATTTTCTTTTACTTTTGATAAAGAATGTGGGACTAAAATTACAAAACCAGTCTCTCTCTCTCTTCTCATTAGAAATAACTTTTGAAAATCGAAAATTATTTGGCCTATAATTAGTCATAAACATATTTTATTAATATCTCAATATTTGATGTTTTCTATTTTATTATTTTTGAAAAAAAATATATCATGCATTACAAAACATGGTCTAAGAATTACCATGTTTTAAGAAAAAAATATTTTGTACTTTCTTTTAGAATTAGCAGCTGAATAACCTTCTAGGATAATATATTTTGTACTTATTTCTAGTTTCTAAAACTGTTGTAATATTTAAGAAATCATTTTGGTCTCAACCAAAGGTTTTCATACAACATGCTAGTTACAAAATTTTGTTTAGTAATAACCTAGTTTATTAACTCTAACAATGGAGAATTGGCAGCAAGGGCACGTGACATTCAGTCCATCATCGAATCGACATTTCTCAGTGATGATGAGGACAAATATGTCTGGTGTTGGACGAAGGAGGGGGACTCCTCTATAAAATCATGCTATAATTTTTTCTTCAAAAGTCATATCCAATCTCCATGGAATAAAAAAATGTGGCGGGTCAAGGCGCCAACTAAAGTGAAGTTCTTCTTGTGGTTATTAATGAGGGATAAATTGCCAACTCAATACAACCTCCGTAAGAAGGGGTGGCAATGTAGTGACGCCTGTACACTATGTAACACCGGAGAGTTAGAATCATCACTTGCTCATTGACTGCCTTTTCAGTATGACAATATGGAACCATATCCACGAGAATACTCTTATTTCTGATCGCTCTCCTCTCGACTTCTGGGAAAGAGTGGGGAATTCTAAACAAACCACTGCCAGCAAAAAAGAATGAGGAAGCTTGTGGGCCGCCATTTGTTGGAGCATCTGGAAGGAGCGCAATCAAAGAATCTTCAATCAACGAGCAGCGCCGACGAGAGTGATGCTTCAACTAGCCATTCAAGACGCGAAGTTATGGATGAAGCTAGCCTAAAAAAAGACTCACAAGAGGGAAAATGCCTGAAAAGGTGTAACGCGAAAACTTGTCGTTTGTGTAATCACGTGTTAACAAAGAAATTTATAATTCCCTAATTTATTCACAAAGTGTATATGTGGAAATTGAGTTTAGGGTGTCGAACACAAGGAGACTGGCCTTAAGCAAGACAAGTTCACAAATCAATTCTCAAGTGCTAATTGTTTATGCAAGTACAAGGGTTATGATTTAAGAACGAAAATTTGTATAATGAAGTTGTTCAAGATGATAGAAACAAGTGTAAGAAAGTAATATCTTTTTGTTGTTTTTGATTTTAAGAGTTAATAAAATTGTAGGGAAATTATGGCAATTTATATAATGTGTAAATCATTAATCACAACAAGTGACAATTTATTTAAATGGTTCAAAAAGCAAGATTTGATAAATTTCCTTCCAAAAATTAATCAATTAATAAACCAAAGATTAAGCTCAACTCAAAAACTTCCACTTTCAAGTTTTACATAAACTCGATTTAAAACCTAACTTAATCACAAAAACCTCTTCCAAGTGTTCCAATGATTAAATAGCTCCTAAACACGTCACAATTTTTAAATCAAAACTAATCTTCTAATTAGAATTAATTTAATATTCAAGTTTTGAATCAAATATATTCTTCCAAATAATTCAACTCAAACAATTTAAGTGTTCTTAAGCTAATCTTATTAAACCTCAAAAATGCCCAAATCAAACATAAGATTTCATCACAAATTATACAAAAAGTATTTTCCTACACAAAGTCTACTCACTCATGCTCATACAAACCATATTTACACAAGTTTGAGACTTTTTATTCATTCAACAAAAAGGAGAAAAATTAAGGAAAAAGAAGAAAAATAAATCAAACCACAAATGAAGATTCAAGTGAGAGCCTCCTTGGTCGATTTGAATCTTCCTTCAATTCTCGCTCCTTCTAGAACAAGAATTTCCTCTTGAAGCTTAGCTCCCTTTTGTCTCAAGGCACCAAAATAAGAAAATTAGATTTTGGGACAACCCTAAATAAGGTCATCCATGGAGAAAAAGAAAGAGGAAGAAGAAGATAATAGTATTTACAATGGTTTAAAGATGAGAGAATGTTGTGTGAATCAATCCTTAGAGAGAGAAAGAGGTGCATTTTTATAGATAAAAACGACCTAGAATTATTTGGAAATAAGCTTGTGGGACTAAAAATTTAACTTGATCCGGATTCTGTTTTGGATAGCAATTTGAGGGAGGTTTAACATCTTTTCTCTTTATTTCTATTCAAATTCTACTTGGGTGTAATTTTCGGGGTGCATTTATCATTTCCCTTCACTCTCATTCACTTCCAACAGACATGCCACGTGACATGCTCTGATTAGCCACACTAAATTCGGGAATAAAATCCAACCAACCAATTTCTGCCACGTGTTTCCACCTATATTCTTACTGAAACGAACTTGCCACGTGGCACCTCTGGATTAGTCCAAGTCTTCATCGTACTGACTTGCGTCAGTTTGCGCAAAAAACGCGTGACGCTCCCCCTCCATTTGAAATCAATGGACGGTCCAATTCTCCGCCAAACATGCGTTATAGAGGCACTGGAGGCATGCGGTTTTCAGAGTAATGGAGAAGTTGCAAACTGTTCCCTGGTTGGACACGGATTCCACAACGCGTTTTGCCACGTGGCGAGACGTGATTGGCCGATACTCGAATCTCGTACTGACGCGTACTGATTCCGTCCAATGAAAATGCGCCACGTGTCCTTTCTGTTGCTGATGATAATAGGATTTGCCACGTGTCGCCCCGTGATTCGCTGATTTCCAACGGAATTTACCACGTGTCAGCCTCTGATTTGTTGAAAATGGTTTAACCAGGTCAAAGGTTGAGTTTGACTAGGGTTGACCAAATCTTGTATCGCAATTTCTGGGAGTTCTAGAAGGTCTTTTTTCGCAAGGTTTGTACCGTTGGATTCGTATCGTCACGCTCTACGATTTGACACCCAGTTTGACCCCTTTTGGAAAAGTTGACTTTTGGTCAACTCGGCGTTTCCCGAGTTTGACTCTTCGTCTTTTTGTGGATTTTTGTAGGTCTTGGCTTGGATAGTCGATGGATAAGGGTTGTAAGAATTTTGGAGAATCGTGTGTAGGGTTTTCGCAAAGGTTTGTCGAAAATTCGGCCATCTTTGGCCCATGTTTTGCAAATCGGTCCGTTATTTGGAGTTGACTTTTTGCTGAGGTCTCCTAATATCGTTTTCTCGGTCTTTTTACCTGTAAAAGCACACAAAAGTGTATGAAGAGTTTCACAGATAATTTTTATTAATTTTAAGTAATTTTCATACAATTTATGTGATTTATTGATGAATTTTTGATGATAAAAACTCTAAAAATGTGTATAAAAATACATATTACAATAGGGTTAATTAGTTTAGTGGAAGGGGAATATAGTTACCCACTTGTATCTTATTTTATACCTACCATCACGTTCTAATCTATGTAAAACAATTTCTTTTTATTTTATTTTCAATGAAAATACTCAGTAAGCAAATCGCCTACCGAGACTCAAAAAAAAAAACCTAATTTAATTATACTTACTAAAAGATTTCTTAAAAAATAATAACAGAAAATAATTCAATTAAAAACAGAAAATAAGAAAAAAATAATATGTTTGACAAAAGGACATAGGAATGGATTTAGTAACCTAGAAAACGTGGATAATATTAATGATGACAAGATTACAGTAACACAAAAGCAATGTCTTGTCACAAGTATAAACACGTTTTATTTCTTTTTTGATACTTCAAACTTTAGGTAGATATAAATGTATCCCACGTTTTAAAAAAAATAATGAAACAAGATGCCTTATAAAGTTACAATATCGTCAAAATATCTATTTCTGTCTAGCTATACATATATTTAAAAAGTTATCAAAATGCGAAATGCTGTCAAACATCGTAACAACGAGTGATCCTGCTATATATTTAATTTTGACCCCTCGTTAGTTGCCAGCAAAAGAGAAGAGCACTAAACACAGGAAAAAACACATTGTGATTGTTTTCTCAAACCAGCCCTTCTTTTCTTTTAATTTGTAGAAATAATATAGTTTCTTAATTTACAAAAATACATTTTGCATTATGTGCCTTTTTCTTAAGAAAACCAATATCCTTCCAGAAAATTAAAGACTATAAATTACCATTTTTAGTAGAATAATAAGATACCATCCTATCAAGTTAAAGATTAGGGATTCGAAATTCGGCAAAATATATTTCTTCGAAAATAGATGAAGAACATATCAGACTTCTTATAAATTAAAAAAAAAAAAACTAAAGATTACATAGGGGGCAGAAAATACTATTATGTATATTAACAAAATATATGTTTTTCCTGCAAATTAAAGAGAAAGATTCAAAGAAGGGTCATTATATAAAATTGTACTTGCACACAAAACGTGACTTATTCTCTTCACTCCAATCAACAACAAATGTCTCTGCCTCAAACTACAAGTCTTGTTTTTTTTTCTTTTCTAAAAAGAAATAAAAAGAAGCAAATCAATCTTTATCTGTCTGGACCTGTTCAGACCCACTTTCCAATACATAAATTAGTATCCAAATAATTATTTTCTACATATTATTATGCTTTTTTCTTCTAATTTCTTAGGATTTACCATTTCAAAATCCTTATCTTCGAAATTAATCTATCCTATGTTGTAAACTTTCATTTTTTTTTTTTTTGAATGGATGCTTGAGGTGGGTGATCCCACACTTAAGTGATTGATTAATTAAATATAAAGATAAACAGGAGTTTAGGGATGTTGTAAACTTTCATTTGACTCAAACAAGAGAGTTTATTACAAAAAATTTGAAAGACAGAACACTTGTCAATTTTGAATTATATTCTTCTAAATTCTAAGGAAAGCAAAGAAACAAAAAAGAAGGTAAAAGACAGCTTTCTTTCCTTTACCAAAAAGACCATTTAAGAACACGAGATTTCATCTTCTTTTACAAGATTTCCTTTTCATTTCCCAAAACCCGACCAAACAACAAATTTTATTTTTTAAGTCACAAATTTTATTTTTTAAGTTGGAGCTAGCTAGTCATCAAAATTTGAAAATTGAACAAAGCATTTATTTGTAAAATAATAAAAAGATTGGTATTTGCAATATGTTCATACAATATGAATATGATTGTTGTCCTTTTCCCCAAATCTTGACTGCTGCCAATTTTGACTAGCCTTGTATTGCTAAATTTGAGCATGAAAAGATGAAAACGAAAATTAAACCACTAGTTACAGATGTTTTCTTTTTGAAGTTTCGAAATAGGGTAATTTTTCTAATTCCACATGTTTGGCCAAACACTTACAACATTATTTAGGATATCAGTAACAAAAAGCAGTGTATATGATGTATATCAGTAATAAAATAATATATAGTAAAGATACATTGTAAAAATAATACAAAATGATATATATCAATAATAAAACATTATGTAGTAGAACAAGTAACATATTATATAGATATAGTAAAATACTATAATGCTATATTGAAATATGGTATATAAATATCACAACAGTATACACCAAAATACTTCATAAAAGAACACCAAAATAAAAAATAGTACAAAATATACATTAAAATAATATATATAATACAATTTGAAAAATCATCAATGTTGAGTCTACATCATGATAAATGTAGTCATCTAAATGATTGGCAACCTTCATACATATGAAGTACGTCCACAGATCTGAATATTTTAGTAAATAAATATTTTTCGGTGATAGTAGAATACATTTCTGATACATTATACAACTAGGATACTTCGGTTTAAAAGACGTATCTGAATATTTTAGTAAATAAATATTTTTCTATGATAGTAGAATATATTTCTGATTCATATACAACTAGGATACTTCGGTTTATAGGTCGCAAACATCCATAAATTATTTCTTCAATTATGTACTTTATTTGTTCATATATAACAAACAAAAATCCCAATTGTTAATTGTGACCATTTATGTCAAAACTAACCAAGAATTTGATATATGCTGTATGCACACTACTAAATAAAATTATATTCATAAAATTGCTATCAAATAAATTAATTATAACAGAAATATTGTATTTCATATTTTTCACAATAATCATATCACCATTTCATTTATATCAGATATCACATTCCTGCTCATGTCTTATACATGAAGATTTTTCCTAGGAATAAACTTTTTAAACATATTTTGTAAGGTACACATGAAATATTTTTTATTATAATTGTATGACTGTTATATGGAAGAAGAATTCTCACAGACTAAGTACAAACCTGTAAAATGTTGAAAACAAAATATAGAAAAAAAAAAAAACAAGAATGCCTTCAAACCCAGAATTAAAATATTTCAAGTTTCCAATCTATTCTTCAAAATAACCATAATAATATTAGCAAAAGAACAGCAATAAATTTGGCTCCGAAAGCTTCAGAAGTATCAGACCAAAATATTTACAACTAAAAACCCCAATAAATTAAATGCAATTTTTTTTTATAAATTATTCTGGATGAAAAGGATCAGACTACAATTTTGACTAGTATAACCAAGGCCCCAAATACAATAAAATAAAAATAAATGCACTTAAGACATGTGAACGCTCTGACCAAAATCCATTACAAAAATTTCTCAGATCCAATAAATTCGCATTTAAAGAATAAGAAAATTCAAAACAAAAAAAACTATAATTAATCAATTCCCATTTAATGAAAACTAAAATAAATTCGCATTTAATTCACATATTTATCACCTCCTCTTCCTCCCAACCATTCTCTGTACATCTTCTATTTATTTCCCTATTATTAATACTACTATTTCATAAACGAAAATAAATCTTTACTATGGCAATCACCATGTGACTAACTATGTAGCGAGTACTTATAACACATTAACCCAACTCCCAACATATTTCGCAATATCAAAAGAACATAACTAATCATCATCTTCATCAAATTTACCATTTTTCCCTCGAATTAAAACCATGAAAATTTTACAGCCATTAACGAAAGAACAAAGAAGAAATTTCCCAAAAAAGAAGCAAAAATGGCTCACCGAAGCCTACCAATGTCAGCGATTTTCCTCGACCGGTTGTGGCAAAGCGCCGGCGGAAGGGACCCACCACCGCCGCCGGCAGACACGTGGCGGTGGTGCACCGGCGACCTGAGGTCGCCGGAGAACCCAACATCCGTTCCTTGGCTTCTTCTATGTGCTGGGCTCGGCCGTACAAGTGGGCTTAAGCAAACTGTGAAACCGGAGGTACCCAAGTTGCGTCTCCGGTGGCCGGCTATCCGCCGCATCGGGGATGGAGTAGGTCGCCAGGGAGAGTCGGAGATGGATGTGGTACTTGGTGATTCACAGTAATCTCTGTCAGGAGATAAGCCTCTGTCTGTATCGCGGTACCGGCAGGATCGTCTGGCCGTAACATGACCCGGCGAGCTGATATCGTTTATCGATTTGCTTCTGCTCTTGCGAGATTTGTAAACCAAGTTCGAAATCCAGGATCCCGATTTCGATCTCGTCGAATCAGAATTAGAATTCTTCTCGGATTTAGATTGCCTGAAAAGAGTCGACAGAAGCGAGAATTTCCGGCTGCGATTCTTCCGCAAGGACCCAATTGCTCCTTCTTCGTCCAAGGCCGCAGACGAAGGCCCAACCTGCGGCGTCCTGAAAAATAACAGCGACGGTGGATGGCGAGCAGCTCCAGCAGAGCCGAACGAGACGTCGGAACGTCGGTGGCACGAGATATAAGGCGAGACGGATCGAGGGAAAGGATGATCGTCGGCGTTAGAACAAGGAGGTGGTGAAGGAGAGGAGGAGTGGTTCTGGGCGGCGGCCAAGGCTGTGAGACGCTCCCGGAGGCAGGTAGCGCAGACGCCGACGAGGTTGGAGTACGGATGCGCCTTGCACCTCATGTTTGGAAGCTTTGACGCTCATAGAAAAGAAGCCTTGGCCATGATCGAGAGCTTCGAAGGAATTGAAGGGAGAGAGAGAGAGAGAGAGAGAAGAGAGGAGAGGAAGGGATTTATTTATTTTCGTTTGGTGAGAATTCTTTGGTATGGTATTTATTTTTTGGAGGTGTGTTTTCTTCTCTACCCGTCAAGTTTGAGATTTGTCATTTCTACCCCTGTGATTGCAATTGTATGTATTCTACTCTTCTTCTTCTTCTTCTTCTTCTTCTTTTTGATAATATCCAAAAAAGTTAGGGGGTTTTTGAAGAATTTCCCTAATAATAATAATAATAATAATAATAATTCACTATATGTTTATTAATATATACATAAATTATTAAATAAGTCGTATATTATATATGTTATACTTTTTGTGTTTGTAGGGTAAAGTGGATAATATAATGTTTTAAATAGGGTGTGTATGATATTGTGAGATTTAATTGAATATTTTGAATTTTTGATTTATTTCTATATATAAGAGAGTAGAGTGATGACGTGTCACGCCGACGAGGTTTTGGTTCGAATTACGGGAGGAGTTGAAAATATCATGAAATGGAATCGGTTCTTGGTGGACCGTGTCAACAAGACTATGCTTGTGAACTTGTAGTTGTCATTATACGTGGAATTGGTCCCCGGTGGACCGAGTCAACAAGAATACACTTGTAAACTTGTAATTGTCATGACGTCATACGGGAACTTTTTTGGTATACCCATGTGGTATATTTTATTACAAATTAAAAAAAGAAAATAATAATATGAGCCTCTGAGAAAGTCGAACAATTTGTATAGATAGACAATAAATATTAAATATGTAAACAGTGAAATATAATATGTAGAAAATAAAAAATATATTGAATAACAGAAATAAAAAATATACTATCGTATTTTTGAACATGCTTAAGCCAATCGATTTTCAGATTTCCTTTCTTTTTTGGAGTTTTAAGTTTGAAGAAGTGATTTTTATATGAAGGATTGGTTAGTGACGTGTGTTTTAATTTATCCAACCGTTTTCAATTAGTTTTGTCATCTTTTGTTTTATTTTCTTTGTCCAATTAAGCAAGGAGATGACATTTCACCATTAAAAAAAAAAGGAGATGACATTTCATCCCTCATAATTAGTTTAATACACCATATTTTTCTAGTTTATATTTTGACCTTGTAGGTGTTCTTCCCTTAGTCGAAAATGCATACTATACATACTATACATAATATTAAATTTGTAAAAGAAATAATACTTCAATGTAGTTAGGTAT
This sequence comes from Juncus inflexus, assembly GCA_024447665.1. NCBI lineage: Eukaryota > Viridiplantae > Streptophyta > Magnoliopsida > Poales > Juncaceae > Juncus > Juncus inflexus. The sequence continues at coordinate 13,165,568 of JAJHPC010000006.1, forward strand.
GATTTCTAGTCGAAATGGTTATTCTACATATAAATTTGCATATAATTTGTAAAGTGGCCCAATTAAAACCCTTACTAATAATTGCTAAGGAGACCTTAGCATTAACACCACTACAACTACATTTCCACAAACATCTTATAAGCACATGCATTGTCACATGGCCTTTTGTTATAAAAATGAAAAACCTCTCAGCAATAGAAGTTCTTTTTCCAAATAATTAATGTTTGATTTTTTGCTTTTTTTATTACGAAGTTTTAATTCCAAAATCCAAAATTAGTTTTTCATGTCAAATGAATAGAGCGGAGTAAAAATTGGAAAGGTAATTTCCACATTTAGGAATTTGAAATAAAAAACAACAGTTGTTGATCTCAAACTACTAGATGTCTAGATTACTTGTTTCTGCAATTTACAAATTAATTTTTATTATAAGGTTATTTAAAAAATAACTCGATCAATGGTGATTGGTGCATGAATCATGATGATCTGTTTTTGTCAGCACACCAAATTTGGATAATTTGAAAATTCTCCCCTAATTGGATAATTAATGTCAAGGATTATGATGATTAATTATATGGTGGAATTTGCTTGATGTTTCGTTTCATTTTCTTGACTGTGAATAGAAGTGAAGTTACATACCGCTATCAGAAAATAAATAGCGTTACTTATTAGGAGTGTAATTTATGCTAACCACACGATTAAATATTAATTAAAAGTGTACATCAGATAAATCTTCTAGATATAATGACTAGTCAAATTCCAAATCTCAGTATAATAACCACATCATACCTCTAGTTTTCTTGTACTTCATTTATTTTGAGAGTGAAATGATCTTGACTGAAGAACTTTCCATTGTCTACATGAATTAAAATCTAGAATGGTAAATTTGTTATAACTAGCAGCTAATTGTGTAATTTGGTGTGCTCAACAAAATATTTCCTGGCAATATAAATACTATTCACATATTGACATATTTATGTGTTTCAATAAAAAATATCACATATTATAGCATCTCAATATACAAATACGATGAATTGATCTAAATAAAAATTTAATATATTTTTTTCAAATTACCAAGTCAAATGACATGATACTAGTGAAAGGGAACGGGTAATCTTAGAAGCACAGCGGAATTAAAATTTTACCCATTTTCTAACCGATAATCCATGTATTATCAATCAAATCAGAAAAAATAAATCTTATTTATACTTCTGATTCGGCTAATCCGGTTTGTAGGGCTTCGCGATTCGTCTCCAAACGATCTTCTTGCGTCTCATTGCGGATCTGATCACGAAAGGCGCTACGACTCCGGCACCGCCCTCTACACATGTCCACACGCGACTAATTCGTTGGAGGAGAAACCGAGATTACTAGATCCGGTTTCTCTTTCTCTCTTTCCCAATAGGCGGCTAGGGTATGGACTGAGTTTTCTGACCTAATCAGATAAACCCTTCATCTATTTATAGCATCTAATGCTCACACCTCTTCACATTCCTTTTGATTTTCTGTGTCCAACCGAGTTAGTTATGCTTGTGTGCAACCCTGTAAGTTCATTTAATATTGGCAATAAACTTTATGTTTATAAATCGTAAGTAGCCTCTAGTATGACGTTATGATTACCCAAATTAAATGAATGATACGTGATCATAACCTATACATCAATTATGTATTTAGTCCTTTTGTTAAACGATATTTATGTTGATTATAAGGCATGATTTTATGTCATCCTTATTATGATCAATTCTCTTCCCTGAATTATAATCAGACTGAATAAATTAAAAGATATTAACAACACATGCTAATTCTGTGGTACACGGCCGTGTGTTTTTCTTCAGTCTCAATTTATCAGGGGGTCCTGAGATATCTCCCTCGTATCCGAGAGTAACAAATTCTATCTTGATCATTCACATTCCAACTCATGGTTTACTAAATACCCGATCATAGCTTTTATAATTATCCGGTTAAAAACAACGTTTGACTATATCAAAGTATAAAGATATACATGCATGAATTTATGATGACCTCAAGTCAAATGACTACTCATACATTAGATGATGAGAAAACACTAATGACATATACCATGTATATTCTCATAGTGGGTCGATCCAATATATGTTCTCCAACATATATTTATATTAATGAATTGATATCCAATATCCATAATCAGTAAAACGCGACCATCATCCAAATAATATACTAGTCTATATATATGACTTGAGTTTTTTCAAATATGTTTGTCTTACAAACATCTCATATATGACTAGGAATAATTTAGAATTGTATTCACTTTGCTTCACGGTTTTACTATCAGAATCACATATTCTGATGATGTATAACGGATATACATACTCATGGTTAATTAATAATCTAACAACCTTTACACACAATTATTATATGAAAGACTTTATGAGATAAAACATCTAATACAAAAATATAATGTCTGATACATAATCCGTTTCCACACGGCAAAACAGTTTGATCTAGACCATTATTACTTACAACTAGGTCCTATATTTTCTAGTCCGGTATTTTCTACACTTCTGTTAAGGACTACAAATCTAGATTCTATACTAAAATATTTGGTTTTCATCTAGATTTCATTTTCCAAAAAGACCATTTTGAAATATTCAAAAATTTGTTTTAAATCTAATTGCAAATTGATTAACAAAAACACCAACAAAATTAATCAACCAAAATCAATCCACAAAAATAATCCCACATTCCTTAATAGCATCAATAACAATCCCAAGTTTCCCCTCAACTCTCACATGTTTCTTCGCCTCAAAAGCCATCGCATACACATCCGCATCCATCGCCGGCTCCGCAATTAGTTTCCCTAAAATTCTACATGCCTATTCATCGATCAACGATTAAAGTATTTCTCAAATCTTTCGTGTTTGTGCTGGCGGAAGAGATGGCCTTGCCTGTGCTGCAGTGCACTAGTTTCGCATTATAATTTTATAAATCTTATCATGCTGTCATTATGCTTCAAAGCATGACCAAAATGCATGATTACAACCCAACAAGGTCTATAGTGTAAATATTACTAGAATAATACTCGTGCTTCACTACGAATATTTCAATTTTATTATTCATTTAATCTATATATCAATTGCAATTATAAAAGTTAAAAAAAAAAAATTGAAATAAATTCATAATACATAAACAATATATAATAATTATGTTAAGTAAGTTGTATATATTTAAAATCATTTTGAATTACATCATAAAATATTCTATCCATTTATTATATATTCAAAAATATTTTCTATAGCACATCTAATTTTGTAAGGATGGATAACCCTATACCAATATATTTACATATAAGAAATAAAATAACACAAATAATAAAATTCATAAAAAACAAAACATAATAACTGACTAAATAATTTGGATAATATGATCTCAATTTATGTTTGCATTAAAATTTCTAAGATTAAAATGTCGATTTTTTTCTTTGGTTTTCTTATGTTGTTATCTCTTGACATATTATACTAGAAAAAAATCAAGTATTAATCATGCAAGATAATTTATTTCATAGATTTTAGTTGAAATCACATAAGATTTAATTGCAGATGATTAACGTTGAAAAAAGATAAAAATAATAATTATATTTAACATGATTTATAAAAAAGAAATATCATATTATATATATGGAAAAAGTATGTATACTATGTGTAAGAAAATCTAACATGACTCATTTTCCTAAAAAAAATATCACCACTATTTTTCTTATTTTGTTTATTTGTTTATTTTTTTAGTTGTTAAAATGATACGGATTATGTATAAATTGATTACATACTTTTTTTTTAAATCCGTAATACATTAAGTGATACAATATAGTTCTTAATACTCTGAAATTTTATTTGATATGATAGTTTTCACGTAATTGGAGATATTGCATGAAACATTATTCTAATTGATCATGTAATATTGTGGTATAATTTAAATGAAAAGCTAAAGTTTAGAAAAAATTTGATCCAACGGCCGAGATAAAATTGATAATAAGTCTCTTGAAAATGCTCAAAGAGAGATGAAAAATAATGTATGAATTAATGAGTGTATAATTTTTATACATGTTTTCTTATATAGTATATATTCACATGTTTTAGCAAAAAAAAAAAAAAAATGGAACCACAACCATATGAGAATCAAAATAAAGATAAAATTCCAACAAATTTATATTTGATGATTTTAACATGAGAAATAAAATATTAATTAACAATTATAATATTTTAAAGAAGAAAAGAAAAAAATATTTATATTTTAATGAGTGAATTTTTCATGAACTATTGATATTAATAATTGAACATAATTTTGAATTATGATTCATTGAAAGCATCTGATATGGGCAGAAACAAATTCAACAGTTCTCACTAAATCGGAGATGAAACACAAAACACAAATTCAACCGATTATATGATTATGTTTAAATAACCACATAAATGTTACAATAAAATATTAATAAATTTGAGAAAATGAATAGTTGAGACAAAAAATTTGATCGAACACAATAGACCCATTTGGCAGCCATCATGCTTTTTGGTCATGCACTGCAACATTTTGTTAAAAAGAGCATTTCAAAATCTTCAAAAACGTAAAATAGCTAAACAATTCCATAACCTTAAACAACAAAAATAATCAACCAAAATCAATCCACAAAAATAATCCCACATTCCTTAATAGCATCAAGAACAATCCCAAGTTTCCCCTCAACTCTCACATCCTTTTTCACCTCAAAAGCCATTGCGTACACATCCGCATCCATGGCCCTCTCCGCAATCAACTTCCCTACAATTCTACACGCCTCTTCATCAATCAAGGATTTCAGAGTATTGCGCAGATCTTTCGCGTTTGTACTTGCGGACGAAATGACCTTGCTTGTGCCACGGTGGACCAGTTTCGCGTGGATGAATCGCTTTGAGAAGAAGACGTTGAGCATGAAGGGCCGCATGAACATGTCGGTCCGTTGCTTCCATGATTTTTTGTTCGGCCGTTTTAGGGCTTCTTGTTTTGAACGTCTTGTCCATGCCGCTCGAACCACAAATGGCTAAAAAAATGGTATCATTTGTTTTATTTTTTTGTTGTGATTAATTGAAGTATGATTGGATAAGTGAATCTCAAATTGGCGTGAAGACAGTGATGAATTCAGCTACTGCAATTATTTGAGCATTTAATTTTGATTTATACGTAAAATTAGATTTATATTGCTTGAATTTGGTGGTTTATTGCATCTTTTTTCTGAAATTGAAGCTAATTACAGCGAAATTCAGGAATTATGCAATCACAAATCGTAAAGAAAGATAAGTACGAAGAGTTGAACTGACCTGTCGATTGCGTTGTTGAGCAACAATCGGAATCGATTGAAGAGAGATCGAAGGGGAGCAAGAGAGAAACGGAGAGGGATGAAACTGCGACTTGACCGAAGACGAACAGGTAAAGCGCGGGGGAGCAGGCGGAGCTCTAGCGCAAGGCAACAACGCCATTGTTAGATAGCTCTCACTCTCACTCTCACTCTCACGCTCACTCTCAGCTCTGGAAGAGAAGACGAAAGGGTTTTAGTTCAGTCCCTCGATTTTTCTTCCATTGATGGTTTGTTTGGATAAAGCTCTCAAAAGGCTTATAAGGCCCAATTTTCTTTATCGCCCAAAACTCACTAGCCCAACATAGAATAAACTATTTAATACATCTAATATACTATTTAATTGTCTAATATACAATTTTATTACATTAACAAACTCTATCGGACCGTTCATTCAATCAACCGAGCAAAACAAGGCCGGTTTGTTAACTAGAGGCTTATAAGGCCCATCTTGCCCATCCCAGCCCAATAAACAGTACACTATTCGACTTGCACAATATACCATATAATTGTCCAAATATACCATTTTATTACATGAATAACCTCAATCGTACCGTTCGTTCAATCGTCTAATCAATCAAAGCCCTCCATTCACGCGGGAACTCTAAACACATTTTCACTCCTCACTTCCTCTTCATCCGCCCTTTCTTCTTCTTCTTCTTCTTCCGCTGTTGCAACCCTAATCGAAGGTCATCGTTAATGGCGCCGAGAAAGCGACCGGCGCCGGGGAAGAAATCCACCCAGAGCAACAACAACCAGCCGTCTCAGCCGGCCAAGTTCGGCATCCAGCATTTCTTCGAGCGCCACCTCCTCTCCTCCCAGGCCGCCTCTCAAGCCGATAAACCTAACGATCCTAGCACTTCCAAGGCGGAGACGCCGGGCGAGGATCTAGTTCACCAGACTGAGTTGATTGAATCTACGGCTTTGACGGAGATCTCGCCGGATGGGTCAAAACGAGCTCCGCCCAAAAGATTCAAGTTTTCGCCTGGTATGGTAAGACTGATTCTCTTCTCGATCAGACCAAGAATGTTGATTTATCAAAACAAGAGGGCCATTTAGCGTAATTTGTTAATTTATTTTACACAAGAATTTATCTTTATCTTTTCAGATAATAAAGCAGAGTCAAGATGAAGGAGGCGAAGCTGTGACGTGGAAAGTCTCTCCGGTAAATGAACGGCTCAGATCGCTCGCATCGAAAACCGTACCAAAAATTACTAGGGTTTTTGCGGAAGCTTCTAGAAGAACCAACAGTTCTACAATTAAGCCTTGCTCTGATACAGTAAGTCTGATTAATTAGTTTTGGGAATTCAATTTTTCCCCAATTTAACCACTCTCAAATTAATTGAGTCTCACTTTAATATTCAAGTACTAAAGTTAAGACTTAATTTTATCCAAATATGATGGAAAGTAACTTTTTGTAAGGATTTTATTTATTGGTAATGTTTAAAAATAAGACTTTGCCATTAATGACTCTTAAATCATACTTGTAATGTTGCATTATGTTAATAGTATTTTTTTTGGATTTGAAATTCTTGATAGGAAACTCAGTCTTATTCAATGGGGAAGTTGAAATCCTGGATTTCCTCAAAACCGGAATCAGAAGTCCAGAATTCTGTTGGCAATTTGACAAAATGTGATAATAATAACTTAAATAATAAATCAGAAGAAAGCCCGTTCAAAACACCGCCTTCTCTCTCTTACAATTCAATAGCGGTTAGTAGTTAGTACCTTTATTCATTTTTTAATATTTCATTTATGTTTGTATTTTATTTTATATATTAATATTTTTATTTTTAGTTGAAGGAAGGATTAAATGGGGGAACTGATCAGCATATAATTCAGGAGCATCAAAAGGTTTAATCTAATTTTTTAAATTTATTTATAAAGAAATATTATAATAGATTGAATATTTTTTTGGTAATAAACTAAATAGCAATATATTGTTTTAGAATTTAATGGAGCTTTTGGATCAAGTGAAAGACGCGATTATTGAGGAAAATGAGGATGAATCTGTAGATTGTAATTTAATTCAAGAAAAAGCAAAGAATGAATCTTTAATTGATTTGTGTGATAATAAAATTCCTTTTGATGCTTCGCCTTGTGACACGTACCTTGTATTAGAGGTCCTTTTCTTTAATTTGCAATAAAATTATTTATTTATTTTTAATCAATTTTTTTTATGTGAAAGTTTTTAATATTTTTGTATTAGGTTTCGGAAAAACACAAGGGAGAAGATTCTTCATGCGGGCACCATCCTGTTAAAGTACCGACTATTTCCTTATTAATTTATATTTTTCTATTAATATAAAATTTGTCTAAATTTTCTCTTTTCTATTTCGTTTTGTAGATATTACGATTGTTGAATGAGCAAAGCGGAAATGAACGAGCTTTATATTTATGCGATGACTGGTAAGTCTATATATATTATATATAAATATATTGTATTTCAATAATGTATATTTGTACTTTAATATTTAACCTTTCATATTATTAGGTTTTATAGCCTTGTTGGGCCAGGCGATACAGTAAATGTGATTGGAGAGTTTAACGAAAAAGGGAAATGCATCGTAAACCGTGCTGAGAATCTCGTCATTTTGCACCCTGACATTCTTCTTTCAGGAACTAGAGTCAGTTTCCTTCTCTTTTTTTAATAAATAAATAAATAATAAATTGTGCATTTAATTTTAGTCTTAATTAGGTTCTAATGCCTTAATTTAGTCTAAATTTGCCTCGAGTAAAATAAAAAAAAAATATATATATATACAAAAATTAAAAGTAGCTAGTTTGTGCATTGTAATCTGACCTGAAAAGTTGAATTGCAGGCTTTATTATTCATGAATGGCTATTTTTTGATTATATATGTTTGAATTTTTACTTAACGTGACTTTGTTATAAATAATATTATATTAGGTTGCGTCTAGTTTCACTTGTTCAAGAAGAGCGGTTCTTGATGAGAGATTAAAAAACTCAGAAAATTCAATTCACGCTGTAATTGGAACTTTGCTTCATCAGATTTTTCAGGTTTTAACAAGTTTTGTATTTCTGTTGGATTCTAAAATTAAATAAATCAAATTTAGATAGTCAAAATGTTGAAATAAAGAGAGAATTTTATGAAATGGTATATATCCTATTTAATGATTTAATGCTTTTTTTTAATAGGCTGGACTTGTAAGGAAATTTCCGTCAATTAATTTCTTGGAAGAACGAGCGAAAGAAATTCTCAAGAAGAACTTGGAGAGTTTGTATGCTTGTGGAGGCAGGGTTTAGGGTTTAATGTTTTTCGTTACATTCAAATCCTTTTTTTAATATTTATTATTCATTTTATCTATATTTAATGCAGCTAATGAGAAAGATGTGCTGCCAGCACTTACCGAAACGATTCCTCGCATGTTGAGTTGGTTCGCTTGCTTCATGAAGGTAAAACCCTAAACCCTAATTCTTTCGATTTAAGAAAGAAATATCATATAAAATGATGGAATTTTTTTATCTTTTGTTCAAATGATCAATAATTAGTTTGAGTTTTTCGTTAGGATTCTCAAAACGTGACGGTCGATTTTGGACAATATGAAGGCCCAAAAGATCTCTCAGTAAATGAGGTACATTTATTTCACTTTTGAAATTAGTTAAAAACAAGTGTTAGTTTTGTGTAATATCTTATTAGATCACTTTTATTTTGTCTTTGTTTTATTTTTTGCCATTTATATAATCATAATTTTTTTTTGACAGATTTTGGATATAGAAGAAATGGCGTGGGCCCCACGATATGGCTTAAAAGGCGTTATTGATGCGTCAGTAAAAATAAAAATTAAATCAAATAAAAATAACAGGAAATCTTCACATGAAATAATTCCTCTAGAGTTAAAAACCGGGAAATCTACAACTGGTCAAGTAATACTTCTTTTTGTCTTTTTTGTTAATTTTTTAATTTAAAATTTATGTTTTTAATTAATATTTTAATGTTTTGTACAGTCAGCAACAGAACATGCGGCTCAAGTGATTTTATACACTCTTCTCATGTCTGAGAGGTAAAGGTGACCGATTTTGTATCATTTTATTAATTTTTTAATATCTGGATTTTATATTTTTGAATTAAAATATGATTTTTTATTTTATTTTTTTATTTTTAGGTATTTGAAGAAGGATATTGACTTGGGTCTCCTCTATTACCTTCACACCAACCAGACTTTAGTAAGTGTTGTAATATATGTTTTATTTTTGATACTATATAAATTGAACCTAAATTAAATGGATCTTTTTGAAGGGTATAAAAGTCCAAAGATCAGATTTAGTAGGTTTAATAATGAGAAGAAACGAGCTGGCGTCAGAAATATTGAAGGCGTTGACTAGCCAAACCCTGCCTCCAATGATACAAGTATTTTACATTTCCCTGCAATTCCTTTTCATGCAATTCACTATACAATTGTTGGTTTATTAATTATTGTTTTACAGAGTCAAGCTATGTGTAGAAATTGTCGCCATTTGAACACTTGCACTGTATATCATAGGGTAATAAATATGTAATTATTTTCTTTGTTTGCACTAGTTAATTTATTTTATTTATTTATGATGTGAATATACTATTTTTTGGTTTATTGTTTTAATTATGGTATTTATTTTGTAGGCAAATGGAGGTGATACGGCATCAAGTGGGCTTGGAAATATATTTGATAATCTAATAAATCACTTGACAATTTCTCACTGTAATTTTCTCAAGCATTGGGAAAAACTCATCGATCTAGAAGCTCAAACTACACAGGTCTTTGTTTTTCTACTATTTTGAATTTTATTTATCTTATATAAATTGTGCAATTTGATCTTCATTTAGGTCGCAAAGAAGGAAATATTTAGACCGAGATTGAAAGGGGAGAAGAAAGCTGGAAGTATTTCTTCCCTTTTTCTTGATTCAAGAACTGAAATTTCTGTAGAAATGTCGAGTAAAAATGAGAGATATTTATATAAATTTGTGCGTCAGAAAGAAGAAATTGAGTTGGAAAATTCATCGACTAATAATATTGAATCGACACTCAGATCTGGCGATTGTGTGGTATGTTTTTACCGTAATTTGTGCAAATTTGCATTAATTTGTGCAATTTTTTGTTTAATATGTGATTTTTTATTCATATTTTAGGTACTTAGCACAGAATCAGGCCGTATTGCAGTGGCAAACGGAGTAATTAGAGACATAAATCGCCTTTATGTTCAAGTAACAACCTTTTTTTCATTTAGTGCATTTTCTAGATACAAAATATAAATGCACATGTTATTTATATTGATTTGAAATGCACATTTAATGAATTACAGGTGTCTTTTTCACGCCGATTAAGACTACCAGGCTCTGACAGCTCGTCAGAGCAAGAGATTTTAAGTCAGCAAATTTGGCGAATTGATAAGGATGAATTTTCTTCTTCTTATAGCATCATGAGGTAAAATAAATAAAACGTTCATTATTTAAATGGTTGGTTTGTTTATGAACTAATTTATTTTATATTTAATTGAATTTTTTGTGAAGATCGAATCTCGTTCAGCTCTTTGTTGAAAATTCAAGGAGCTCGCAACTCCGCAAGTTGATTGTCGATCTTGAGGTAAATAATAATAATAATAATTATTATTCAAATATATATTTTTATTTTTAATATATTTATAAAATGTGATTAATATAGTTGATTTTATGTAATGTAGGCTCCAAGGTTTGAGAGTGGAGGTTTACTGAGTCAAGATCCGGCAGTTTCATACGTTCGCTCAGAAAAGAGTTTAAATGACGACCAAAGAAGATCCATCCATAAAGTAACATTTAACTTTTTTTTTAAATATTCAAAATATTATTGTGTTTATTAAAGTTAAATATATAAACAATAAAGGTATTTTGGTCAATAGAAAAACATTTAACCCCATCATTGTTAACTTTAACCCTCCTAGACGCGTTACAAAAATTTTAACCCACTTTACATTGAGGGGGTATTTTGGTCAATAAATATTTTATCCCATTTTAATAGGATTTTTTTCAAAGAATTTGAAAAGTGAGGTTGTTTCTTGAAATATTCATAAAATTCAGGGTTGTTTATGAAAAATTCCTCTTTTAACAGATACTGGCGGCGAGAGATTACGCGCTGATACTAGGAATGCCTGGAACTGGCAAAACACACACAATGGCTCACGCCATAAAATCATTACTTATCAGAGGCTCAACTGTTTTATTAACATCTTATACTAATTCAGCTGTTGATAATTTACTCCTCAAGTTGAAATCCCTGGTAATTTTACAAAAAACCCCTTGACTTTATGTTATTTATCAGAAAACCAATTATTTTTTAGAATTTTAAAAAAACCCGTTACTTTTTCCTGAGGCTCAACTGTTTTACTGACATCTTATACTAATTCTTCCGTTGATAATCTACTCCTCATGTTGAAATCCCAGGTAATTTTAGAAAAGAACCCCTTGGTTTTGCGTTATTTATGAACAGTTGAGCCTTGCTTTTTGAGTGTTTTGAAAGTTACATGTACGGTGTTTTTAATGTTCTGAAGTTAGGCTTGGTTTTGATAAATTTGAGAGCTTGTAGGGGTTCTTTGAAAAATCACCCTTTTTTTGTTTCTTCTGCCTGTTTTATTTTTGCATTATAGCATGAATTTTGTTATTATTATTTTTATTAATTTTTGTTTCTTTTGAAGAATATTGATTTTATACGGATAGGAAGGGACGAAGCGGTGCACGATGAAATAAAGGACCATTGCTTTTCAGGTTTAAGAAAAGCAATAAATTTCTTAACATTTTTTGCAACTAAAACAAACACATTTAGTCAAAATATTTTATTTTTTTATAATTTTTGTAGCAATGGATGCAAAATCATTAAATGAAATAAAACATCGGATGGAAAGCGTGAAAGTGGTTGGAGTGACTTGTTTTGGAATCAACCATCCTTTATTGACAAATAAGAAATTTGACGTGTGTATTTGTGATGAAGCGGGCCAAATCACATTACCTGTATAAACAAACCCTTTATAATTCCACCTTTTTCTTTTTTCCTTAATTTATCTTCAATTTATCAAGTTGTGACTAAATTGACATCAAATTTGTTCAATTTACCATTAATTTCCCTTCAATTGTGCAATAATAAATATTAATTTGTTTTTTTCTAATTAGGTTTCGTTAGGACCGTTAATGCTCGCATCAATGTTTGTTTTAGTTGGAGATCATTACCAACTCCCCCCTCTCGTTCAGGTACAAAAAAAAATACATGAAACTAAAAGAACGATATATAAAATACATTTTTTGAAAACAGTATATAAAAAACACAAAACAGAATATACGAACAATACATAAAACAAAAAAACAATATATAAAACCCGATAAGCTAAATAAAGTTTGGCATAAACATGCGATAAAAAAAGAACTAAATTGGGGCGCATTGTATAATATTTTGTGGTATTATTATTTATTCATTCTTTGTGCTTATAATGAGTTTGTGTTTTTGCTTGGGACAGAGCACAGAAGCGCGAGAGAATGGAATGGGCGTCAGTTTATTTTGGAGGCTTTCTGAGGCCCATCCTCACGCCATTTCCGCTTTGCAATGCCAAGTAATTATTTAATTATTATTTTGTTTTTATGATTCATTAAATTATTGCTTATTTGTTTTGGATGGACTGTTTTGTAGTACCGAATGTGCGAAGGAATAATGGAGCTGTCCAATGCACTAATTTATTCGCACAGATTACGATGCGGCTCTTCTGAAATTTCAAATTCTAAGCTTAGTTTCTCTCGTAATAATAGTAATTCTACGCAATCTTGGCTTGACGAGGTAAATAAATCTTTTCGTTTAATAAGTGGCAGAGCCAAAAGGCAAAAAAATATTTAATTAAAAATTAAAATGCTGGTACGAAAAATAGTTCTGGTAAAAGAAATTGAAAGTCGTAGCATCTTTTTACTACTAAAATATTATGTAACTAATTATTTCTATTTATTACAGATTCTGGATCCTGACAAGCCTACAATAGTTGTCAACACAGGTTACTCATTTTATCATATCTTATTTCTTCAATTTAATTCTCATAAAATAGTATTAAATTGACTAAACGACAAAACATTTCAGATAACTTGTCAGCATTTGAACAAAGAGAGAACAAAGCTGTTAATAATCCAGTCGAAGTGTTTATTATCTCAAAGGTAAATTAAAATCATATGGATCTTAACTTTATCTCATAATATAAAAATATTTATACTCATTTATGTGACTTGTTTTTTTATTTCAGGCAACAGATGAATTGATAAACAGAGGCATAAAACCAGATGAAATATGCGTAATTACGCCTTATAATTCACAAGCCAGTCTTATAAAACGTTCAATCAATCCTTCAGTTGAAGTTCAAACAATCGATAAATATCAAGTCAGCCTTCTTTTTTAACTCATTTAAATTCTTTTTTTTTTGAATAATTAATTTTTTTTAATCTTTTCTCTTTATTTATTTATTTATTTTAGGGAAGAGATAAAGATTGTGTGGTCGTATCATTTGTACGATCGACAGCTGGTGATTCAAAAGCTTGTTCTTCTACTTTACTTGGAGATTGGCATCGTATTAATGTCGTTTTAACTCGCGCTAAGGTAAATTTATATAAAAAAAAATAAAATTGTGTTTTTTTTTTCTCTTCCTTTAATTATTATTGTGTTGATTTGTGCAGAAGAAATTAATAATGGTGGGATCGTGTAGAACTCTGTGTGGAGTTCCATTACTTAGGCTCTTGATAGAGAAAGTAGAAGAGAGTGATGGTGTTGTATATTTGTCAAAGGAGAATATTTGTTTGAGCGACAAAAATGATGTTGATATTTAAATGTACATTATTTATTCATTTATATATGTTTATCAATTTTTGATAGTATCGCTTTTCATTTGTAATTTATTTTATGAAGACATTATTTTGTATCTATAATAGTTCATATTTTTTTTTGTATATTTTTGGGTGGGCTTTTTGTATATATTGCGTCAATTCAGATACGGATATTATTTTGTCGTACTAGTTATACTAGAATAATTGTATCACATCATAACATCATAAGTACTAAAATATGAAAAAAGCTTAGTCTAGTTTTGGAATCTGAATTCCACTACTAAGATAAGGAGAGGATCAGAACTCTGCTTTTGAAGCGAAAGTCTTGCCCATCACTCATATTCCATTATTCCTTTCCATGATTCCAGCTTGCATCGCACTTAGCTGCTCAAACTGCTTTTTGCATTGCACTATGTTTTTAATCTTTTTTTCATTTAATTCTTACACGTGTATAAATAAAAAACCATTGGGATGGAATGAGATGATTGTTGTGTTTCATTGTCCTTTGTAATTAAGACTTTACTGCGTTGTAATGTTCCGTCATTCGAGTTTGGTTTGAGGTGATAACCACCCCGTAATTAACTAATCTCATCTTTTTTACTTTTCATTTACGTTTCATCTTAAATGCTTAGTGAAGTGAAAAAAGATGTATCGAAATGTGATTATACAAAGCATAGAATATTTTCCGCTTTTATGTTCGATACTTATATGTAACCACATGCACCACTTTGCTTTTTCAATGCAGTTCCATACAACGAGACAAAAAAATAAAGAACAAAGAATAAAAAGGATAAAGCAAATTTTCATTTGATAAAAAAAAGAAAAGTATAAAAACTTTCAGTTTCTGGCACAAAGCGGAGGCATGCAAATTGTGAATCCCACTAAAGGAAGCTTTTTTGATGAAGACAAGAAGAAAACAGGTCTTTGTTTCAGTCAATAAATATATTTATTTAGCTCAACTAATCCATCAAGTTGAATATTCTGTAACATCATATCATGACTATTGTAACAATCACTTCTCATTATAATTTTCATTAAAATATATATTGTCTTTAATGCTATACATTTTTATGATATTGTTTTTGCAATATTTATATACCATTTTAAAATATATATATGTTTTATAGAAGTACATATTATGTTTTAAATCATTATACTTCCTTTATAAAATATATATTTTTTATAATATTTGTATTGTTGTTATGAATATTGTAACTTGAAAGAAAAAAAGTAGCCAAAAACAAGGGTACTCAGCAATCATCATCATGTCCCTTTCACAATTATAGAATATAATAAGCTTATTGTATATAAGATTTACTTTGTTAAGTACAAAATAAGATCTACCTCAAGCAAGTATTCAAAAAAAAAAAAAAAAAAAAGAGTACAAAATAAGATCTAAATCAAATTATTTTTTATATGTATTTTGCAAATTTACATTCTTTAAATTAAATTATATATTTGATAAGATTTTAAAGGAACCTACTCATTATGATTGAAATACATATTGCATGAAAGAATAATTTACAATTATTTTTCTTTATTTCAATAATAATAGAAATTAAAATACAAAACATACAACATACGTAACAAATATTAAGTAAAAGCTTACTCCATTTAATAAGAAAATACATGACTAAAGGTTTGAAGTATTAGTTTCACGTAACATAATTACTATCCTTCAAGTTCTTCTTGTTCGAGAAGTTTAGTTGGTCTAGCAAGTCGTTCTAGTTGGATTAAATATCAATTCTTCCAATCATTCTTTAAACTTTTCGCACAAAAACAAACACACAATAACATGATTGATAGCAATGTTGAAACTCTTGCTTTGGAGTAAATAAATTTAAATAAGATGACTTTTATTTATATATTTCTTTGAGGAAATTTGGAGGGGGCATAAAAAAGATGACTTTTTTCATAAGAAGAAAATTCAAATCAGAAGAAAATTGTACATATTTTGGAATATTTTATTCATATTCTAATTATAGCCCAGAAATGACCTAGATCTCTTTCTACGAAATTCTTTGGTTCAATCTTTTATGGCCACCAAAATACATAAATTAGAAAACATATTAACACTATTTTTTTTAAGCTTCAGTGGGCTCGCCTGCTGAGATACCATTAAAAAAATAAAATAAAAATGTTTTGTTACAGATGATTACATGCCTTAGTGGTGCTCAATAGACGGATACAAAAACTAGCCTATTACAAGATTAAAAGAAAGATAAAGATAAGAAGAAGGCTAAGTTCTATCCTAATAAGCTACTTGCTAGTACTTCTCAGAACCGGTTTGTAGCCATTTTGCACATTCTTGTGCATTAACACTAAAATTGCTTATACTGAAAATAATATATTGAATGATTTGATAAATTCTTGGCGGTCCATATTGCTAGCAGCCAAATTATATCTCTAAGAAATTTTGCATTTTCATAGAATATATAGTTTTGGGATTTAATATTGAACATTATAGCGCTTGGATGTTGATTTATTTCTATGTAAGATTTACATTAAACAACATAAATTTGTATAAAAAATATTATACAGGTCCATAAAAACATTTAAACTTATAAAAGAATATATAAAAATAACACATTTTTGTATGAAAATAAACTATTTTTACAAAAACAGTATATATTTGTTTAAATAGTGTATATGAGTAATATATATTTCTCCTAAACTTACAATTAATGAGGTGAATTACATTTTCAGAAAAATATATAATAAAAGAACAAAAAGGTGACAAAGGTCGACCTAAAGTTCGAGTATCATGTCATGTCATGACTAAACAATTCGGTACTGATATTAGATCATGGTATTTGTTCTTTCAAATATTTGATGTATCTTTTCACTCAAATATTTTTGATGTTTCTTTTCACTCAAATTCGTTTTTGATGTATCATCGGAATGAAATCATATTTATTATTTTTATTCAGTTGCCCTAAAATTTCCGTGCATATATATATATATATATATATATATATATATATATATATATATATATATATATATATATATATATATATATATATATTTTCTTGGAATTTGTTCAAAATCATTAGATACAAACTAGGCAAGTTAACTAGAGACACGTCAGATGCCATTAGCCGAATAAAGACGCCCATTCTGATCAGAGATCTCACCTACGCCATTTTTGGCTAAATTCCCTTTCTCTCTCTCTCTTTCAACCCTATAAAATATAAAGAACTTTTTTGTAAGCCCCTCACACAAATTCCATGCATTGAAATTTGAAGTGCGAAGAAAAAGCTTCTTTTATGTCTTGTCACCCAATGTTTTATATGTACTGCTGGTGCTGGTCTCTTTAGTGAAGTTATTTCTATCTGATCTCTCTCTTTCTCTCTCGCAATGCTTCGAAGCTCAGTTTTCAGGGTTCTAATGGCGGGCCTCAGAGCAATGTCAGATGAGGTGCAATTCATGGTTCATGAATGGAGATTTGATTTATCAGGTAAGACATTTCTGTTTTATTAAATCATTGCTAATTGATGCTCACTTTGGTCGTAAAAAAATGAAATCTATCTAGTCCTCTATTTTTTAACTTTTTTTGTAAAAAGTTTTCTATATTCTTTGTCTTAGTTGCAATTTTGTTTTTGAGAAAATTAGTTAGTTGCAATTTTGACTTCAGGTAACAAGACAATAAGCTTTTTGTTACATTAACTATTTAAGTTTGAGAGCTCATAATGACCGCTAATCAAATGACCTTACACATGTATGCTAATTACTAGAGTTGCCTAGTTTACTTTTTTTCGGGAAATATATACTCATGACGTTTAAATCACTTCGGTCAATGGTTAATCTTTGATCAATTATCCATTGAGCTATATATATTGTTTTATGTATTTTTATATACTACTTTTTGTTTATTTGTATTGTAACACAAAACTGTATAGTTATATATTTAGATTTTAAATTTATGAGATCTCATAAGTCACGTTGGTACTGTAGCACGCTAATCACAATAACATTATATATACAGCTTACTACGGTGTAATAATAATATATATAATTCATTTTTAAAATAGTATATTAGAACAGTATATACAAATTCCAAAAATTAAAAAAATACATAAGCAATAAAAATAGTATATAAAATGATAAAACAATAAATAAAATGATAAAATAATATTAAAAAAAATACAAAAACAATATATATACAGTCCTTCCGTGATCCGGCCTGCTACAATGCCATCTTCATATCACATTTCCCTAAATTTATAATGATACAAACATATATACTAGCACATCTACCACCAGTTTAAAATGTACAGTTACATATTATATTTACAATGATACTAAGCACTGTCTATATAAAATATATACTAGCGCAGGATAAAAATATACTAGTAATAGTAAGATAGAATGATACCAAGTAACATGTCATGCTAAACAAAAAATAAAATAAATTCAAATTATTTTGACTGGCTAACAGCAAAGTTGACACATCTATCTTTTCCTTTCATCAATTTTAGATTCACAAACTTTCGAAAGATCGAGAGGATGGTCGCTAATCAGTTCACCTTGCTTGTGGATTCTCATTTTCTCTTTCACGCATTTGATTTTTATAATCACTGTCCTCATCCAATTTCTACTCAGAAAAATTAGGCAAAAATCAGAGAAATTCAAACCTAATGGAACCATTAATTTCAACCAGAATAACTCTAAATTTCCTTGGGCGAGTTTGGGTTTATTGTACCGAGCTACTAGAGTTTGTTGCTTGCTTGTAGTAGCTACCCACATCCTAAAGATTTTTCTAAGTACCTACCAGAATGAAACCCGTCACGCGTTTTTTATTTCGATTATATATGAACCTCTTCAAATAGTATCATGGACAATTCTATCAGTGGTAATATTCAAATTTCATCAAACAAAGTCAACCAAAATCCCTCAAATCGTCAGAGTTTGGTGGGTGTGCGCTTTTCTTCAAGCTATTATTTCCATTTCTTTTGATATACACCGTGTATTGATTGAAAATAAAATTTTCGGAGTGAGTGAATGTGCTGACATGGCAATAGCCATTTTTTGCACGTATCTATTTTCTATCGCCGTGAAAGGAAAAACCGGTATTAGTTTAGTACAAGACGACACAACAGAACCTCTTTTAAATGGATCAACCGAAGAAAATGGAACAGAAACTGGACTAAAGGAGTCCCTTTATGGAAAATCTAGCCTTATACAACTTGTCACTTTTTCATGGATGAGCCCCCTCTTCGTAATAGGATACCAGATACCTCTAGAAAGAGATGATGTTCCTGAAATTTACGCAAAAGACACGTCTGAATTCGTATCGGCTACATTTGCCGGTATTTTGAATCGCGTCAAAGAGAGACACGGATTAAATAATCTGTCGGTATACAAAGCTTTATTTTTATTTGCGCGAAAAAAGGCGATGATAAATGCATGTTTCGCGGTAGTAAGCGCGAGCACCTCATACGTTGGCCCGTCCTTAATTGATGAATTTGTGAACTTTTTAGGGGGTGAGAGGAAAAATGGATTGATAGGAGGATATATGCTTGCAATTGCATTCCTAAGTGCAAAACTAGTGGAGACAATAGCTCAAAGACAATGGATTTTCGGAGCGCGGCAATTAGGAATGCGTGTAAGAGGTGCGTTAGTATCTCATATTTACCAAAAGGGAATCCGTTTGTCGAGCCATTCAAAACAAAACCATACAAGTGGAGAAATAATTAACTATATGAGTGTAGATATACAAAGAATAACCGATGTTATATGGTACGTAAATATTATATGGATGTTACCAATACAAATCTCTCTTGCGGTTTACGTTCTTCATAAAAATCTTGGTTTAGGGGCTTATCCTGGTCTAGCGGCAACACTTGTCGTTATGGCTTTAAATATTCCGATTACTCGTCTTCAGAAGAGATTGCAAATGAAAATCATGGCGGCGAAAGACAACCGCATGAAAGCAACAAGTGAGGTTCTGAAAAGCATGAGAGTTTTGAAATTACAAGCTTGGGATACACAGTATCTAAAAAAATTGGAGGCTTTAAGGGGGGTTGAGTATGATTGGCTCTGGAAATCCGTACGGCTCAATGCATGTACGACTTTTATATTTTGGGGCTCACCGACATTTATATCTGCTGTGACTTTTGGATCATGCATTTTAATGGGGATTCCTCTGACGGCTGGTCGCGTTTTATCTGCATTGGCCACCTTTCGGATGTTACAAGATCCAATTTTTACTTTACCTGATTTGCTTTCGGCTCTTGCGCAAGGAAAGGTTTCGGGTGATCGGGTCGCCTCATACCTCCAAGAAGAAGAAATAGATCCAAATGCAGTTGAGTTAGTTCCAAGGAACACGTCAAATTATGCAATTGAGGTTAAAAATGGGGTTTTTAGTTGGGATATCAAATCGAAATTCCCAACTCTGGAGGGCGTAGAATTAGAGGTAAGTAGAGGGATGAAAGTGGCTATTTGCGGTGCAGTCGGGTCGGGCAAGTCAAGTCTATTGTCGTGCATACTTGGTGAGATACCGAAACTGAGTGGCGCCGTAAAAGTATGTGGTAACAAAGCTTATGTACCGCAAACACCATGGATTTTATCTGGAAATGTAAGGGAAAATATTCTTTTTGGCCAACCTTTCGAGATCGAAAAGTACGAGCGAACCATTGAAGCATGCTCATTAAGAAAAGACCTTGATTTATTTGCGAATGGTGATTTGACAGAGATTGGAGAAAGAGGTATTAATATGAGTGGGGGTCAAAAACAACGGATTCAAATAGCGAGAGCAGTTTATCAGGATGCTGATATTTATATTCTTGATGATCCTTTCAGCGCGGTGGATGCTCATACAGGGAGCCAACTATTTAAGGTATGTTACTAAATTATTTTATTTTTCATTTATTTTAAATATTTGATGGGTTTTTAAAACATGTTAATCTTTATTTATGTTTATTGTTATTGTAGGATTGTCTATTGGGAATACTTAAGGAGAAAACCATAATATATGTTACGCATCAAGTTGAATTTCTTCCGGCTGCCGATCTTATCTTAGTAAGTTTAAATTTTACATGGGTAAGGTATTATATAGTAAATGATAAATTTTAAGGTATGCGCTGCTCAACTTTAAAGTTTGACTTTAAAGTCTGACCAGATATGTCATCTTACTTTCAATTTTCGTTTCACATTATTATTGAAATTCAATTTTTTTAATTATCACTCCGTTAATTTTTCATTCATTTCAGGTGCTGCAAGATGGAAAAATTGCGCAAGCAGGAAAATTCAAGGAGCTATTACAACAAGAAGTTGGATTTGAGGCCTTAGTGGGAGCTCACAACCAGGCCTTAGAATCCATTTTAGATGCCGAAAGCTCGAGCAGGCTACAATCAACACCTCAAGAATGCGACTCAAAAAGCTCTTCCGACCAATTCCAAAGCATAACCAAGCAAGAATCACAACATGACCTTGAAACAGAGAATAAAAATGAGAGGGGGAGGCTAACACAAGAAGAAGAGAGAGAAAAAGGAGGGATCGGGAAGAAGGTGTACTGGACGTATCTAAAGGCCGTCAAAGGTGGTGCATTGGCACCGGTCATCATTTCTGCACAAGTTCTCTTCCAAACACTACAGGTATGAAGTTCAATATCAAGTAACTAGTAATGCTATTAGAATCATACTAGACTTCTACCAACAAGTTCGATTTTACCACAAAAATGGTGTATGATTTCATTTTCATGATATGATACTCTAATAACAGGTGGCAAGCAACTATTGGATCGCGTGGGCTTCTCCTGCAACGACAGAAACGGTGCCAGTTGTTGATATCAAGTTGCTCTTCTTGGTGTATATAACTTTATCCTGTGCGAGTTCCTTATGTGTGTTGGCTAGGTCAATGCTTATAGCTATTACCGGTCTACTCACGTCAGAAAAATTCTTTAAAGACATGCTTCGATGTATCCTTCGAGCGCCAATGTCTTTCTTTGATTCTACTCCGACTGGAAGAATACTAAATAGGGTCAGTTTCCTTTGATAACAGACTATTTTGATTCTCTACTTTGACTTTGGATGACATACTGATCATAGCGGACCGTATTGGTTTTACTATTTGAAATTTAACAGGCATCGAATGACCAGAGTGTGTTAGATTTGGAAATAGCGGGGAAACTAGGATGGTGCGCCTTTTCAATTATACAACTTATGGGAACCATTGGGGTTATGTCGCAAGTGGCATGGCCGGTTTTCGCTATCTTTGTTCCGGTAACTCTTATCTGCATCTGGTATCAAGTATGATCGCTCTTTCTCTCTCTCAAATAAGAAGTCAAATTTTAAATAAAAACTTACACAACATACTGATAAATAAGTATTAAATGTTATTAACTTGAATAATATGATTGCAGAGATATTATATTCCAACCGCGAGAGAATTAGCACGATTGTCAGAAATCCAAAGGGCTCCGATTCTTCATCACTTTGCGGAATCCCTTACAGGGGCTTCGACCATTAGAGCATTTGGGCATGAAGAAAGATTTAGCAAGGTGAACTTAAACCGCATAAATACTCACTCTAGACCGTGGTTTCATAACATATCCGCAATGGAGTGGCTTTCTTTTCGACTTAATTTGTTGTCTAATTTTGTCTTCGCATTTTCGCTGATTCTTCTTGTTAGCCTTCCTGAAGGATTCATAAATCCAAGTGAGTTCTCTATGTTTTTAGTTGTGATTTTTATATACTCTTACAAAGTTCGGATTTTTTTTACATTTCATTTAACTACATGGTGCAATTTATAGGTATTGCGGGTCTTGCAGTAACTTATGCATTGAACCTCAATGTGCAACTTTCAACTATAATATGGAACATATGCAATACGGAAAATAAAATGATTTCGGTTGAGCGAATTCTACAATACTCACGAATACCTAGCGAACCTCCTCTGGTAATCGAAGATTCCCGCCCTCCGGTCAAATGGCCTGAAAATGGAACAATTTATTTCAAGAATTTAGAGGTAGGTCCATGTAATTCTTCCAAAACATTTCTAAATTGCAGGACTCAAACAAATTTACTTCATTTCGTAGGTACGATATGCAGAGCACCTACCATCTGTATTAAGAGGTATAACATGCGTCGTACCAGGACAGAAAAAAGTCGGTGTTGTGGGCCGTACTGGAAGTGGAAAATCGACTTTGATTCAGGCGCTTTTCAGGATTGTGGAGCCAAGAGATGGTACAATTGAGATTGATCAAGTGGATTTGTGTAAGATTGGTTTGCACGATTTGAGATCACGGCTCAGCATTATTCCTCAAGATCCGACCTTGTTTGAGGGAACAGTTAGAGGAAATCTCGATCCCTTGAATGAGCACTCCGACAAAGAAATTTGGGAGGTAATTGTTGTTAAGGGAATTAAAAGAAAAGTTGAGTATTGAATTAATTACTAGAATTACGAAATTGATGATTTGATCTTTGCGTATATAGGCACTTGATAAGTGTCAGCTTGGAGATTTGATACGCCGAAGCGACAAGAAGCTCGACTCTACTGGTACAATATTAATTATTCAAATAAACATAAATTAATATGTTACAATCCAAATAGGAGAATTCAATTCAAAATACTAGTCATTTAGATGGTAGATTTATCTTATAAACCCACATTGATTATGCATACAACTAAAATGGAACAAATCTCATATTTATAGACAAAATACTAGTCTCTTATTGAAGGTTATTTTACTCATGCAAATTTACAGTTACATGAAAATAATGTGTTCAAGATGACTGATTTGTGATTTGAGTATTATTTTTAACAGTCGTAGAAAATGGAGAGAACTGGAGTGTGGGTCAGAGACAGTTGTTTTGTCTCGGAAGAGTTCTGTTGAAAAAGAGCAACATTTTGGTTCTGGATGAGGCAACCGCTTCGGTCGACTCCTCAACAGACGGAATTATACAACAAACGATTCGAAAGGAGTTCAAAGAACGCACTGTTTTGACGATCGCACACAGGATTCATACTGTGATAGATAGTGATCTCATTCTCGTTCTTAGTGAAGGTAACTCAATCTTAATTTTTTTTTTTCAAATTTTTAATTTGATTTAGATGATTAGAAAATTTGTTAAACATGTGAGTATTGTTTTTCAGGAAGAGTACTGGAATATGATACGCCCTCAAAGTTGTTGGAAAGAGAGGATTCGGCATTTTCAAAGCTTATAAAGGAGTACTCTTTGAGATCACAGAGCTTCAACAGTTGAACAAATGATGATATCTCTTTTTAGATATATTTATTTTTAAAAAACACCGTTAATTAGGACATTTTAATGCAATTTGTAGGTCCTATATTTGTAGACTATTTTGCTCAGATTATCTTAGCTTAATAAATAATTTTTGATGATTGAAGTACTTGAAAGAAAATAATAAGTGTAATATCATGCAATATCTTGCGAACCGTTATGGGAGTGCTTTTGGGATTGTAAGCCACACTAATTTGAGGCCTTCAAATTTAAAAATATTATTTCAATCATTAGAAATTTTTACCAAAGAAGAATTGAATTGAACTAAAGAAAAAATATTTCTGTTAAAAGAAAGAGTTAGGTAACTAAATAAATTTTGATTTTAAAATTTCTTTGACAAATTTTGTAATTACTTGAGTGTGTACCATATGGAAATAATATAATGATATTAGCAGTAGTAGATAGTTTTCATTTTTTAACACTCTTTTGCGGTTTTCATTTTTCTGGCGAAATTAGGACATTGATATTCGTATACTAAAATAGCTTTACTTCAAAATATATTGTGTCATAATGTATTTTTTGTACTATTTCTCTTTGCATCGATCTGATTCATTCCACTTTCTAGTAATAATTGAAGGGCTAAAACGAAGTTTCTCAAAAAGAAAAATTCAGTTTTTGGCCCATAGCATAGACAATGCAAAGCGTGAATTCCACTGGCGATGCTTTTTTGACGAAGACAAGAAGGAAACAAAGTCTTTGTTTCCGTCAATAAATAAATTTATTTAGCTCAACTAACACATCTAGTTAAATTATTCTGTAACTTATCATGACTTCATTGTAGCCATCATTTGCATTTGTAATTTTCAATTTTCATTAAAGTAAATGCTGTTTCTTAAAGATATATAATATTGTTAAATAATATAAGTTAATAAAAGCATTTTGTGACCGGCAAATAACATCAATTTTAAAGATATATTCTGGATATTGAAAATAAATATTGCATATCTCTAACAAA
Organism: Juncus inflexus; assembly: GCA_024447665.1. Lineage (NCBI taxonomy): Eukaryota > Viridiplantae > Streptophyta > Magnoliopsida > Poales > Juncaceae > Juncus > Juncus inflexus. The sequence goes on from JAJHPC010000006.1 coordinate 13,190,947, forward strand.
TTTTGCATTGTCATAAAATAAATATTTTTAGGTGTAGATATTGCACAACATAGGTTGGATCTTCATATTAGGCACACGTATTAGTGCCACGTCAGATGCCATTAACAAAATAATGACGCACATTCTGATCTGAAATCTCACCTAAGACTGTTTTTGGCTAATTTCCCTCTCTTTCATTCTTTATACCCTATAAACATATGCAAGTGTTTGTAAGCTCTTCACACAAATACCATGCATTAGACCAAGTATAAAGATATAAATCTTTTATATAGCTTCTTTCGTACGTCTTACCGCCCACTGTTTTATATGCACTGGTTGTTTATTTAGTGATCTCTCTCTTTCGCCAAGCTTAGTTGTTAGGGTTCTAATGGAACTGATGGTTCAAGGAGAGAGATTTGGTTTATCAAGTAAGTCATTTCTGTGTTATAAATTCATTATTATTACTTTTTGAAGTTACACGAGAACTCATTACTATTTGATGCATAGAGTATTTACTTCCGTCCCAAAAGATCAAATATTGAGGAAAAAAAATGAAAACTATGTTCAGTTCTCTGTTTTGTTAGTTTCTTTTACTTCTTGTATTTTTATATTATTGAGTTTAACAATACCAGCTTACACGACAATGGATTTTTATCCTATTTTTCCTTTTTGCAAACAATTTTCTATATGTTCATATTTTGTCTCAGTTTTTGGCTATTTTGTGATTTAGTAACAAAATAACAAATCTCCTGAAAGGCTGAAAACAGAGAAATTTTTTAAAATTGAGAGCTCATAATGATGATCAATTACAAGTAGAGTTCTTATGTAGTGCCCGAGACTTTTTAAATTAAATTACATGATGATTAAATCTAGATCCTTCAAATCAAAAAGAGTATTTTGGAAACTTGAACATTAATAACACAATTAATTACAAAATAACTCAATTCTTTATTTCTTATTCAGTTTCAATCTCTCCCTCCAAATCTCTTTTGATCTTCACTTCTCATTTTCATCACTAAAGAGTATTTAGCACATAAAATATTGTATTCACATTAAAATTGGAACTAAAATGATATATTAACATTTATATTAATTTCTACAAAAAATGGTGATATTATCATTAAAAATAGTATATCAGCATCGGATACGGTACATTGATAACGTTAAATGATTTATTCACACCGGAAACAATATATTTACACAGTACAAAACAATATATTAACACTGAAACCAGCATGAAAATTAACCCCAACCCCTTATTTTTCACCTACTTTTGAGCCTCCTTAAGAGGCCACATCATCACTTTTATCTCTACTGTTCGATCAATTTTTTTTTTCAAATCTTAGCCATTCATTATCTCAAATTTATTGATATTTTATGGCAACATGTGTGTGGTTATTAAAACATAATTATATGATTAGTTGAATTGGTGTTTTGTGTTTCATCCCCCATTTAGTGAGAACCGTTGTAAATTTATTTCTGACCATCAGATCTTAATCAGATGGCTTCAATGAATCATAGTTCAAAGTTATGTTCAATTATTAATACCAATAATTAATGAAGAGTTCACTCATTAAAATATGAATAATTATTTTTTTCTTTAAAAAATTATAATTCTTAATGAAATATTTTATTTCTCATGTTACAATCATCAAATAAAAATTTGTTGGAATTTCTCTTTATTTTGAGTTCCATATTGTTATGGTTCTAATTTATTTATTTTTTTGCTAAAATATGTGAATAAAGACTATATAGAAAAACATGTAAAAAAATGATATGTTCGTTAGATTATATCTTATACCTTATTTTTCATCTCTCTTTAAGCATTCTCAAGAGACCTATCGTCAATTTTATCTCGGCTGTTTGATCAATTTTTTTTTTCAAATTTTAGTTTTTCATTTAAATTATTACCACAATATTACATGGTCAGTTAGATTAATGTTTCGGGTTATATCTTCAATTACGTGAGAACTATCATATCAAATAAAATTTTAGAGTATTAAAAATTATATTATATTATTTAATGTATTACGGTAATATGTATTATTTTAATAACTAACAAAATATAAATAAGAAAAATAAACGTGATAATTTTTTCGTAAAATGAGTCATGTTATATTTTCTTATGTATAGTAAACATACTTTTTCTATATATATAATACCATATTTTCTTTTTACAAATCATGTTAAATATAATTATTATTTTTATATTTTTTTAAATTAATCATCTATAATTAAGTCTTGTGGGGTTTCAACTAAAATATATGAAATAAATTATCGTTTATTTTTAGTTTTTAGATCTCATTCATCATCCGATTAATACTTGATTTTTTTTTTCTTATATAATATGTCAATAGATAGCACAAGAACACTAAAGAGATAAAAAGAAAGATATTTATATTATTTTATTTCATATATGTAAATTTATTTGTATAGATTTATCTATTCTTATAAGATTAGATGTGATATATAAATGATTTTTTAATGAATAATAAATGGATAGAACATCTTACGATATAATTCAAAATGATTTTAAATATAACTAACTTACATAACATAATTATTATACATAATTGTAATTTATAAATAAATTTTAAATGAATAACAAATTTAAATATTCGCAGGGAAGCACGAACATGCTCCTAATATAATTTAATTGTTGGCTTTTTGTTAATTTTCCTCTTGCTTGCATATGTTATTCAGAGATAAGCTGAGTAATTTTCTTGCACATCTTTATTACATGCTAAAAAGCAGTCTATTGTCTATCTTTTGTAATTAGGTTGTTCATCGATTATCAGCGTATCGCCATATTTGTATCACATCCTATCCAGCATGATACCTACCAGTCCCAAAAAACAAAAAGGAATATTAAAACTAAAATAGCTAAAATAATGTACATAAATGTTTACCTCAACAACAAATACACCCATTACCAACATTTGTAATTATATTTGAACAAGTTTTGGCACATAGATTCCTAGTGTATATTATAACGAAATTGACTTATTGGCAGTAAATAGTATATTGACACACAAAATGGTATATTCACAATAAAATCGACACAAAAATACATAATATCATTTAGAAATCTAAATTAACAATAAAACAATAGTATATCAAACACACAAAAATGTATATTATATGACCTGAAAAACATATATATTACTACAAAATATGTAAAAAACTTTATTAAAACAGAAAAAATTTAGGCGTTAGTTCTAAAAACATAGCATTCACTCAATATCCGAAATTGTTTTGAGTAACTAAAATATTATAAAAAAATTGAACTAATTTATACTAAATGAGGTAGTTGCATTAAAGTGTTATATTGACATTAATATCATACTTAAAAAAAAATGACGGCGTTGGCACCAAAAATAGTATAGGCATATAAAATGATATATTAACAATGAAATGAATATGACACATTGATGGTGAAAATAGTATATTAGCACACAAAATGATATATTCACACACAAAGTAATATATTTCACATTGAAAAATAGTGTATTGACACACAAAATGATATATTCACTTCATACTGAAAATAATATTTTTGACACACAAAATAATATGTTCACATTAAAAATAGTATATTGATACACAAAATGATATATTCACTCTGAAAATAGTGTATTGACACACAAAATGATATATTCACTCTGAAAATAGTATATCAACACACGAAATGATATATTAAGAACGAAAGTGATACAAAAAGTATACATTAATATTTAGAAATCTATATAAACACTAAAAAATAGTATATTATAGTTCAAAAAAAATTACATTATGACGTAAAAACATATATTGACACTCAAAAAGTATACATATCACCCCAAAAAGATATATTAACACTAAATATAGTGTAATTAAGACTTTATTAGCATGTTGAGAGCAAGCCAAACAGACAAATATAAATATAAAAATTGTCAAACTCATATGTCAAACAAAAAGAATAAAAAAATATGTTACATGACACATAATGATTGAGAAGTGAGAACAAATAGCAACCAAAGATAACACATAAATCCGAAATTACCAGGCGTAGCAGTAAAAAAAGAAGTGCCAGTTAGAGCCGGTACAAAATCGAGCATTCAAAATAAGGGAAAATAGTGCAATCATACCGTTAGAGAGAGGATAGGAGAGAAATTACGTGTTTCAGTCAGAATTAGGGATCGCAAGAGTGATAATAGATAGAAACGAGAGTAGTGAGAATCGATCATATATACTTTGAGCGAGCAAGGGAAGATCAAAGAACATCGTGACTATTCTAACGGTATAGGGGAGGTTAACCCTAGCGAAAGGAGAAACATCGTCACTGTGGTCATCGGACGGTTGGAGAAGAAGGTGACTGACATTAGAGTGACATGATAATGAGAGTGAGAGGGAAGAGGAACTGGAGAGCTGGAGGGAAGAGAGAGAGAGAGGGGATGAAAGTTACATTCTTATCCTTTCTTATGATTTTGATAATCAGGAACTTGATTTTTGACTTTTGAGATACAACAACAGCCGTCAGATTAACATAAACGCTTTCAATAATAACCGTCCATTTAGGACGGACTCCAGCAACATATAAAAATCCTTACAAGTATACACATCTACGCTAATTATTGAAGTAGACCAGTCCAAAAGTGAGATTTTATCAATCAATGGTCAACATGTAAATCTTTTTGGTCAAAATTATCTACTAATGTATCTCACTCAAAAATGTATATTTTAAGTTTTTAACAGCTTCTATCCACACTAAAAAAACGTATATTGAAACTTGAGAAAATATTTTTTCCACAATAAAAAAGATGTGTTTTAACACATCAATCGTTTCATTTCAATAATTGTAGATTTCAAATTTTTCGGAAGATGGGGAGGATGGTCACTGGTCAGTTCATCTTGCTTCTGGAATCTCATTTTTTCTTTCATGCATCTTGTTTTTATAATCACTTTTCTGGTGCAATTTCTACTCAGAAAGATCAGGGGAAGATCAGAGCAACTGAAATCTAATGAAAACATCAGTTTTGGTTTATTGTACCGAGCTACCAGAGCTTGTTGCTTGATTTTAGTAGTTACCCAAACCCTAAAGATTTATCTAAGTATTCACCAAAATGAAAACCGTTGCGAGTATTTCATTTCGATTATGTATGAACCTCTCCAATTAGTATCATGGATAATTCTATCAGTGGTTGTATTCAAATTTCATCAATCAAACACAACTAAAATCCCTCAAATAGTGAGAGCTTGGTGGATTTGCACTTTCTTTCAGGCTGTTATCTTCATTTCTTTTGATATAAACCATGTATTGATTGAAAATATATTGTTTGGATTGCGTGAATGTGCTGACGTGGCAATAGCCATTTTATGCACTTATCTATTTGCTATCGCTGTGAAAGGAAAAATCAGTTTCAGTTTCGTACAAAATGGTACAACAGAACCTCTTTTAAACAGATCAATCGAAGAAAATAGAGAAACCGGATTAAACAAGTCCTTTTATGGAAAAGCTACACTTATACAACGAGTCACTTTTACTTGGATGAACCCCCTTTTTGTGATAGGATACAATAAACCTCTCGAAAGGGATGACGTTCCTGAAATTTACACAAAAGACGCATCCGAATTTGTATCAGCTTCATTCTCTCATATTTTGAACCGTGTTAAAGAGAGACATGGTTTAAATAAATTTTCAGTATATAAAGCTCTCTTTATATTTGTCCGAAAAAACGCAATGATAAATGCATGTTTTGCGGTACTAAGCGCGACCACCTCTTATGTTGGCCCATCTTTAATTGATGAATTTGTAAATTTTTTAGGGGGTGAGAGGAAAAATGGATTGATAGGAGGTTATATGCTTGCAATTGCATTTTTAAGTGCAAAACTTGTGGAGACAATATCTCAAAGACAATGGATTTTCCGAGCACGACAATTAGGAATACGCGTAAGAGGTGCTTTAATATCTCATATTTATCAAAAAGGGCTCCGTTTATCGAGCCAATCGAAACAAAGTCATACAAGTGGAGAGATTATTAATTATATGAGTGTAGATATACAAAGAATAACCGATGTTATATGGTATGCAAATGTTGTATGGATGTTACCCATACAAATTTCTCTCGCGGTTTACGTTCTTCATAAAAATCTCAGTTTAGGAGCTTATCCTGGTCTAGCAGCAACACTTGCCGTTATGGCTTTAAATATTCCAATAACATGGCTTCAAAAAAAATTGCAAATGAAAATAATGGGGGCAAAAGATGACAGAATGAAAGCAACAAGTGAAGTTCTAAAAAGCATGAAAGTTTTGAAATTACAAGCTTGGGACACACAATATCTCAAGAAATTGGAGGGTTTAAGGAGGGTTGAGTATATTTGGCTTTGGAAATCCGTACGACTTAAAGCGTTTGCAACATTTATATTTTGGGGTTCACCAACATTTATATCAACTGTCACTTTTGGGTCCTGCATTCTAATGGGGATTCCTCTTACAACAAGTCGAGTTTTATCTGCATTAGCAACCTTTCGGATGCTACAAGATCCGATTTTTAGTTTACCTGATTTGCTTTCGGTTCTTGCACAAGGGAAGGTTTCAGGTGATCGGGTTGTCTCATACCTCCAAGAAGAAGAAATAGACCCAAATACAGTTGAGTTAATTCCAAGAAATGCATCCAATTTTGAAATTGAGGTTAAAAATGGGATATTTAGTTGGGATATTGAATCGAAATTTCCAACATTGGAAGGTGTGGAATTAGAAGTAATTAAAGGCATGAAAGTAGCTATTTGTGGGATGGTTGGGTCTGGCAAGTCGAGTCTATTGTCATGCATACTTGGTGAGATTCCGAAACGGAGTGGTACAGTAAAAGTATCCGGTACAAAAGCTTATGTACCGCAATCACCATGGATTTTATCTGGAAATGTAAGAGAAAATATTCTTTTTGGCCAACCATTCGAGATTGAAAAGTACGAACGGACCATTGAAGCATGCGCATTAAGAAAAGACTTAGATTTATTTGCGAATGGAGATTTAACAGAGATTGGAGAGAGAGGGATAAACATGAGTGGAGGACAAAAACAAAGGATTCAAATCGCGAGAGCGGTTTATCAAGATGCTGATATTTATATTTTTGATGACCCTTTTAGTGCATTAGATGCTCACACAGGGAGCCAACTATTTAAGGTATGTTATTAAACTATGTATTTGTGCTTTTTTTACTTTTTACTATTAATTTATTTTTAAATATTGTTGGTTTTTGAATTGACAAAATTTTCATGTTTATTTATGTTTTTTGTTTATTTGATCATAGGATTGTCTATTGGGATTACTCAAGGAGAAAACCATAATATATGTCACACATCAGGTCGAGTTTCTTCCCGTTGCGGACCTTATTTTGGTAAGTTCATCCTTTACATGACTAAGATAAAATAAGAGAAAGGTTTATGATATGTTATTTAATTTTAAAGTATGACTAACTAGATCACCTAATTTTTGTTTCAGTCATTAAATTTTTAATTTGTTCAAATTATATCACTATCAATTTTCATCTATTTCAGGTGATGCAAGATGGAAAGATTGCGCAAGCAGGAAAATTCAACGAGCTATTACAACAAGAAGTCGGCTTTGAGGCATTAGTAGGAGCTCACAACCAAGCTTTAGAATCTATTTTGGATGCTGAAAGCTCAAGCCGATTAGAATGGACCTCTCATGAATGCGAGTCAGAGAGCTCAACCGACCAATTTCAAGTCATAACTAAAGAAGGATCACAACAAGACCTTCAAACCAAAAATGACGCTGAGAGGGGGAGGCTGACACAGGAAGAAGAAAGAGAGAAAGGCGGGATCGGTAAGATGGCATACTTGACATATCTGAGGACTGTAAAAAATGGCGCACTGGCACCGCTCATAATTTTTGCACAATTGCTCTTTCAGACACTACAAGTATGGATTTCAAGTTGAATTTTATCATGATGATTTGTTTTATATAGAACATCATAGTTTGATTTTATTGCCGAAACTCTAACTACAGGTGGCGAGCAACTATTGGATCACATGGGCTTCTCCTGCAACGACAGAAACAGTACCGATAGTTGGTATTGGGCTGCTCTTCATGGTATACGCAATTCTATCTTTTGCGAGCTCGTTTTGTGTGTTGGCCAGGTCGATGCTGATCGCCATTACTGGTTTACTCACCTCAGAGAAATTCTTCAAAGACATGCTTCGCCGTATCTTTCGTGCACCAATGTCGTTCTTTGATTCTACTCCAACTGGAAGAATATTAAATAGGGTTAGGCTTTTTTTTTGATAAATATTAAATAGGGTTAATTTCTACTTATATGCTTTTCAGATTAGGTTGACAATAATATGATGATCATAATGGACAATTTTGATTTTATAATTTTAAATTAACAGGCGTCGAATGACCAGAGTGTGTTAGATTTGGAAATAGCAGAGAATCTCGGAATGGTCGTCTTTTCAATTATACAAATTATGGGGACCATTGGAGTTATGTCACAGGTGGCATGGCCAGTTTTCGTCATCTTTATTCCGGTTACTCTTATCTGTGTATGGTATCAAGTAGGATCCCTCTCTTTTTCTCAAATAAGAAGTTAAAATTACAAATAAAAAGTTACATAATAATTAAATGTAATATAATTTCAGAGATATTACATTCCAACCACAAGAGAATTAGCGAGATTATCAGAAACCCAAAGGGCTCCGATTCTTCATCACTTTGCCGAGTCTCTTACAGGGGCTTCCACCATTAGAGCATTTGGACAGGAAGAAAGGTTTAGTAGGGTGAACTTAAACCACATAAATAATCATTCTAGACCTTGGTTTCATAACATATCAGCAGTGGAATGGTTTTCTTTTAGACTTAATTTGTTGTCTAATTTTGTCTTTGCGTTTTCGCTGATTCTTCTTGTTAGCCTTCCAGAAGGATACTTAAATTCAAGTGAGTTTCAATATTTGTTTCTTGGTTACAATTTTTATTTGTATTGTTCAAAGGATGGGATTTTTCAGATATCTTTTTTGAAATATAATAAAAAAATATATATGAGTACAATTTATAGGCATTGCGGGGCTTGCAGTAACTTACGCGTTGAACCTCAATTGGCAAATTACAAACGTAACTTGGAGCATATGCAATGTAGAAAATAAAATGATTTCGGTTGAGAGAATTCTACAGTACTCATCCATACCGAGCGAAGCTCCCTTGCTAATCGAAGATTCCCACCCTCCTAACAAATGGCCTGAAAATGGAACAATTTGTTTCAAGAATTTGGAGGTAGGTCCCTATAGTTCATCCAAAAATATACTCTCCAAACCCTAATACCATAAGTTTTTCATACAAATTTGTCCAATATTCCGAAATTGTAAAATTTATCCAAATTGTAGGTAAGATATGCAGAGCACCTCCCATCGATCTTAAAAGGAATAACATGTGTCATACCGGGAAGGAAAAAGGTCGGTGTAGTGGGCCGTACAGGAAGCGGAAAATCGACTCTAATTCAAGCACTTTTTAGAATTGTTGAACCGAGAGATGGTACCATTGAGATTGATCAAGTGGATGTATGCAAGATTGGTTTGCACGATTTGAGATCACGAGTTAGCATTATTCCTCAAGATCCAACCTTGTTTGAAGGCACGGTCAGAGGAAATCTCGATCCGTTGAATGAATACTCCGACGAAGAAATTTGGGAGGTAATTATTATTAAGGAAATCGAAATAGATGGAATGTTGAATTATGTACTAGAATTATTAAATTGATGACATATATCTGATCTTTCTTTGTAGGCCCTTGATAAATGTCAGCTTGGAGATCTGATACGCCGAAGCGATAAGAAGCTGGATTCGACCGGTACATAATTAATCATTCAAATAAACATACAAAATACTATCCTTGTTAAATAGTTTTATCAGAGATAATAATTATCGTGTTCTTTCATAAATATATTCATACCATTTCCGACATATTCAATTTTCACGACAAGTTTGATTTTTTTTTTTTTTCAATTTAACTCGTGTACAATCTGTTTTTTTTCACAGTTGTTGAAAATGGAGAGAATTGGAGCATGGGCCAAAGACAACTATTCTGTCTAGGAAGAGTTCTGTTGAAAAAGACTAACATTTTGGTTTTGGACGAGGCAACCGCTTCAGTTGACTCAACGACAGATGGAATCATACAACAGACGATTCGAAAGGAGTTCAGAGATTGCACTGTTTTGACGATCGCACACAGGATTCATACTGTAATAGATAGTGACCTCATTCTTGTTCTTGATGAAGGTAAATTTTTCAAAATTATGTGTAAATATTCTTTTAATTTAATATAGATGCTTTAAAAATTGCAAAATTATATTATATTTTTTATTTATTTTGATGCTTAAGGATTACAACACTATATGTGTACAATTTTTTTTATTTAAGTGATTACAAAATTATGTACGTACGTATTTTTAGTTTAATTTAGATGTTTTAAATAATTACTTATTCATATGAATTTGTTTTCAAGGGAGAATATTGGAATACGATGCACCGTCAAAATTGCTGGAAAGAGAAGATTCTGCATTTTCAAAGCTTATTAAGGGATACTCTTTGAGATCACAGAGTTTTAGCTATAGAACAAATGGTGATAGTTCTCTTTAGATTAAACAGTTCTTTGAGAAACATAATTGGGACATTTTAATGTAATATGTAATTTTGTAGGACGAATTTGTACACTATTTTGTTCAGATTATCTTAATTCAATAAAAGAATTTCTGAATATTGAAGTACTTGAAAGGGCTTAAGATGTGTAATTATCCAAAAATTTACAATATTTAGCCAACTATTTTAGGGTCTATCCTGTATTTTTAGACTGAGTGACTATTAATTTGGGATCATCAGATTTAAAAATAATAATATTTTCAACATTAACAATTTTATCAGAAATAAGAAAATATATTTTTGCTAATAGAAAGAGATAAAAAAAAAATAAGTTTTGATCTAGAAATTTCTATGACGAAAACATAAAGATGCAAATGATATTATATTTTATAAATGTCCATAAATTAAATTTTTAAGGGGGCACAAATTTTTTTTCAGATTCTTCAAGGGTACACATGAAATTTGTCAGAAAATGAAACATCTGTTGCAAAATGCAGCAAAAGAAAACCCACGTGTCATGACCCCCTCATATTGAATGAACAAATAAGCACAAAAATAAAAGAAAAAAAAATCCCCAAACAAAATTTCAGATATCAAAACCTCACAAGAAAAATTTCTTCAAGAAAGGAGAAACCACTCATCCCTTCTTTCTCCCTGATCTCTCCTCTCTCCTTTTGGGCTGATTTCTCCAATAAATAATCCTCTGTTTCTCCATATTGGTCAGTTTTTTTATATTGGATCTTATTTCTCTCAATTTCACAATTTTTTTCACATTCAGACCAGTATATTAACCTGACTAATCACTTCATGTTTATAAGGTTCAATTAGTTGAAGGCTTTGATCATGGCTTGCCAAGGGTTTTGGGAGGGTTTACTGAAGCTTCTCAATTTTGCACTGGCAATCATGGGGATAGTGATGGTTGTTTATGGCGTGTATTTACTTGTAGAATTGAATAAAATCACAGGAAAAGACGAAAATATCCCTGTAATGTTTCAGCTCGGCACGACGGTTCTATCAGAGTTTGATGATCTGTCGAATATTTTATTCGACAAGTTGCCGAAAGCTTGGTATAGTAAAATCAATTTTGTATTAGGAAAACAGAGATTAATCTTGCATGCAGATAAAATTGCATGCAGTAATTATAATTTCATATAAAAAATAGATTATGCCCTGTTTTCTGAATTATCGTTTTTTGGAAAATTATGTTGATGATTTTAGGTTTATTTACTTGTTTACTGGTGTGGGAGGTACGCTTTTCATAATATCCCTATTTGGCTACATTGGAGCCGTGACAAGAAACCAATTCTGCCTCTCCTTTGTATCCTAACATTTATAAAGTTTTGTACTTGTTTTTTTTTTCTTCAATTGTGATGAATTTTCACATAATATAAGATGTGTATTTGGGTGGTTTAACATGAATTTTCATTGTTTTTATTTACTTGTATATTGGTTCCTTAATATAACAGTATATATTATTGGTGATCTTTTTGATGGTCATCCAGTTGCTGGTGTCAGCCTTCATATTGTTGGATCCTCATTGGAAAGATGTGAGTCTATCTATAATTCTTTACTTTCATTTTTATTTTATATTTTGAATTTCAAGTTTATAATATGTTATCAAATTTCCATGTATTTTTTTTATATTAATGTTTTTATTAATAAATTAGAAATTGAATTGTCATGTTCAGGTAATTCGGGCCGACAAAACAGGGCAGTTTCACGAAATATACGGCTTTTTGGAGCACAATTGGAAATTCATTAAATGGGTTGCACTCGGTTTAGTTATTTTGGAGGTTCAAAAAATATACTATTGATCCATTAATTCATCCTAATATTTAAACATTTATCATATGTTGTAACCATTTTCTCTGTTCTATTAATTTAGGCATTAGCTTTCTTGGTAGCTTACATAGTAAGAGCGGTAAATGCACCTCCAGAGCTTGATAGTGACGAAGAATATAATTCTCCGAGAGCCGACAGCCGTCAGAATTTGATCCAACGGCTAGGAATAAATCAGGAAGAATCCGTTGATCAAGAAGATTCACACGATCAAGATGGAAATAGTAACAATTCGTGGTGGAGCCAACGTATGAGAGAAAAGGTAAATTATTTTTCTACCTTTTTTTTTGAATAAACTACCTTTTTATTTTCTTTTGAGTACTTTGTTCAATAATATTTATTAATGTTTCATATTATAATGTTTGTTTTTTTACTATAGTATGGGCTGGACACTAGCAAGTTCACGTATAATCCGGTGAACCCAGCTCCTACAGATGAAGAAGAAAGGAGGCCTTGTAGTATCATTTGAGGTTTATTGTTATGTTTTATAAAATTGTGCAGTTTTGAACTATTAGTGAGTCTTATGTGCCATGTAAGAAAGTACCTCTCAAATCATTAGCTTTAATTTTGTGACATAATGACAATTTGGTAGTTTTTCTAAGAAGATGAGAGGAGAGAATTTTGTAGCTTGGCATCTGATGTCTGTATAAAGGAGAAATGAGAATGTCAAACAATAATAGAGCTTATTCTTTAAAAATTGAGAATTTGAGATCTTTCTTCTTGTGTATTTTTGTGCGTAAGAACGATGTTTATGAAGTGGTATGATTCAGGATTAATATATTCCTTACTGTGTTTTGATCAAGTGAATGCAAACTAGGTAAGAAAGATGTTTATGAAGTGTTATGATTCAAGATTTCTGTCTTTTTTAAATCCGTAAATGCGAAGTAGGTTCGGGCTGTGGGCCGCTGGCCAGGCCTTCACGTTGTGTGCATTTTGATAATTGAGGTTTGGGTTGGGTTGAGCTTTGGATCATTATCAATATTTTCAATTATTTAGAAGTAGGTATAGTTGTGACTTTTTTTTTGAACCGGCAAAAAAAAAAAAAATTAATTAAAAAAATAGCTAAGTTTTTAAATTATTTGTGAAACTAGCCATTTCGTCCAACCACTGTTAGTTTCGCTCAATAGCGGGACGAAACATCAATTTTCTCATTTTTCCCACTGAATTAAGCTAAAAAAATATTGTTTCGCCCCCATGCCGGGGCGAAATTTCGCCCCGTAATAAAATGAAACATCTATTTTTTTTTGCCAGTTTCGCTCAGCAATAAGGCGAAACAGTGCTCGATTTTTTCGGAAAATAAAAAATTGGCTGTTTTGCCCAGTGATGGAACGAAATGACTAGTTTCGTAAATAATTTGAAAACTTTACTAATTTCTTAATTAATTTTATTTTTTTGGTCGGTTTAAAAAAAGTCTATAGTTCTATAGGTTATCCATTTCTTTTTTTTAAGCACGTGGGATAAGAAATTAACAGATAATTTATGAAATTAAAAATCCGTGGAGTCACATCGGAGATAGATAAGTACTACCTTATGCTATATAAATTATTATATCCCCCTCGACCCTAATTAGTTTTTGTGAAAACATCTGTAAAATACAACTAAGCTCTTTAGTTGACTAACAAACATATATCTAGTAATATAAATAAGGGTCTGGAGGAACTGTTGAATTCATAATTTTTTGAGCTAATTAGCCTTCTAAATTACGAGTTTAATCTGAAAAAATAAATTTTACCTAGTTCCGCCAGAGGGCTTTTTTCCTTAATTAAGCATGTTTAAGGGTTTCAAATGGCCGGGATCAACAAAAATAAAATAAAAATACTAGTTCCATCAGAGACTCTGGTGGAACTACTCCAGTTCCGCCAGACCCTCTGGCGGAAGGGCTATATACCAAATTATTTACAACATAGTGTCATCTAATTAATTATTGTTCAAAAAAGTACTACTTTAAAAAAAAAACCAACAATAACTCCAACGAATTGAACTCCTAAGTCCTAATTATCACTCGATCCAACTTCTGCACCCCCAAAAAAAGAAAAAAAGTATATATTTCTAAGTCTCTACTGCCAGGAATAGAGGTAGTATTTTTTTTCCTACAGCCAGAATTTATGGCGGTACAATCTCTTTACCGTCAGAATAACTTACGATAATACTAATTACCTAATTTATTTTTTATATAAGTATTATTTGCTTAATTTTTTTTTAACCGGTGCTTTAAAAAAAATCTCCTTTATGAAATGACGGGGTTAGTGCTACTTTAGAAGTAGATATAGTTGTATAGGTTATCCGCTTCTTTTTTAAGCACGTGGGATAAGAAATTAAAAGATATATATGAAATTATAAATCCGTGGAGTGGCATCAGAGATAGACAAGTACTACCATATGCTACATAATATCCCCCTCGACCCTAATTGGTCTTTGTGAAAACAACTGTAAAATACAACTAAGCTCTTTAGTTGACTCACAAACATATAACAAGTAATAAAAATAACAGTCTTAGAATCTACATCTTAGAGGCCGAAACAAAAATGGCCGACACAAAAACACTAACTGAGAGGCCAAGAGGCTGGGGAAGTTCTATGCGAGTCCGAAACGTGCAAGCTCTTTCGGCTAATCAAAAGGAACTGACTGCAGAGGTTTTAGAGAGTTACATACGTCCTGAAATGGAAGACGATTCGGCCGTTTTGAGCGAGAATTCAGAAGCGGTGCCGGTGATTGATATGAGAAGATTGATGGATGAGAAGTTTGTGGAAGAAGAGATGGATAAGTTGAAAGTTGCTTGTGAGGATTGGGGATTTTTTCAGGTTGGTCCCCTAGAGTAATTGAATATGTACTAAAAATTAGTCATCCTGTTGTAATTGTAATATTCATATATTTACCTTTATATAATGTTTTGTTCCCCTTATGTACTCTTTTGTGTCACATATACCTGTTTTCAATACATATATTATATTTTTAGAAACATATATGTATGTATTTTATATATACTGCTTTGTTAAATGAAACAACTGACATTTAGGGTTCAAAACATGCAGTTTGTGAATCATGGCATACCAGAAAAAGTGATGGAGGAAA
Organism: Juncus inflexus; assembly: GCA_024447665.1. Lineage (NCBI taxonomy): Eukaryota > Viridiplantae > Streptophyta > Magnoliopsida > Poales > Juncaceae > Juncus > Juncus inflexus. Next base: position 13,206,466 of record JAJHPC010000006.1, read on the forward strand.
TGAAGTCAAACATGAAGGGATTCTTTGAACTTCCATTAGAAGAGAGGGAAAAAGTGGCTCAAGAGCCAGGAGATTTGGAAGGATATGGTCAGGCATTTGTTCTCTCAGAAAAACAAAAGCTTGATTGGGCTGATATGCTCTATATTTTCACTCAACCCCTTCATTTTCGCAATTTTAAACTTTGGCCCACTCAACCTCCCTCCTTCAAGTAAGGAGTCTTTTCAAACTCTTTTTATAATTACAATAAAAGACAATTAAATAATTTATTTTGTTCATTTCAGAGAATCGCTAAACAACTACTCGGCCGAGCTACAAAAAGTAGCTCATCGCATCTTAGGATTCATGGCGAGAAATTTGGGCGTAAATCCGGAAAAAATAACCCAATTGTACGGATCACAAACAGTTCGAATAAACTACTATCCTCCATGTCCAAATGCCCATGATAAAGTTCTTGGTTTTGCGCCTCATTCAGATGCGTGTGGTTTGACACTACTGTTTCAAGCTAGTCAAGTCACAGGATTACATATAAGAAGAAACGGTGCTTGGTTGCCTATAAACCCACTCCCTGGCGCTTTCATTGTAAACATTGGCGATGCACTTGAGGTAATCATCTTATATAACAAAAATGCTACACCAAAAAATATCACATGCTAAAGTCTACAGTGCAAATATTACTTCTTTAGTTAGTTCTACTTAATTATAATATGTATACTATAGACACATTAATACATCGTCATCATGTTTTATTGTCATGTAGCATTTTTAATTAATTTATCACTAATGAAGTAACACTATAAGTTTTTTTTGACTAAAATGAGACGGATCAAGTATGTACCCATGATTTTCATTAATGAATAGTTTACCTAATATTATTGAAATAAAAAGAAAAAGAAAAAGGTAAGCGTTATGTCCCCCCCCTTAGGTTGTTGCGAGAAGCAACCACACAACTCTTTCAAACAATGATTACCTATTTAATTTTCCCACGTTTCTATTTCAGCATTTGTCACCAGCAGGTTTCCTCGGGCGTTATGAAATAACACTATATTTTCCTTTTATTTATGAAACAATGCAACTAACAAAAATTGCATTGTTTGTTTTGTAGATATTGACGAATGGAAGGTACAAGAGCATAGAGCACAGGGCGGTAATAAATGCTGACAAAGAGAGAATGTCCATTGCGGCTTTACACACCCCGAGTTTCGGCGAAATGGTGGGCCCACTTGCAGAGATTGTTGGTGACGGAAAACCGTTGTACAAAACATTGAGTTTGCAAGACTATGCAAAGCTCTTTTTCTCAAGAAAACTTTATAGGAAAAGTATGATTGAACAAATGAAATTGAACGCATAAAGAGACAGTAGGGAAATTTGCAAAAGAGACCTTGTATTATGTCTAAATACAAAAAAAAGTTATTGTATTATTGAAAATCGCAAAAAACCTCTATTTTCAGAAAATGAAGAAACAGTCCATTTTGTTACTAGCCGACAAAAAAGATTAATCGTAATAATTGTAATTTGTAATAACGAATTATTATTTCCCTACAAATGATTCTATACTGTGATAGTAAACATCAAGAAAATAACGGCTCATCCCCAAATATCTTAGTATCAAAATTATTCGTCACATGATTATGTAACAATCAATGGTTAATTAATCAGTCCATTCTAAAATGATAGACATCAAGAAAATACTCATTCTACTTATCCCCATATATCTTACTATAAAAATTACTCATCACATGATTATTGTAACAATCAATTATTAATTACCTATTAATCAATCCATTCTATCATGATAAACATCAACAAAATACCCGTTCAAATGATCCCCAAATATCTTAGTATCAAAATTACTCATCACATCAAAATTAATGCTAAATATTGTAATAATCAATAGTCAATTCTTAATCACATCCATAAATCAATCCATTCTATGATAATAAACATCAAAAAAAATACCGTTACTCATCACATGATCCCTCGCCGTGGCCCCCATTTCCGCCGCCAAGTCAGTGTGTGCATGTGCATGTGCTTAAATATGAGAAAAGAGAGAATTTTGTGGCTTGGCATCTGATATCTGTACAAAGGAGAACTAAAATTTGAGAATTTTAGATCTTTTTTGTTGTTCTGTTCTGAGTAAAGATGTTTGTTGCGGTTTGTTTTGGTGGACACTTGCAAATGGGTTCAGGAACGGGCAGGTTGGGCTTGGGGCTGGGTCATCTTGCGTTGCAAGTCCTTGGTGTTTTGGGTTGTTTTGGTTCTGGGGTGATTGGATTTGGTTTACATTAAGAACTATTTGGATTATAGGTCATTTAGGTCTGTGATTTATGTCATTTATTTTTTGTGAGATTTTGGATGCGTTCATGTCAGTGTTTCAAGTAAATAATGTTGGAAGAACACGAAGTATGGTTATCGAGATTCATGTATTGTCAAGATCACCACTAAAATAGTATAATGGTATGGTACTAATTTTATCTTTCTATAAGTGAAGGATTCGAATTTTACGTTTAGCATGATTAATTTAAAAATTTAGAAATAACATATGAATCCACTCTAAAGAGAACGAAAGAGATAATTGTATGTAATTCTTCTTCATGTATTGTCAGGATCAGTCATTTTTGGATCATATGCGGTATGTCTTCAGCTAATCATTCAAGTTTGATTCATGCATCATTCAGATTCGAGTCATTTAGATTTTAGAACTACACATAGTTCAAGTATGAGCCATTTGACTTTCGGGTTTCTCGGACAACAAGTCTCATGTCTGGGTTTTCGGCTGTGCAGCAATTTTTTTTTTTTTTTGGTAGTAGGCAAATTGCATTTTTTTGGGGGGGTTGTGCAGCATTTGGATTTTGATTGAGATTGAGTTTCAAATAATTGACATGTTAACATTTTCTGATTGGGTTAGCATTTTCTGATTGGGTTAGGCTCACAACTAGCCTGGGTTTTTTGATTATTTTACTATTTCAGAAGTAGATATAATTAAAATTTTCTTTTTAAGCACGTGTACTTTGACCAAAAAAAAAATGGAATTAAAAATCGTTAGGATTTTAGTATGACATCGAAGATAAGTACAAGTGTACTACCGAAGCAGTATAAGATTGTCCCCTAGCCCGATTAGTTGATTACAAAATATATAGTAAACCTAGATCAAATCAAAACAGTCTAGATCTAAGAGAGCTAAGCTAAGTTAGAACAAAAATGGAGAAGAAAGCCACTGAGAGGCCAAGAGGCTTGGGAAATTCTATGCGCGTCCGAAACGTGCAAGCTCTTTCGGCCAAACCGAGCGAACTGACTGCAGAGATTTTAGAGAGTTACATCCGTCCTGAAATGGACGATGATTGCATGGTTTTAGGAGAGAATACGGAAGCTGTGCCGGTGATTGATATGAGAAGATTGATGGATGAGGAGTTTGTGGAAGAAGAGATGGATAAGTTGAAAGTTGCTTGTGAGGATTGGGGCTTTTTTCAGGTTAGTCTCCTAGTAATTGAATATTTACAAAAAGTCAGTCATTATGTTGTAATTGTAATAATCACATTTACCTTTACATGCTGCTTTGTTCAATGAAACAACTGACATTTAGGGTTCAAAACATGCAGTTTGTAAATCATGGCATACCAGAAAAAGTGATGGAGGAAATGAAGGCAAACATGAAAGGATTCTTTGAGCTTCCATTAGATGAGAGGGAAAAAGTGGCTCAAGAGCCAGGAGATTTGGAAGGATATGGTCAGGCATTTGTTTTCTCAGAAAAACAAAAGCTTGATTGGGCTGACATGCTCTATATTTTCACTCAACCCCTTCATTTTCGTAATTTTAAACATTGGCCCACTCAACCTCCCTCCTTCAAGTAAGGAATCTTTTCAAAACTCTTTTGATAATTACAATAAAAGACAATTAAATAATTTCATTGATATCAGAGAATCGCTAAACAACTACTCAGTTGAGCTACAAAAAGTAGCGCATCGCATCTTAGGATTCATGGCGAGAAATTTGGGTGTAAATCCAGAAAAAATAACCCAATTATATGGATCACAAACGGTTCGAATAAACTACTATCCTCCATGTCCAAATGCCCACAACAAGGTTCTCGGTTTGACGCCTCATTCAGATGCGTGTGGTTTGACGCTTCTGTTTCAAGCTAGTCAAGTCGCAGGATTACAGATCAGAAAAAACGGTGCTTGGTTACCTATAAACCCACTTCCTAACGCTTTTATTGTAAACATTGGTGATGCACTTGAGGTAATCATCTTATATAACAAAAATGTTAGATAGTATCATCATAAAGTTTGGGGGTAGCATAATAGAGCATAATAGGGTCTATAGTACAAACATTTTTTTTAATGCAATCTATAGTGCAAACATTATTTCTTTAATTAGTTATACTCCACTTTTGCTATAAGATTTGTACTATAAACAATCATGTGATGTTGTATTTTTGAAGTTTATATTGATTTTTATATTTACGATACGATCCTCAATTTTCGCTAAGAGGTTGGATTTATGTTGTATTTTTGAAGTTTATATTGATTTTTATATTTACGATACGATCCTCAATTTTCGCTAAGAGGTTGGATTTATGTTGTTTGATTGTAGATATTAACGAATGGAAAGTACAAGAGCATAGAGCACAGGGCGGTAATAAACGCAGAAAAGGAGAGGATGTCCATTGCGGCTTTACACTCACCGAGTTTCGGCGAAATGGTGGGCCCACTTGCAGAGATTGTCGGCGACGGAAAACCGTTGTACAAAACATTGAGTTTGCAAGATTATGCCAAGCTATTTTTCTCAAGAAATCTTTACGGCAAAAGTATGATTGAACAGATGAAATTGGACGCATGACAGATAGAGGAAGATTTGCAAAAAATAGTCCTTGTATTATGTCTAAGTTACCAATAAGTCCTTGTATTATTGAATATTGCAATAAAAAATCCTCTATTTTCAGAAAATGAAGAAACGGTCCATGTTGTCACTGGCTCTTTATCGAATAAAGGAAAATATTTTCCCTTTATAACAAGCATAAACTTATTTTTTTGTTAATTGTCATGCCCACAAAAAGAAATACCACAATTATTGTAATAATCAATTGTTATTTCCCACAAAATTATTCTATAAATCAATCCATTCTGTGGTGATAAACATCAAGAAAATACCCGTTCAACTTATCCCCAAACACTTTACAATCAAACTCCCTCATCACATGTTCCCTCGCTCTGTTCCCCATTTCCCTCGCCAGCTCAGCGTCTTTCATTAATTTCGCCATCGATTGCGCGAATTGCAGGGGATCCGGATTGCAGAGGAACCCTGTTTGTTGGTCTATGACTGTTTCTACGGGTCCCCCGCTATTGCACGCAATTACCGGCTTTTTTGAGGCCATCGCTTCTAGCGGCACAATTCCGAAATGCTCGTCCTGTTAACAAGAAAATCGCAAAAAGGCCCTTGAGTTGTTAGGATTTACTAAAAGACCCAAATTTTGAGAGGAAAATTGGAGGCATGATTAAGGTCTATAGTGCAAATATTACAGCTGTGTGTATAATAAAAAATAATACTTGAAATATAGACTCTATTATGCTGCTATCATGCTTTATTGTCATGTTGTATAGCATTTTTTTAATTAAAAAAAAGAATTGAAAATCCACTTTCGGTGTGTATAAAAAGTGCTACACAAAATGACAATAAAACATGATGGCAGAATAATAGGGTCTATAATGCAAATATTACAACTGAGTGTAACTAATTAAAAAGATAATATTTGCAATAATACATGCTGTCATCATGCTCTATTGTAATCTTGTGTAGCATTTTTCTTAATTCAAAAATACTACAAACAATAAAACATGATGAAAAAACGCTAACAGGATTTATTATCAAATTATATAAGATTTTTTAATTAAAAATAATAATGAAAATTTACGGTGGGCGTGTATAAAACGCAAAGGCAATTGCAGAGAAGTTCGTTTCGTTCAGCTGTAGAACAAGAAGTGATAAATTTAACTCGGTCTGAAATTCCTTCTTTCTCAGTTAAACATTTTAATTCATTTAAATATTCCACATTCTCTTTTAGCCTCTTATCATACCCACCTTCAATTAAATAAAAAACATACATCAAAAAAGGCCAATTAAAATCATATAAGGAATGAACTAGTTTGGGAATTTTAGTATTTTGGGGGGCTAATTTGAAAATATTTAATAAATAAAACTAAAAGGGAAAAATAGAAACAAGAATGAAAATAAAATAACCTGCAATAGTCAATGTAGATTCGGATAAATCGGTAAAAGAGCGAAGCAAAGCAAAAGCAGAAATAGCGAGCTCAAGATTTTTCTTTCTTTCGAACCGATTAATCGACAGAAAATTCAACCTAAAAAACCCAAAATTCAGAATAAATAAATAAATAAATGAATGAATGAATGAATGAATGAATGAAATGAAAGTATGTGTGTACATTACTTATAAGAACAAGAAGGATTGAATTGTGAGACATTGACAGCTGGATAGAGAACTGAAGGCCTGACATTTTTACGGTTTAGTCCTTTAAATGTGGTGCTGAAAGTTTTTGCGGTGAATTTACTGTTTACTAGTATTAAATCTGCCATACCTGAAAAAAAAAGGAAATTTTGTAAAAAAAAACGTAAAATCCTGAATTATGCTTAAATTGCAAAAAAAAAAAAAAATCCATTTTTGAAAATTGTAAAAAAGCCCTTTTATTCTTTAAGATCTAACATTGTTACTTTAGTCAAATTAATCACTCTAATTAATGCAGGGGCTTTTTTGCAATTAGTCACATTTTCACTAAACCCTAAACCTTACAAAAAAAGAAAAGGAAAATAAAAGCGAAAAAATAATATTCGTACCGGTCGTAAATTCTTCAATTATATCGATAGGTTTACGGTACAGCCTTCTAAGAATTGTGGTGTGTTGAGCGAGTAATAAATCAGGAAAATGACAATAAAAAACAATCTGTAAAAGAAATATGCAAAATTCTCAATTGTATACACCAAAAAACAAAGAAAATGCGCAAAATGTTCCAAATTCTTAAAATTATTTGAATTAATTTAAGTAAAGTTGGTACCTTTGAAGATCGTTTGAGTTTTAGGAGTGGAATTACTACAGAGACTTGATCCACTAAAATAACATCAAATTTCGACCAGCGAAATAATACGCATAATGCGACAAAAATACAGCGTATATACGCACAAATCACGTGAAATCGGTAGAATAAATGCCTCGGCAAAAAATCTCCATATACCGTAACCGGAAATTCACCTGAAACAAAAATTTAAAACAATTAACACAGTAAAACTGATAAAAAATGAAAAAGATGGTGAATTTTACCAGAAATTGTCTCTTCAAAGCACCGATTTTTATCATGGTGTGATGTGAAAACATGCACATCATGCCCGTGTGAAACAAGCTCGCATGCCGCATCGACAATTAACCTTTCGGCTCCTCCTGTTAAAATCTCACATTTGTTAATTAAAATTAAAACTTTTTTAATTTTTACAACCAGAACTTGATTCAAATATCTGTTTTTTTTTTAGGTAATTGAGGATTACCGATTCCAAGATCGGGATGAATGATTGCGATCTTCAGTTTCGGTTCGGACGTGCTCGCCTTCGCCATTCGAATCCAATAGAAAAATAAGTTGTGAAATTAAGCAGCGTTTGGTAGGAAAAGAGAAGAGGACTTGGAATTCGATCTGGTTAGAAGAGGAGAAGGAAAGAGGGATCAGAGCGAATATATCCTGGATTTTGAGAGCCTGCATAACAAAATCCGACGATCAGATCCTACAAACTTTGAAGGGCAAAAAGCATGCTGTGTTAAAAATAGCTCCGCTCGGCTTGCTAAACACAATTTAATTTCTTTCGAGTGTGTTGAAAATATGTTGTAATTAATTTATGATTCTATTTATTAATTGCAATACATGACTTGTGAATTATGATGTATCAATGGGAGACTATATAGTAAATTCTTTGTTTTTTGTCATTTTTATTAAATAATAAACTATCAATTATATTTTTTTTTTTATGTTCAATATGTTGTCCTCAGTTTGATGATATTTAAAACTATTTCGAGTCACTAATATATTTGTGTAAGAATGTCTTGAGCTAGATAGTCGCACGTTCAAGTTCTCGGAAATATCACGGTCGCATCCTACCTATCTCAGAAGAATAAGAAGTCGTCACGCATGTAAAGTTTTCAAGAGAGTATTTCAAGGCGTGGGAGCAAACTTCTTAGTTCTTCGTGTGTGTTTATTTTATTTGGTGAGCAATTTAATTCTTATTAAAAAGGGAGTATAATCTGCAATTTTGCCGATTCTGGCCAGTTCCGCTGTCAACGGAAGTGGTCCGTTCCCAACGGACCACTTTGTTGGCAACGGAACCCTCCGTTGAGCAATCTTTCATGCTGTAGGAATTTAGCCGTTTGGTTTTAAATCTTCCTTGATTGCTTTCTGTTTTTTGCAGTCCGTTGGTAACGGACAAGATCCGTTGTCAACGGAACTACGCAGTTTTCTTTTTCTAGGGCTGCTTCCTTCCTTCTTTAAAAAGGGGAGCCGCCTTTCTCAGGAATAGAACGAATTCTAGACACAAAAAGCAAAAATACTCCTTTCTTAATAATATTGAATTGCTCTAACACTAAAAGTGAGATTAGTGGAGTTTTTGAGCGTGTTGCTCGTTGGTTTGTTGAAGTTCAAGAGATCGAGTTTGTGAGTTATTGTTCCACCGGCCGTCAAGAGGTTATTGTGAGGCGACGGTGGTTCGAGGACTTGTACGATCTTGTTTGTTAGTGATAAACGGAGCCGCTAGGCAAGTCCCGAAGAGTAGGCAACTCGTGAACGCAGTAAGAGCCGCTAGCGAGTAAATGGGTGGTTAAGGGTAACGCAACCACCTCGCCGAACTTCATCAACAAGTTCGTGTGTTCGGTATATCTGTATATTTTTTTTTACTCTATTTTCTTATCTATTTATTTTTCTTTGTTAATTAGTATTCAAATAACCATCAACAAAAGTCTAAAAATAATAAAAATATAAAATTCTAAAAATACATTATTCACGTTTCCGCACTTTAGGCCTTTCAAACCCTTCTATAGAGCTCAATCGATCAACACAATAAATTAGGTCGAGAGACTTTACTAAATATATGATATACTGCATTTGTCGGATACAAGGCATTTTCATTTACTATTGAGCATTCCACACAATTAATTGAAATATCTTGTATTCCAATATCCCTCATGTCAATTAACTGATCAAGTTCTCGTTACCACTCGCCAAATAATAATGCATCTTATTAATTTCCTAAAAAAAATAATGCATCTTATTAAGCAATCAAATTACAAACCATAAGTAATACACCATATTATTTAAAAAAAAACACACACCACACAAACTCACTTTAAATAGATCATATTTTACAAATATAAAATATTCAACAAATGCACAAATTAAACAAGATAATAGCAAATACACTTGAATACATGCTATTTCTTGAAATCCATACATTTCAAATCATCTTTCAATTTCTGAACCAAATTTTTCCTTAAATGCATATTTCATGCATTCAATTTCATATGTTCAGTCATATTTTTCCCGGAATATTTTTTTGTTAAAAAGAGCTTTGCAAAATCCTGCAAACTCAGTGTCATGTACAACGGCTTCCCGTCGCCAACAATTTCCGCAAGTGGGCCAATCATTTCGCCGAAACTCGGGCTGTGGAAAGCTGCAATAGACATCCTTTCCTTGTCGGCATTTATTACTGCCCTATGCTCTATGCTTTTATACTTTCCGTTCGTCAATACCTACAAATCAAAAAGAGCAATTCCAGTTGATTATAGTAAACTGCATATGAAGGAGGATTTTATCGCTCCATAATATGATTACCTCGAGTGAATCTCCGATGTTTACAACAAAAGCTCCAGGAAGCGGATTTACAGGCAACCACACATCATTTTTCTTGATCTGTAACCCTGCTACCGAACTTGCTTGCAAGAGAAGTGTCAAGCCACCAGCATCCGAATGAGGCGTCAAGCCAAGAATCTTATCGTGGGCATCTCGGCATGGAGGATAATAGTTGATTCGTACCGATTGCGACCCATAGAAATGAGTCAATTTTTCTGGATTTACACCCAAATTTTTGGCCATAAATCCCAAGATGCAATGTGCTACTTTTTGTAGCTCATTTGAGTAGCTCTCTAGCGACTCCCTAACGTCAATAAATTATTAAGCTATTAGTTTGTATGAAATAGAAGTGAATAAAGCTAAAATATTTGATATCTCATATTTAAAATATATTATTTATTGAATGTGCATTAAGATTCGTGTTAAACAATAAAATAACATGCTTCGCATATTTCAAAAAGAGAGAAAATCTTATTTATCACATAACACTGATGTTACTATATATTCAACAATGATAAATCCTAATTATGTGATCTCATATACTTAATTAAATATTTTAGAAGTCAGCCAATTAAATTCTGTAAGTAGTGATTTTACCTGAAGGAAGGGGGTTGAGCAGGCCAAATTTTAAAATTGCGAAACCGAGGGGGTTGAGTGGAAATGTACATCATGTCAGCCCAATCAAGCTTCTGTTCCTCTGAGAAAACAAAAGCCTGACCATATCCTTCTAACTCTCCAGACTTTTGAGCCACCGTTTCCCTCTCTTGTAATGGAAGCTCAAAGAATCCCTTTATGTTTGCCTTCATTTCCTCCATCACCTTCTCAGACATTCCATGATTCACAAACTGCATGTTTTCAAGTTTTACTATATTTTTTCGTAACTCTACTGTCACGTTTTGAAACACCAACGCGTGCGCTTTAATCCTTTTGTTTTCAATTTAGGCAAAATAAAGTTATTCAATTGTTGAAGGACTAACCTGGAAAAATCCCCACTCCTCGCAAGCAACCTTGAGTTTGGCTGCCTCTTCCTCCATGAACTTCTCATCCATCAATCTCGCCATATCAATTACCGGTACCACTTCTGAACTATCGCCTGAAATGACACGCTCATCGTCCATCTCAGGACGGATGTAACGCTCTAAAACCTCTGCAGTCAGTTCCTTCGGATCAGCCGAAAGAGCTTGAACGTTTCGAACACGAACAGTACTCCCCAAGCCCTTTGGAAATGGAGTCTCAACAGGTTCCTCCATTTTTTATAATGTACTTTGTCTTGCCTCTCTTAGATCTAGACTGTATGTGCTATTCGTTAAGTTCATCTCTGGCTTATTTATAGAACTTTGTTATTATTAGTTAACAAATTAAGTGTTTATTAGTTTTGGTCTTTTTCAAAGACCTCTAATCCACGGTTCTATAGTCACCAAATCCTTTCACGGAATTGTCATCGAATTGCCACATGGTTTTAATCAAATGTAAGCAGATTTATATGGGATCTAGCTAGTACAGTATCAAACTTTAGTGATAAATGTGTGAAATATTTGGTTGATTGTAGACTTTTGGTTTCTTCAACCATATTTAAGAACAAAGATTATATATTGGCCCTAAGATGACCCCATCCTTGATTGATGGCATAGTTTAACTTTACTCATGGCAAGTTGGATGAAAGCACGTGGCGTGGCCATTTTTTTAGATGGTAAGGTTCTTGTAGTTTCCTATGAGGTTTCTCAAATGCATAGGTACGTATTAGATGATTACCTCTTAGCTTGGGTCATATGGATTGGGTGACCCCCACCTTGTTTAATCCGAGAGAGGAGTAATAATTTATTAAATTTTGCTAATAAATTGATTCTTCTCATTTAAATTGGTCATTAATGGAGATTTAGCGTTCTTAAAAAGAGAAATAATTCGAGAACTTAGAGCATTTTCACATCACAGGTGACAAAAAAATAGGAAATGTGCAAGCACGATATTTTAGATATGTTGTTTTTTTATTTTATATGTTGTTTTTCGCATTTTATATATTATTTTGCTATTTTATATACTGTTTTTTATTCTTTGTATATTTTTATTTATTTTTTACTTTTATATACTGGTTTTTCATTTTATGTACAGTTTTCCCAATTTATATATTATTTTTACTTTTTATGTATATACTATTATTAGAAAAAAAATTATATATACTGTTATATATTGTTATTAGAACATAAATTATATATATTGTTATTGGATCCGTCGTGAATATTCATGCTACAGTATGGTCGTGCTCTATCATGTCCCTACAAAAATAACGTTATATTTTGTACATCGGTTTTGAAGTAATCTAAAAAGTGAAGAATTTTTTATAAATATAAGAAAAGTTAGGGCAAAAAAAAAGTTAGGGATTTTTGATAAATAGTTTGTTGGTTTTATTCTAGTCCAAAAAAAGATCAACTCTCGTTCAAAAAAAAAAAGATCAACTCACTTTAGAGTTTAGACGAAAAGAGGAAAAATTAAAAACATAGATCGTTTTTTTACATTAAAGCCCGTAGGCGTTAATTAATTAAATAAAGAAAATACAAAAATAGTCCAACAAAACACGAAAACAAAGCCCATAAAAACAAAAGCCCAAGAAATAAAATATAGCTAAACCTAACCATCACTCAATTGACCCGATAAAATAAAATAAAACATAGAACCTTTCTTCCCCAATTTTGAGTCATAATATATCCCTCTCACAGAAAAAATAAATCACAATCAGAAAAACTAATTTACTCTTAATCCTCTCGCTAGATTCGCAAGTCGATCAGCTTCTCTCTTGAATTCCCTTGGAATATACCGGATTGTCGGATCTTTCAATCGTCGCTTCCATTTCACACACACTAGCAATTGGAATTGATATCCAATTTGATGGCTGTATTGAATTGGGGATATATTTCTCCCCGACAAATATGCCGTTTCCGCATTATCTGTATAGATCATTTTAAAATATTCAAGAGAAATAGTTTTGAAAAATCTCCTATAATATCACCATCCAAAAAAAAACAATTACACATGATATATGCATCCAGCTCCATATTTGTCATACATCTACGGACATTTCCACTCCAATACAAATAATTGGAAATATTATGTATTTCTTTTTTTAGATCGTGAAAATATTATACATGTCATAATAAATTTAGGACTTTCGAGCTAGATATTTCAAATTCAACCCAAGTTCCATTTCCATCACAACAAACACTACATCTTATTAAGCACTCAAATCACAAAACCACCAAAAACAACACCACATTATTTCTCCACACACACAATTTTTTACATATTTCAAAATTTTACGTGCCAACATTGCCCTCAGGCAAATCATCACAATCAGTTTCCGAGATAGAAATGAGTTTCGATCTGTACTTTTCTGCCCCTTTGTTATATTCTCCATTTACGATTTCGCCCTTGGGCGATTCGGGTGAGGATTCGTTCGGGTCAGGGGCAGTTTGGGAAATTGCCATTAGAGACTCACGAGCTGATTCTGGTGAGACTTCCGTTTGTAAAGGAGGTGAAGCCATTAATTTTGCTGTAAATCTGATCAATTTTAAAAGAAATTGAAATTGGTTAAATTGGAAAAAAAATACGGTTTGATTGGGAAATTAAGTGTTCAATTGAAGTCTAGTTTGATTAATTGAATCTAAATTGTATGATTAAGCCTTGATTAGCTTAATCAAGCAGTTCTAATTAAATTAAACATATATTAATTCACGATTTCCACTTGTTAGGTGTCAATTGAAATTCCATGAACCTAAATTGGGGAAAAAAGAGCTCCAAAATTTGAATTGAACCACTTGTTAGGTTAAAATTTGCACAAAAAAATCAGGTTGACTCAACTCCCTTATCCTATCAGAAAATTTCCAGGTCAAAGAACAAGTTCTTCAATGAAAATAAACTACAAAAAATCCTATATCCACCAAAACTACAAGAAATAAAATCTACTATCCACCTTATTCAATGCAAAAAAAAAAAAAAAAAACTCTGAACCATTAACAAAACAAGCAACTAACTACAAACTGCGACTCAGTACAGAAAAAAAATTAACTCTTTCAATAGATCTGCAACTGTGAAGGAAACCAACAAGATGCTCCCTCAAAAAAAAACAAAAAAGCCCCAACTAGATGAAACCTGATCAAAATAAAAATAGAACAGAAAAAGATGAATCGTCAAACCTTGATTACAGAGAAGAATAGCACAGGATTTTTCCAGACAAGAAACCAATATTTATTTTTCTCTTTGTGTTTTGAATAGTTGACCAAATCAATGAGAAGGACTATTATTGAACAAGAGGGTTTTCCTTTTTCTTTTCCTTTTCCTTTTCCTTTTCTTTTCTTTTCTGTTTTTTAAATGAAATGTGACTCATGAATGACTTTTTTACCATATCTAGATGTTTCCGTATTTTAGAATAGAATATTTGCTGCTGCAGTGCAGTCCCAAACAAATATGAGAGAGCAAGCATTTAAAACATGCACCAAAATAAGTAGTCAAAACTTATCTTTATGAAAGTAATTTTGGGCCGCAATATATTAGTTGGGCCGTATTATGAATAAATCCAAAATATTAAATATTGTAAAATACTGGCAAGTTGCAAAAGAGTAAATGGCATATAAATCCCTTCTTTCTGCAGTTCTATTTTTTATTTTTTATTTTGAAATTTTTTTTCTGCAGTTTTATTTTGAAAAGATTGTGGTAGTTTTGATGACAGATCTTTGAAGGAAATTTTTGACATGATAATGTTGTTAACAGATGTTAATAGAGCTCTCATTTTTATTATACCATATGTTAATAGAGCTCTCATTTTTATTATACCATAATAAAAAAAATTGACGTATTAAGAACTCTGTTGGTGACTCTTCAAAAAAAAGAAAATAAGAACTCTGTTAATGGAGTAGTCTCTGAAGATATACTTTAAATTAGTATATTTCTGCCTAACACTAACAAAACGTCGACAACACAAATATCTCATTTTATAACCAAAAAGCATCCAAAAATGAAAAAGCTCCTAAAAGTATATAAAAAAAAAGAAATGGAATAATATAAGTATATAACTCTGCTCAGTAGATAGCTGGCTGAATGGAAACTTCCAACCTTATAATTTTATATTTACAATACTGGATTTGCACTCAATACACAGCTGTAATCATTCTAGCATTATCTCTTAATAAGGACGCTAACCAATAATAAGTCTCTAACCATTAAAAGAAGGTAAATCAAAAGTACAAACAGACCTAATTAGCATGCACAAAATATCACCTTTATATATCTGGAGTAGGTTTTATCTTCTCTCTTTGTTAAACGCCACAATTTAATCCCTCTATTTGGAGTCTGACACATCAACATTCTAATCTATATTGTTCTTTGTTTTAGATTAACAGATAAATTAGCTGTAAACTTTCAAAAAAAAAAAAAAGAAGATAAAATAGCTGTAATATATACTTACTAAATAAATAAAATAATTTTAATTTACAGCCGATTAAACATCTGTCGTATATAATGAGGACAAAACAGAAGTGAAGATAAATATCAAGGGTCTCAAATAATTATACACCAATTGTGACCACTAAAAATGCCCACTAAAATGAAAAACCTAAAATCCTTATCATAGAAAAGATAATTAGGTCATTTATATTATTAGGTTAGAAAAAGTTTCTGACCAACGCAACACATAGCTTGGCAGGACCAGTAACAAAATCCAAAAGTGAAAGGTGGTTTTGTCTACGAGCCAAGCACCACATAATTATAATCATAATGAAGATAAAAATAAGAAAAAGGTGGCTGGCTGACGCATCAGTAACAGTTCAGTTCACTTGAAAATGTTAATGTGGACATCGATTCAGTCTATTAGATCATCTAAGCTTTCTTATGATATATTCATCGTGTATTTTGTACCTTTTTTTATATGATAGTGCATCAATAGTTTGAGATCTGACAGAATTGATTATTCAACCTGAAACAGTAGAACAAAATTACATGTCTCGTGCGTTATTATATTAATGAAATGTGACCGTGATGGCGTGAAAGAAGACATGTCACCAACTGAGAAAGAAAGGTCAATTACCTTATATTATCACTATTCAATATTTGTCCTGGCATATCCAAAATAATATATTACAATATTTAAACAATGTGCCGATGAAGCCTTAATATGTTAATTAGAAAATTATACATTGCGCTAATATTTCCCACAAAAATATCTTATATATTATCATTATATCATTATATTATTATTATTTACGCAGGAATCTATTTATATCATCATATATGTCATGATGATCTATAAATGAGAAAATTAGAAGGCATCATATATGCTATTTATAGTCACTTATATTAAAAAAAATTATTAACTATCTAATATTTTAGAATAATCATATATAATTAAAATTTCAACCAGCATTTAGTTTATAATTATCACTTATTTTAATGACTAATTATCATCAGAAAAATAAATAACAACACTGGCAAGACGGTGAACTTGAGGGCTAAATATACTCTCTTAAAAGAATATACTGAAGTTTATTTAGTTGGCAAATATTTTAATTAAGGACCTTCCAACTTTCAAATGAGAAGACAGGTCAGGCGGTCCAATCTTTTCGGTTGCCCAAATTCGGATAAAAATATTATTTTTATAGAAAAAATTATATAATAATATTTTCAGTATTTATCACACAAAAATATTATTTGATCATTGTATTTTATAAAACACACAATTAAGAATTTAGAATTGTTCAAACACCTTATATCAAGAGAAATATTTCAAATTAGTATCAAAATGTTTGTATTGTTAAGAAATTCATCGATATTTTCTTTTAGATTCAAACCATGCATCTAGTGATTGTCCTAACCCGAGTTGTAAAGTGTCTCCGTCAATTTTAAAAGAAATCTAAATTCAAATTACGATAAATATGTTTATTTCAATATTTAACAAGTCTAGTAATTCATTAGATATCGGTCTCTCAATATATATATATTAAAGATGACTATCAAATTAGTAGTTTTAAATTTATGTTTTACTTAAAGTTATGCTTAATAAAATCGTTACATTTTTTTTAAAATAAAAATCGTTACATTTATTTACAAACTTCTTAGGTTCCAGACAAAAATTTCAAAGTTAGAAATGCAGATAAGTCAATTTCGTTTGGAGTCAGCACTCAAGCAGCTAAGGGCTCCCGACCCCGACCGATGGTTCAGACTTCAGAGCAAGTTGTTTCCTTGTGCGTTACATCTGTTAACAGTAAGAAAAGTAGAACAACTGAACATCAAACCAATGACTATCTTTTTCTTGTCAAATCAATGCACATGCACTCTCTGACTGCTGTGTAAATAAAGCTGGCACAAGCAAACATACATCAACTCGTGTTTGGGAATTTTGATTCAACTTTCTGAAAATATTTGATAATGATAGTATAATATAGTAAATTGTTTAAATATATATCATGTTTGTTTCAAATTTTAGAAGATAATTTGTTTTTCTTGACGAGCCTCTATAAACATTTGTCATTGCTTAAAAGACTCCAAAAACTATAAGACATGAAAAAAGTGCATTGGGTCGACTTTTCTGTATATTTTATTTTATTTTTTTATTGAATGGTACTTTAAAAAAAATCAGTCAACATCTCAAAAAACAAAAAGGTGTTTGTTCTGTCTGGTACTCTACTTGTGATAAGTGATCGTCATATAGATGGAAGGACCCAAAACAATGTGTACAATATTTCAGTTTATTTAGTAGATCATTAATCATATTAAGAAAAAAAATAACTAATTTATCATTACTTTTCTTTTTTCCTTCTTTGCAAATTTGATGCAAATTATATGAAGTTCATATTTAGAACATCGATTTGTTTAATTAATTCTAGCTAGTTGAGCATTAGTGCTGATTTTTTTTTTCCAGAATTTAATGAAATCCAATTCGAATTTGTATTTGTCTTTGAACTTTTACGTACGGACCTTTATCCAACCCGAAAGAGACGTGGTACTGGATTTCACTTATATTATATGTATCGGCCCAATTGGTTTGGAATGAGATTTGACAAGTAAATTATACTACTATATATATAATTTGAAATTTTAATTCACGAAACATAACAATAGATCTTCGGCCACAATCTTAGTACTGTTTTTATTTTCCTCCTTAAAATAAAAAAAAGACAGATTTTTTCCTATTAAATTGTAATCCATAATAACAAGGAATTATCATCAATTCAAAGTAATTGTTTCGATGTTCCAAGTCAAATCCTTAACCGTAAATACGGGGCTAATAAAAATGGGCCGAAGGAAGACGTACAAAAGTTGAACAAGATAAGTACAACTGCATATAACAAAAATTATAACAAATATTTTATTTAGTTCATGATAGCACATCAATTGATATTAGATTATTACTTCTTGATAGCACGTCTATTGATATTCACGAGTGCTTATATATCGTGTGCAAATTAGATTTGAAGTTCTTCTTTGTTTTTTTCAAAGATTTGAAGTTGACAGGATCCATTTTTTGAGTTCTAAATTTCTGTGACATATACTAATATATATCAGGTGTATTGGGTAAAAAAACTACAGGTTCTATAAATAGTTTTATTTATTTATTTATTTATTTTTGTTCTAAATAGTTATCAAGCTATAATAATAGCCGGTCCTACAAGTTATAATAACTGATGTGCACACAAGAGCACTATCTGTATGAAATTTGATGGAGAGTTTGAAATTTTGATGGAAAAGTCTTCAACTGGTGGTACTGAAAGCTCTGATCTGATATGATATGATATGAGACGAGATAGTTAAGGAGACTTTAGATGAGAGGTACAATGAATTCGGTTAAAGTTTATCATGAATAGGGACACAAATGAGAAGACTTTTATTAGTAGAGTTACAATGGAACTCAATCTTTATCAGTATGCCTATTAGAGAGAATAAGCAATCCTCATCAGTATGCCTATTAGAGATAATAAGATATTTTACTGGTTATAATTACGAGCCATCTGTTTCCTCAAAAAAAAAAAAAAAAAAAAATTACGAGCCACTGTAGGCTAATTAGGACTCCACGCTATTTGTTGCTATTCTTGTTATTTTCTTCATTTTATTTTCTTTTGTGGTTTGTAAGTAATTTGTAGTCTGGATTTTATATTTTTTGATCAAACCGACTCCAGCTCATGCCTGGAGGTCTTGATAATTATCAAGAGAATTGATGGGATATTACAAGAAATAAAACTAAAATAAAAACCAAAAGAAATAGCAGAAAAAAATAAAAGAAAAGAAAAAACAAGAAAAGAAAGAAAACACTAAAAAAAAAAATCCAAAGATGTTATTGGTAAGCTCTACTCTACAGGTGTAGATTCTCTTGAATTATGTTCTTTATGTTTGAAGGTAGCAGTAAATTATCTTGAAAAATTCTTCGGCAGCGTTCTTTCCATATTTCGAACGTAACTGCTGCAGCTTTGTGTCTCAATCTCTTTTGACCCTGTGCTTGTAGAATTGAAATCAGATCAATTGATATGTCCATTTGTGCCCAGCAGGTCATTTGTGAAGGTACACCCCTGAAAGAGATGCTTTGTTCTTTCAGAATCATTGCGGCACAAGGCACACATATTTGGGTTGTGAAGCCTCTTTTCCTAAGTAATCTGGATTTTATTATTTAATAGTACATCAGCAAGCAATCGCGAAGCTTAAAAAAAAAATTACGAGCCATCTGATCACAACTGGTAAAAAAGAAAAGAGTTTGTGAATATGTGCTTAAGTCATTTAAGACTACAATCAGTTAGTTCTTGACTGTCACATTAAAGAAAAAATCCATGTTATATACTTACATGTATATGCACCACATTCTTTTTGAGAATGAGACTAACCATCTGGAGACTGCATCTTTGAAACTCAGGAGATATATCCCCATTCTCAATTCTCAACGACTCAACCATATCAATGTGCATTTTTTACGAAAACTGGAACAAATTATTATATATAGAGCGAACTAGGTTCGAAAGATCTCTACGTGACATTGACTATAGCAAATAAATATTTTGTAATAAACATAAGTAAATCCTAGTAAGTAAAAATGATCCCTATATATCAGTATCAGATACCTAAATTATTAACTAGAATGTTGAAAGATACTTGAATTATTGAGAAAAAAGATAACGAGAAAGCATAAAATAACCTCGATTAATCAGGGGGAATAGAATTATAGAACAACTACCAATGGAAAATATTCTAATCCAACCATAAACATTTCACACTATAACATTGTTTTCTAGATTAGAATGAAATAGATTCATAGATCACTTGCATTACTATTATTCATTATCATGAAAGATCATGCAAAGTATAAGAATATATGCAAATTAGATAAACATTCTAGCTTGGAATAAACACTTATTCTATTAACAGTTTTGTTTAAGGACCTTGATAGAATACCTTCTTATATCTATAATACATGTTAAACAAAATTTCATTTATCATATGTTTCATTTACCGCATGTCTCGTTTTAACACATTATTATAAATCAAATATAGAGGAGAATTTAACGGGAAAATCTTTTTTTTCCCTTCCTTTAATTGTATAGAAAATAACCCTATATCAGTTATCTTTAATTGGTTTGTGTACTATTGGTTCCCTTTCCCACTTGTGAAGGCTAACCAAGCATTTGTTCTCACAAGAAAGTATAACCTTTAAAATGGTAAAGTGTAATGTATCCAACTAGATTTCCCTCAGTTCCTTGGACCAATTTGATTTTAGTGAAATGGCAAGCTTGCATGTCTAAAAAGCCACTAAAAAAGATATATATCTACCATATTTGTTAGGGTGTGATATCTTGGCATGGATTTTTCTTCATATATAGTTCTCACTTTGACAAATGATACATACTATCTCAAAAAGGAAAAAAATCCTTATGAGGTAGATAATTCAATAATTTTGTTTAAATCTTTTGATTATATTGATATAAATTCCATTCCAATGTGTATTAAAACTGCATAATTTATAGGACCTTTTTAATTTTTCCAATGTATGTGTGCTTTTTTCCTAACAAAATGTGCAGAAAAAAATCCTCTTTATCATGGATGAAAGGGACCTCTCAATGTATAGTGAATCCAACTAAGACTCCAATATACCAGCTATATGAAAATGGAACAGAAACATTGTTTTCCTTTGTTCTCTTTTCTTCTTTTTTTCCTTATTTCCAGTACTTGTCCCTGTGAGGTCATCATTGACTTTTAGTCATCATATCAGCTCTCTCACTCTATAAATTCGCACCACCCTCTTCGTCTTCTCAGTACCCCAAGAGAGAGAAAGAGAGAGTGAGAAGAAGCAAGAAGGAAAAACAGATCTTTATCTCTCTCATTGGCAAAGGAGTAGTTTGAGATTGCCTACAGTCTTGATTGCAAAAAAAAAAAAAGCTTGAGATATTCAAAATGGTTAGTACCTTAGTTTATGCTACTGAAATGTCTCAATCGATATCCTTTTTTTCATGCGGAATCTATTCCTACTCCTTTTCATATCTTGTCCAAACCTTGTTCCATGAAAAAGTGAAAACTCCAAATTACATAAAACACTTCACGTAAACGTTTTCATAATTACTATATGATAAAATTGATAATATATCCTCAATATATTATTATTCTTACATGTATCATCACCTTTGCTTTTCCATGTTGACAAACAAAAGGCATGTAGTTTTATAATGCATAAATAATTTTAAAGCTAATACATTTGAATTTTGAATCATATTTCAGACGGTGGAGAAGCAAGAAATGATGAATATGAAAATCGATGTAAGGGTCGATGAGGAGAAAGGAAGATCAGATGCAACACGAGAAGTTTCTCCTGAGAATACACAAGATGGCTCTGTCGATTTTCATGGTAAACCCGCAACAAAAAGCAAGTCTGGTGGCTGGTTGGCTGGAATCCTTATTCTTGGTATGTTTTCTATACTTCTGTACATACTGATTTTACATAATGAATAATATTTAATGACATAGATATTTGTAACTTAAGGTAATATTAGTTTTTTTAATTGTAAAACTTAGGGTAACACCATGGTTGTTAAAATCCCGATTCAACTTCTAAAATCTTACGATTCTACGACTTTAAGTTTAGAAAATGATTTGACTCTCATTTAGAATTTTATTTTGGTAGAATCCTGTAAAATCTCGATTTAACATGTAGAATCTTATAGAATTCCAAGTTCATTATGATTTTACGATTATAAACTAGACTTGTATTTTATGATTTCCATAAAATATAAATATAATACAAAATAAATATCTTTAGGCTTAAAATAATATATTTAGGATGTCATGCTACACATGCAACTATCAGAATAAAGAGAAATTTTATATTTCAAATTTTTTGATTAAATGATAACAACAAATGGTCATTATGTCTTAGTCCCATGAGCAATAAAGAATATTTATATATTTATCTTAAAAATGAAATTATTTATAATATATTAGTTATCAACATATAAAATATAAAATATTTATTATTAATTTTGAGTTTTAATATATTTTCTCTAACAGTTATATATACAAGGATTGAGCTGAATGTTGATTTTGGTAATTAATGAGTACAGCAAGACATTAAAATTGTTAGTATAGAAATAATTTTATTTTCTCACAAATATCTTTACTAATTTTATTTTTCATAGAATCTTACGATTTAAGTTTGATTTTACGATCCGATTCGATTCAACGTCTAAACGATTCAAGGTAGAATTTCAATTCTGACAGCCTTGTTAGTTAACAATAATCAAAATTGTCAATGATATCTACTCAAGATGATGGTGATATTCTGGTGGATAAGTTCAAAAAAAAAAAAATTGGTAGAAATTTCAAAATAGAACTAATTTTCTCTTTCATAAAAAAGGAAACACAATGAAAGGTATAAATTAGTTCCAACAACGAGCCTGCTAGAAAGTTAATTAAGTTGGTGGAAGAGTAGAAACTTCTAGCTTGTTTGTGATATTGCTTTATTTTCATTAGTTTTTCATTCCATAGGCTTGCAAAAATGTAGAGTCAATATTATATCCTTTAAGTTCTGTATGTAATCCTAAATATTACAGAAATCATTCCAATTATGATAGAAAATAATCATATATTTGACAATTTTGCATCTGATTATTACACCAGTAAATCAAGCATTGGCAACATTAGCCTTCTTTGGAATGAGCGTAAATTTGGTATTGTTTTTAACACGTGTCCTGCATCAAAGCAATATGGATGCCGCAAACAACGTGAGCAAATGGACGGGAACGGTGTACATGTTCTCCCTCATCGGTGCCTTCTTAAGCGACTCATACTGGGGCCGATACAAAACCTGCGCCATTTTCCAAATTATTTTTGTTGTCGTAAGTCTATCACCCTAATTTATATTCATTTGTGTAAACTTTTTTTGCTTTTTTCTTATTAAGTTATGTTGATATATTTGGGTAGGGATTGGTGTTATTATCGGCTTCATCGCAACTATTCTTGATAAAACCTCGGGGTTGTGGGGGCGAGCACAACCGTTGCTACCCGCCATCAAGAATGGAAGTTAGCTTGTTCTATATCTCTCTCTACATGATTGCTCTGGGTTACGGAGGCTACCAACCTAATATTGCCACGTTCGGCTCTGACCAGTTCGACGAGTCCAATCCGACGGAGGCTCACTCGAAATTTTCCTTCTTCAGTTACTTTTACCTGTGTCTCAACTTGGGTTCGCTCTTTTCCAACACCTTCTTGAGTTATTTTGAGGATGAGGGGGCCTGGGCAGTAGGGTTTTGGGTATCTGGTGGGGCAGCCTTTCTTGCATTGGCCCTCTTCATTTGTGGAACCACAAGATTTAGATATTTCGGACCTTGTGGAAATCCACTTGCAAGGGTTTGTCAGGTAATAATGGCTGCATCGAGAAAATGTAAGCTTGGAATAACAATCAACTATGAAGACTTGTATGGACAAGATGAGAAGGAAGCTAATAATGAAAATGGAAGCCGGAAAATTCTACACACCGACAGTTTCAAGTAATTTAAAAGAACTTCAGTAATATTCGGCTAAACAAATCGATATGATTATAATACTTTTTCAAACAAATGTTGAACTTTTGAAAGAGAATCTTTAATTTAATACTTTTATGTTATCTCTTGAATTACCAGGTTCTTAGATTATGCTGCGTATGAAGATGATGAGGATTCAACGGTGCACGCTAAATCGATTTGTCGTGATCCGTGGAGACTGTGCACAGTGACTCAGGTCGAAGAAGTGAAGTGTGTTTTACGGCTCCTCCCGATATGGCTTTGCACAATCGTATATTCCGTTGTGTTCACTCAAATGGCCTCCCTTTTCGTAGTTCAAGGTGCGGCAATGCGTCGAGACTTGTTTGGTTTCTCAATCCCTCCTGCCAGCATGTCAGCCTTTGACATTATCAGTGTAGCTGCCTTCATCTTTTTCTACCGTCGAGTTCTTCAACCTCTTGCGAGCAGGCTCACGGGCAACTCACGCGGGTTTACAGAGCTACAAAGAATGGGTTTAGGTTTAGTTATAGCAATGATGGCGATGCTTTCAGCTGGGACAGTTGAGCACTACAGACTCAAACTTGCCACAACTGACGGTTCGAGCAGGCTACACATCATCTGGCAGGTGCCCCAGTTTGTTCTGATTGGAGCGTCAGAAGTTTTTATGTATGTCGGGCAGTTGGAGTTCTTCAACGGACAGACGCCTGATGGACTAAAGAGCTTTGGAAGCGCGCTTTGCATGACTTCCATGTCCCTCGGAAACTACTTCAGCGATGCGATTGTGACGTTCGTTATGAAGGTGACGACAGCCAACGGACGGCCAGGATGGATTCCGGAAGATCTAAATCAGGGGCATTTGGATAGCTTCTACTTCTTTCTTGCGATGCTGACCGTTGTTGATTTCGCAATATATGTCATGTGTGCGAGACGGTATAGAGGCATTCAGCTCGCGGAGAAATCTTTTACATCTTACCACTAGAGTTTCAAACTTTCTGAGGGTTGAAGTGGTAAAATTGATGGTAGGAAGTGGGATAACAACTCCCTACTTGTTTTTGGGCTGGGCTGGGATATATATTTAGCTAATTATAAGAAATAAGAGCCTCAAGCTGTGATAGTTTGCGTGGAAGGCCCAAGATAGGGTCTGACGATTATTGAAGCATTTGTTGCAAGAGTGAGTGAAGAGATGTGAAGATTATTAACGAGTTAGAACAGGAAAATGTACTACTTTCCATCTTATTAACTATGTTGTAATTACTTGAGAAATAAACTATGTAAGCATTGTGGAAACAATTGTTCTTTTTATTCTTTGCACCATCATATTGATATGATCATGTGACCAATCACGTCGTGTAGAGTACAGAACTCCATGCTTTGAACTGCCCATTTCTCTTTATAACTTCAACATTATATTTTACAATCCATGTGACAAACGTTTTAAATTTGTTTTATTATTAATTCAATGAAATCTCATAGGTGATCCAAGTTGATAAAAAAAAAAGAACTGAAGCACATATTATTAGGCCCAATCCAGACTGTAAAAGTAGGCCCAATATAATCCATGTACTTACTGACTAAATTAAATTAAGCAAGCCTAATAAATAACTGAAGAAAAATTATCCCCCTAGACCAGGTGTATTAAACACCAGCTAAACAAAGCTAAGTAACACGTCACCTAGCTAGGTGCATTGTGTATGGTATGCCGGACATATACACTATCTGACAACGACCTCCGAAAGTAACAAAAGACCGTTTCTGTTTTTCTTCTGTGAAAATAAAAGCGAAAAAGAATAAGAGTTGAAGTTGTGTCTGTCTTGTGTGGAGACTTCTGAATTCTAAATATCGTAAAAAAAAAATCCCACATGATATAGAAAAGTTCTTCATATTTGTTTGCCGTGACTTATTTCCATAAGTGACAATTGAAATTGAAAATTTGTTTATTTTCTTGTATTTGTATTTCCATGTATTATATGTTAATTTGGACAATAATTCTTTAGGTTATTTTCTTATATTAGATATGATTATCCTATAAATAGAGGAGTAGGGATAGAGTTTTATTCATTCCAACGACCACAAACAATTGTATTGTATTTCTCTTTCTCTAAGTATAAGAAAGTTTGAGTGCGAGTGCCGGCGTCCGTGATTTTTACCCTTTAGACTTTCCACGTAAAAAAATTTTTTGTTCTTGCTTTTTGTGTTTGTTGTTGCGTCTCGGTTCCTAACAAGTGGTACCAGAGCCAAGGTTCGAAGAAAATTCTCTTTGGGTGCAAACGAGGAGGCGATACGTAGACGAGCGATGGACGAGAGCAATGTGTCGGTGAGTCGGTTCGATGGGCGAGACTTCGGTTACTGGAAGATGCAAACAAAAGCGTTGTTATGCCAGAAGGATCTAGAAGATGCGCTACTCGAGACGAAGCCGAAACACATCACCGATGAAGACGCATGGAAGAGAATGAACCGCAAGGCGCTAAGCGACATATAATTGTACTTAGCCAAGAACGTGGCGTTCAACGTGGCAAAAGGAGACGACAGGTTTTGGAATCATGAAGGCGCTAACCAACACGTACGAGAAGTCGTCTTCATTAAACAAGCTGTACCCGATGCGCCGTCTTTTTTACCTGAAGATGGCGGAAGGTGGATCTGTGGCCGAGCATCTGAACTATTTTCGGGTTATTTCAAACAAGTTAGACTCGTTTAAATTGAACATGGGTGAAAAGACGAAGGCTCTTATATTGTTATCATCATTGGCGGAAAGCTGGTCGACGACAGTACCAATATTTCATATATATCTCCGCTAGTCCAAACAAAAAAGGGGGAAATCAGAGCATAAAGTAAACCATTTCTCAATAGAGGTTTGATTTTGAATTATGACTCCATAAATGCCAACGTTATCGGCGGTAAGGAGGATCTGACTTTTGAGAAGATACGAGACCGCATCCTAAACGAAGATATTCGACGAAGGTACCGGAGCGAATCTTCGAGTTCCATGAGTTCATCCTTGAATGTAGAGAGTCAGGGTCGTGGAGGTCAGAAAAACGACAACTACGGACGATCCAAGTCGAGAGGTCGCAGCAAGTTGGAGTGTTGGAACTATGGCAGAAAGGGCCACATGAAACATGACTGCAAATCTCTCAAAAAGGAGAAAAGGGCGGAAACAAGTTCCGCAAATGCCGCCACTGAGGAGAATTTAGATGATGTCCTAGTTCTATGCATCGACAGCCCTATCGATTTATGGGTTCTGGATTCAGGCGCATCCTTCCACGCTACCTCACAGAAAGATAAGTTTTTGAATTTTAAATCTGGAGAATTTAGAAAATTTTACTCAGCGGATGGGAAACCGCTATGCACATCGGGCATGGGTGATGTTCAAATAAAATAGAGCAATGGATTTAGATAGACTTTGCGGGGAGTTCGATATATTCCGGGTTTAAAGAAGAACTTGATATCCATTTGGAAGATGGATAGTGAGGGGGTGGTATAAAATCGTGTTTGGAAACGGGTTGTGGAAGATTGTAAAGGGCACCATGGTTGTGGTAAAGGGTACAAAAATGAGAACTCTTTTTCTGACGGGACAACAAGGGAGATTTGTTGGTGGTTCCGGAAGCAACAACCGACCCGATGTTGTGTCATAATCGCCTCGGTCATGTCAGTCACAAAGGACCGCAAGTGCTGGTTTCAAATGATTTGTTACCCAAGGTGAAATCGGTAGAAAGCGATTTATATGAGAATTGCGTGCTCAGCAAGCAAAAATGGGTTTGCATTTTGAATGTCGGACAAGAACTCAAGACAGGGAAGCTAGACGTGGTGCAGAGCGATTTGTGGGGACCGACTCCGATCCAAGGCGGGTCACACTACTATAAGGATATGTCAAATGACGAATCTGAGTACTACCGTGAGATGGTAGAGACGAAAAATTATGTCAAGTGAGAGCGTACAATGAGAGATGTTTTAGTGTTCTGGAGGTGTTTTAGTGTTGGTGGTCTGATTTGTTGTGATAGATAGAGCAGATTTTCTTTTGTTTTCGATAGGAACGTTGGTCTTTGATCAGTTTTGATAAGTTCTGATCAATTGTGGTGTTAGTTTTGAATTTGTCAATAATTTTTTTGTTTGCGTTTGTTCAATCCAACGCTGGGTTTTTAATTATTATTTATTTTCAAGAGTTTCGAGTGATTTTGCCCATGAGGAGCAAGAAAGAATGCAACGGGACAACACGAGAGTTATCCGATTAAATTGTTTTATATATACCTCCAACATAAAATTCGACACCAACGCACTTTGTAGAATAATGGACATATTACTAGTATAAAACAGTTTGATGGGATAATTCCCGTCCTGTCCTCCCACATTCTTACTCCTCACGGGCAAAACCAGTATGAAACCCTAAAAATAAATAACGATCTGAAACATCAGAATGGTGACCAATCCACTCGCCACTGTCTTCGTGTTTTTTATTGTTATTTACTTCAAGGGTTTTAGGGTGGTTTTGCCCGTTAGAAGCAAGAACGTGAGGGGACAGCTGGAGAGTTATCCAATTAAGTTATTTTATACCTCAAATATGCTGATTATTCTGCATAGTGCTTTTGTGTCGAATTTGTATTTTTTTCTCAGGTGAGTACATGTGAATTTATTAATATCTTTGATTTTTGTGAACAAATACAAAAAAATGTTACGCAACATGATGATAAAGCATCATGGCAGTGTGATGGAGTCAATATTACAATAATTACAGCTCGATAGTCGGTATAGCTGATTAAACAAGTATATTCACACTGTAGATCATGTCATGTTGTCATCATGCATCATGCTTTATTAAAAAAAAATTCTTTAAAAATTCATTAACTTTTTTGGATATTATCAAAAAATCCCTATTTTTTTCATTTCTTCAAAAATCCCCTATAAAGTACATGAAATTTTTTTTAGTCCCTATGGGGCTAAGTTAAACCTTTTCCATCAATTCAATTTTTGAATTGACCAAAATACCTTCTATTTATTTTTATATTATATTTAATTCAATTAAAAAATATAATAAAAAATTAATATTTTTCAACATAATATAAATATTATATTATATTATTTTATGCTTTGCATTAGTTAATTTTTTTTATTATATTATATAATTTTATGTTGCATTAGTTTATTTTATAGTATTATATTACATGAAATATTTTCTCTTTTTTGTTTGTATATTATAATTTTATTCTCAGTAGAATATTATTTTATTATTATTATTTTTTATGATTTTTTAAAAATAGTTTCGGAAAAAATCAGTAAAAAATCTAAATTATTTTTTAAAAGATATTTTTTTGAATTTTTTTATAAGAAATATTTTTCAGAATTTTTTTAAATTTTATTTTAATAAAAACTTTGAAAAACATTATTTTGGAAAAAAAATTCTAAAATGTTTTTATAAAAAAATTATGTAGCATTATAAAATTAATTAATGCATCATAAAATAAATAATATAATATTTATATTATGTTGAAAAATATTAGTATTTTTTATTATATTTTTAATTTAATTAAATATAGTATAAAAATAATATAAAAATAATCAATAGAGGGTATTTTGGTCAATAAAAATTAGAATGGATGGAAAATGTTTAACTTAACCCTATAGGGGGGTAAAAAAAAATTCAAGTTGCTTTATAGGGGTTTTTGAAGAAATGAAAAAGATAAAGAATTTTCGATAATATCCAAAAACGTTAGGGGTTTTTTGAAATTTCCCTTTATTAAATGCTTGAGAATATAAAATGTGTGAGAATATATAAACAAAACCTTAAGTTTCTTTTTTCTTGTTTTGTTATTTGTAGTTGCTATACAGGAGGCACAGCGGGAATTTCTTGGTGAATCTCTTGGGCTCGTGGAAGGAGTCCGAGTACTTCGGCCAGTCCATTTCTAAAAAGTTGGCAGTACTGTCTATTTTATGCTCCTTCTAGGCAAAATTACTAACTTATTATTCTTAACAAATGTTCTCGTGCGATGCGGTAAAATAATGGGCTTCACGTGTTTCACAGTGAGATAAGGAAAAGTTTTTTTTTTTATATAGCACGGATCATGATGCGGATCCAATAAATGATTAAATGTTCTCGTGTAAATTATCAAAATGGGAAATATCCCAACATTTTTGCCTTCAAACATTTTTTTAATCTTAATGTGATTGTTGTTGTTGTATAGCGGTTTGGCTGATGTGACGGGAACCCGTTCCACGCATTGTTCTATGTGGAGTTCATGATGTTGGCCTGCACTCTCTTCTCCAAAACCTAGATCGGAGTTTCCGGATCCTCAGCCCATGACGTCGCCAAATAACTCAAAGAAAGAAAGTTGTAAATGGAGTTTGAACGTAGAGCCTCTTGCTCCCCATGTTAATTAATTTAGAAAGAAGTTTATTTGAAATTATTATGTTATTTGATTTATTTAATTAAATTTGCTTTGTTATCACTAAATATATTGTCATTAAATTTGCTTTTAAAACGTTTATATTTTTTGCAAAAAAAACTGTAGATAATTTTATTTCTGTAAATAAAATTATAAGATTGAGAGAAAGTTAATTTTATGTTAGAATATATAAGTAAAATCATGATCTCCCAAAAACAAATATATATAACCTATCAAATCGTAATTACTAACATAAATATACTTGGGTCTTATTATTATTATTATTATTATTATTATTATTATTATTATTATTATTATAAATGATCAAAATTTAGAAATATAATTTAGAATTTGTGAGTAGTGGCTAAAATAATAATGTGAGTTCAAATACTATATTCATAATATAACTTCCTACTATCGGTCAAAGTTGTAGCTTTGGCTAACATAATATTTGAACTATCAAAATGAAGAATTTTGTTCAATACTATTATGTTATATTAGTTAAATGAGAATAATTAATTGTCAAAATAATTACAAGATATTAATTAATTATAATTACTATTTAATAGTGGGGGCAAAACCGTCTAAACAAAACTTGAGCCTGTAAATAACAATTGTCTTGACTGGAATTATTACAAATAATTATTTATTTATTTATTATATATACTTATTAAAAATACAATAAATTATCATTCAAAATATAAATATTATTAAATTATTTGTTGGAAATATTCGACATAATTGTAGTAGATCGAAGAGAAGACAGAGAAAACGAAGAACCCTAGAGGAGGGTTTGTGTGAGCCGTCGCGTAGAAGAGAGAAAGAAAGAAAGGAAAGAGGGAATCAATTTTAGCAAATGAAAACTTAACATAATTAACCTAGGGTACAAGATATATATAGTACACATTATAATATGAACCTACATGGCCCAATAAAGCAATTAGGATCCATAATTCAATAATCTCCACCTTGGACCCGAATTGCGACAAAAATAACAAGAATAAGCAAAAACATACGAAAGACAAATCTAGCGACACGCTAGTTACAAATAGAAATCAAATCGGTACATAATTTAAACTTAGCGATTGGAAGAGGTTTGGTGAGCATGTCCGCCGGATTCGACTCGGTACCTATCTTCTTCACAACGATTTTTCCTTCCGAGATTACATCCCGAACGAAGTGGTACCTAATGTCGATGTGCTTCGTCTTCTCGTGATACATCCGATCCTTCGTCAAATGGATGGCACTCTGGTTGTCGCAATACACCACAATCGGATTCTCGATGGACAACAACTCTCCAACAAACGCCTTTAGCCAAATAGCCTCCTTGATCGCCTCGGTTATCGCCATGTATTCGACCTCGGTACTCGAAAGTGCAACGGTCGGTTGAAGTGTTGATTTCCAACTTATAGCACACTTCCCAATAGTGCACACATAACCCGTTAGCGAACGCCTTTTATCTAGATCGCCCGCAAAATCAGAGTCTACATAGCCCGTTAGCACACTATCCGGATTGGATACGAATTCCAGACGCGCATTTAGCGTACCTTTCAAATAGCGGAAGATCCACTTGACCGCTTCCCAATGCCCCTTTCCGGGACACGATAAATACCGGCTCACGATGCTGACTGCTTGCTCCAAATCGAGTCGGGTACACACCATTAAATACATCAAGCTCCCGACCGCACTCGAATATGGGGTTCTTTCCACATATTTCCGCTCTGCATCGGTTTTCGGAGACAAATCCGCCGATAATTTAAAATGAGCCGCAAGAGGGGTAGCAACCGCCTTGGATCTATGCATGTCGAAACGACGTAACACCTTTTCCGCAAAACCCGCTTGCGAAAGAAACAACTTCCGCTCGGGTCGATTCCTCGTTATCTCCATGCTGAGAATTTTCTTAGCTGGTCCCAAATCCTTCATTTCGAAAACGGAATTCAGTTCTGCTTTTAACCGTTTAATCTCCCCCTCATTCAACGACGCAATTAGAATGTCGTCCACGTACAGTAACAAATACATGAAGTTCCCGCTATCTAATTTCTTAATGTATACGCAGCTATCAAAATTAGATCGAGAAAAATTAATACTAACCATAAATGCGTCGAACTTCTTGTACCATTGTCGGGGTGATTGTTTGAGACCGTACAGTGATTTGTTCAACCGACACACACGTGTCGATTTCGGGTTCGGGTTGGTTTTGCGTTCCGTTTTGCTTGTGAGCTCCGGAAGTCCTTCCGGTTGGATCATATAAATTTCCTCCTCTAAATCGCCGTGTAGAAATGAGGTTTTCACGTCCATTTGCTTGAGTTCCAAATTTTGAGACGCAACTAACGCGAGCAAAACCCGAATAGACGTGTGCTTTACTACCGGAGAAAACACCTCATTAAAGTCCACGCCTTGGACTTGACTATACCCTTTCGCCACAAGTCTCGCTTTATAGCGCACATTCGACCCGTCTGCTTTGCGCTTAAATACCCACTTACACCCGATAACCCGTTTATTTGTCGGAGGTTCCACAAGAGACCACGTCTCATTTCGATTCAACGAATCCAACTCCTCCTTCATAGCGGCAATCCAATGTTTCGCCTCTCTCGAATTAACCGCTTCTTTGTACGAATACGGTTCGCAATATTCCACGTCTTCTGCAATGGCTAAACAATAGGCAAAATCAGAATACCCGTACCTCGAAGGTGGTCGAATGACCCTTCTGGCTCGATCACGAGCTAACTCGTAATTTTGTGGATCGAACTCGCCTTCTTCATCTACTAATCGGGTCGGATTACCCGAATTGGGTTCGGGTTCATTTCGGGTTGGATTGGCCCGAATTGGAGCTTCATCTCGGGTTGGAGTCTCGGATTGACTTTCGTCCTCATAACCGCCACCTCTCGACGGTAATCCATTCTCAGCCTTCTTCGACTCATTAAACTCCGCCTTAGATTGAACCGTATCATTCATACCCGAGTCAAACGCATCTTTTGCTCGAATCATTTCTGACTCGTTAAAAATAATGTCTCTCGAAATGATAAATTTCCCCGTCTTTGGACACCATAATTTATATCCCTTAACGTTATTGGGATATCCAATGAATACACATTTCTTCGACCTTGGCTCTAATTTACCGTCATTCACGTGCATGTATGCGGGGCACCCGAAAATCCTCAATTTCGAATAATCGGCCGGACGTCCCGACCAAACTTCTTCTCGCGTCTTCAATTCAATCGAGGTTGTTGGTGATCGGTTTATCAAATAGCACGCGGTGCTTATCGCTTCCGCCCAAAATTCTTTACCCAAACCCGCATTCGAAATCATACTCCTCGCACGCTCGAGAAGCGATCTATTCATTCTTTCCGCCACGCCGGTTTGCTGCGGGGTATGCACGACGGTTCTATGCCGCAAGATGCCTTCGGCCGCACAAAAATTATCTAATTCACGATTACAAAATTCTAAACCATTATCCGTTCGTAACGTCTTGACCCGTTTACCCGTTTGATTTTCCAAAAGTGTCTTCCAAATTTTAAAATAATTAAACACTTCATTTTTCTCCCGTAAGAAAAATACCCAAACCTTTCGCGAAAAATCATCAATAAATGTGAGCATATACCTCGAGCTTTTTCCCTTAGATGGCTCGCGAGACGGACCCCAAAGGTCGGAGTGTATGTACTCCAACTTCTCTTTTGTCGTATGTACGGCGGTTGAGAAACTTAACCGCTTATGTTTCCCAAATACGCAATGCTTGCAAAATTCCAAATTTCCCGTACATTGACCGCATAACAAGCCTCGCTTGCTTAAAATGGTCATCCCACGCTCACTCATGTGGCCCAACCTCATGTGCCACAATTTCGTATTTTCCTCCTCCGTAATCGAGCGTACAATCGTCGCGGATTCGGTTGAAACAAGTTTATTTTTCGCGATCCAAAACTGGTCATATTTGGTCTCTACTGAACCGGGTTTATTTTGGACAGATATGGGCTGAACCGGCCTTGAACCGGCTTGAACCGGGTTAAATCGGGCTGAACCGGACTGAACGGGTTAAACTGAGCTGAACCGGACTGAACCGGGCTGAACCGGGTTAAACTGAGCTGAATCGGACTGAACCGGGCTGAACCGAACAGAACCGGGCTGAACCGGGTTAAACTGAGCTGAACCGGACTGAACCGAACAGAACCGGGTTGAACCGGGTTAAACCGGGCTGAACCGGACTGAACCGGGTCAAGAAACTGATTTTTCTGCTGAAGTTTTCTACTGAATTTGCTGAATTTTCAGATCCGGGTTTGAACCCGATTTCTCCGAAATTACCGTACCGGCTTTATCGGTAACCACTGAGGCTTGTAAAAAATAGAGCGTACCTACACATTTCGCCTTCATGACCGTGAGAGCTCCGATTGACACACGTAACACTCCACCTTCACTTTGGAATATGCAACCCTTTTCTTCAAGCGAACCCAACGAGATGAGATTTTTCTTCAAATTGGGTATGTGCCTCACACCCGTTAATCTCCGAATTCTCCCGTCATGAAATTTAAACGAGATTGTACCGGTACCGGCCACCTTGCATGTATTATTATTCCCCATAATAACTCGTCCATCCGAGGGCTCGTACGTCTCGAACCAATTTCGATTCGGCGTCATATGTTGAGACTCACCCGTATCCATAATCCAACAATTTTCGTCGGCTAAAAATTCATCAACCATCGAAAGAGAATCGTATTGATCTATATTTGCCGAATTAGCCGATTCGGAAGGTTGACCACGATTATCCGTCGAATGCTTATTTTTCAATTTAAAACACTCGGCCTTGATGTGACATTTCTTCTTGCAATAATTACAGATAATGTTTGGATTATATTTACCCCTCGATTTTGACCGGTGCTTGAAATTCTTCGATGACCGATCCGACCGATCCGACGACCGACCGCGATCAACAAATAAACCGGATCCCGTGTGTCCTTTCTCATGGGTTATCTCACCGTCAATGTGGGTTTTGGCTTGCAAATTCGATTTTACATCCTCAAGCGTAATTTTCTCTCTTCCATAAATCATCATATCTCTAAACCCCTTATATGACACGGGTAAAGAGCATAATAGCAAAAGTGCTTGATCCTCGTCATCCACCTTAGCGTCGATTTTGGCTAACTCATTAATGACCGACGCAAACTCTGAAATATGTTCGGACAACGAACCACCCTCATTCATGCGGAGCGTATAAAGACGCAATTTTAACCGCAACCGATTTGTGAGAGACTTCTTCATAAAAAGGTTTTGTAATTTTTCCCACAACCCTTGAGCGGTAGTCTCCTCCAAAACCTCTTGCAACGTCCCGTTGCTTAGGCATAGTTGGATGATTGAGAGAGCTTTATCGTCTATCTCTCTCCACTTTGTATCCGTAATGGGCTCCACCAAATTTTCTCTCCCAAAAACGGCATCCTTTATTCCATGGCTAAACAAAATAGCCAACATACGTACTTGCCATAAGGCAAAGCTCGTCTTGCCGTCGAACTTCTCAATATCGTACCTACTTGACATCTCCATTCAACCCAAAAATTAAATTCCCCACAAAAATTAACCGTACTTTCGAAAACGAAAAACGAGCGCGCACCGAGTAAAACACAAGGAAGCGTCAACAAAACCGGTTGCAAAAACCGGTTGTGATTTCGGCTAGGGTTTAGGCTTCGGTTAAAACCGGTTGCAAAAACCGGTTTGCGGTTTCGTTGCAAAAATCGTTGTTTTAAGGTTTTGGTTGAAACGGGTTGCAAAAACCGAACCGGTTTAGGGTTTCGGTTGGAGAAAAATGAAATTCCGCCGGAGATCCTTACGTAGAACCTTGCTCTGGTACCAGATTGTTGGAAATATTCAACAGAATTGTAGTAGATCGAAGAGAAGACAGAGAAAACGAAGAACCCTAGAGGAGGGTTTGTGTGAGCCGTCGCGTAGAAGAGAGAAAGAAAGAAAGGAAAGAGAGAATCAATTTTAGCAAATGAAAACTTAACATAATTAACCTAGGGTACAAGATATATATATTACACATTATAATATAAACCTACATGGCCCAATAAAGCAATTAGGATCCATAATTCAATATTATTTATAACAAATTATAATAAATAATCCCTACCTTACAAATAACAAGGATTCATATTTCTTTCATAATATTTCTCATGTTTCATAGCAGTATCCCTGACATTTCTAATGTTCGTTTCTCTATTTGAAGAGGCATCCATGTTATTTTTCCATTTCACACAACGGGTTTCTAACAAACTCTCTTCTTATTTATTTCCTTCCAACCGCAGCAAATGGTGATGCCAGGCCACCGCGAATTCAACCTCCAAAAGAAACTCAACCGGGGCGCTATTGGGAATTCTATGGGTGGTTACGCTTATCTATCAGTATTTCGAAATGTTCGAAAAGGAACGGGCTAGTGAATTGTGCTTCTTCGGCCTTTGATAGTTTGATTTGTCTACTAGGGTTGAAAGATGTGAATTAATTATGTGTTTTTTTTATGGTTGGGTTAGGAACTGTGCACTGACCAAAGGGTAGAACGTGTTCGTGGGGGGGTTTGAGAATTTTTTGGTTAGTTTAGTTTTTTTGTTTTTTTTTTCACCTTGTGTTTACTTAATCTAGTTTTGCAAATGTTGTTTTAATAGATTTTTGTTTTGGTTATTGATTTTGTAGTTTTTTATTGGATGAAATAGTTAGATAATTTTATTTATGCCATTGGATCCGGCATGGGAATTTTGCTTGCTGTTACGATTATTTATCAATACGTTTGAGAAGGAACGAGCCAGCGAGCTCGGCTTTTTCGGCCCGTGATAGATTGATTCTGTCTAATTTAAGTTACTTGAGTTACTGACGGAAGCTTAGGTTGTGCAGAATTCTGAGAGGTTTTGTGCTTTCTTTAGTTTTTTTTTTCAGTTTTTGCAAATGTTATTTTCATATATTTTGTTTTGGTTGAAAATTGTCTCTGGTTTTTTGTACCGAGTGAAGTATTTTTTTAATTTATTTATGTATTATGCTTGTTATTAATATTTAGCCAATCACATTAAATATGAGAAGAATAAATAGTTAGAAATAAAATAAAGCTATAAGCTTCATTAGAAATAGGAAACAAAAAAAGATGCATAAACCCAAATTTATTTCTCATAAACCAGTAGTCCAGCAGTGGAAATCATCACAGTTTTGATCCCTAGCTATTACATAATTTCAAACATAGTAATACACCATATTTCTTAAATCATACAAAACCCTTAATATAGATCAAATATGGTTCATTATTATTAATTATTAATTTACTATTATTGGGTTTGTTATAGATTTATTAATTATCTGTAGTTCTTGGAGTTCCAGGCATTTTGTCGTTGAGAGAGCCCAAGGCCAGAGTGGTGTCCACTTGGTTTGCTTCTTTCTTGTACCTCAGCCCACATGCATTGCATAAAGTCTGTATACAAACCAAAAATAAAATAATGTAAATGAAAATGAAAATATTAACATTTATAAAAAATAAATTAACGTCAAATTAGTTTTTTTTGTAGGTGTTTCTTAATTAGGCCGGTATTATCGGCCTAAATATTAAATTTGAGCATAAAAGAGGCCCAATGTCTGAATGAGTGTTGAGTTGTGTTTAAATTTTAGTTTAGGTTTTACCAGATCAACTAAGATCTACTTGGACTCAACTCGCCCAAAATATGCATTTAGGATTTTTATTTTTTTTAAGCCGAAATTATGCATTTAGAATTGAAATAATTAAGCACAGAAAGATATAAATCCTTAATTACAACATGACTGCAGATGATTAAAATTTCACAAAAGACCTTGACCTTAAATTGTTGCGTTTGTACTTGGTAATGACTAACGAAAATAACCACAAAAAAAACATGATCAAAATTCAAAAGCATATATGTTAAGTTTGGAATGGTAAAACTGAGATATGCTTTCAAAATTCAAACTCCATGATATTCTTTTCGGCTTCTATATATAAACCTAACTCACATCTTATTTCTTACAACTCAAAAAACAAATCATGTTTCTAAATCTGTACATCAATTCGCATTCAAAAAAAAAAAATCTGTCTATCAATAATTTGAATCTCTTATTTTTTAATTGGCAAAAATAATATTCACATAAAAAACATTAATGAAATATGTTATTTACCTTGGGGCCAGCCGGACCAGTCCTCCAAAGTGGAGTATCAAAAACTCCACACTTGAGGCACCTCCTTATAACTATCTTCACTTGAGCCTTTGAAGTATTTTGATTTGTAGAAGATTTTTGAGCATTTTGCCCATTTGATGAAGAATGTTGGCCATTTTGACCATTTGTTGACTTGTTGCTACCCATCTTACTGATTGATCACATACAAAGAACAAACAGACAGATCGGAGCAAAATGAGCCAAACAAAGGCGTTGAGATAAGGATAGAAAATCTTGCTGCAGCTGCGGGTGAATTTAAAGAGGGACGATCCGGGTAGAGCGATATTATTGGTTACATTTGGAATGCCAGGTCAGAAGCTGTCGTAACAGGAAAAATAAGAAAATTAATCGTGCGTGATACATTTTTAGGTTTCCATGTGTCGACGGAATTTTTACAATGTGGTGCGCGAAGTGCACTGACGCCGACTTTTGGTCGAAAAAGAAAGTATATAATCAAACGATTTGCTTATGGTAGTTTCCTAAGAATTGTTAAATGAGTGATGACTAAGCTTAAGTTTGGTCAAACTAATTTGAGTTGATGCATGAACTTTGGATTTGAGATTTGAATATTGAATGTACATGAAGAATTATCTGGAAAACCTAATTATTGAAATGAATGCACACAAGAACAAATGGAGAATTACATTAATCTGATAATTTTAAATTACTAATATGCATGAACATACACACAATTTTCTCAACCAAAAAATAATTTCCATTTCAAGACTTCACAAAATTAACAGGTAGTTACTTGTCAGCAATATTTTTCTCTTGAAACTTTTTTCTTAAAGATTAAAAGAAGCCCTGCCTCAAAAAAAAAAAAAAAAAGAGTTGAATATGATCATACTAACACTAAAGCACCGAATTTCATCAGAACTTCACAATTAAGCGTGCATAGGCGACAACAATACTAGAATGAGTGACCTCCTGAAAAGTCCTCGTGTTGCATGTCAAAAAAAAAAAAGATTTAAAAGAAACTAATGTGTTGTCTTTCTATTGTATGCTAGTTGTAGATGGAGTTAAAAATCCTTCTAACTCTTACATGTTCAACGTTGTCTTTTGTGGATCAAATCAATGCTCATTTATTTTTTTCAAAATTTGGAATTAAATTCCAACTTTATTTGTTTTTGTCACAAAATTTGAATAGCCTTAGTTTTTTTCCTTTATAAATGCGGTAGCAATCGATCGCCTCAAAATTCAGGATCAAGTTTTCGTAGACCGTTGAATGCGCGCTATTCAAATTTTCAAATGCAACAAAGATCACATATGCATTTGTATAATCATTTATTTAGTAGACGTCTAAGATTACATAAAATCACGAAATTTTATGTATTGTTATTTTCTTTATCATTATTTACATTATTTCAAACTTCCAACACCAAAGCTTAAGCTTCCGTGACATTCTTGTTGTTGTCTCTCTTTCTTCCTTGCTTGTAAGCCACATGCATTGCAAAGAGTCTGCTGATCATGTGTTCAAAAAATTAAAATTCTATTAGCATAAATAACAAGGGAGAAAAGAAAGAAAGAAAGAAAGAAAGAAAGAAAGAAAAAGAACTTCAATTTTTATCAAAAAAGCTAATTCAGAAAAGAAAGGTAAGAAAAGTAGTAGTATATGGTACAAATTTGAAAAATCCTCACTAAATTCAAGGCTGGATCATCTTCCATAAACTAGAGAAAAATCAAAAGACTATGTGATGTAATATATTTACCAGAAAACCCTATAACCAACCAACAAGGAGACCAGAAGAAAATTTTCAATATCAGATTAAACCCTAAAATAAAGGAGAATAAATAAAGAATTATATACCATGTTTTGCCAGAGCCTCCACTGAGGAGTCCAGTACCTCTTACACTTGCTACATTGTCGCCTAATTTGCGGAGGCCTCAAAGAGAGCGTAAGGTCGATTCCATTTTCGTCAAATTCTCTCTTCTCCAACCTTCCTAAAAGGTTCTTTGTCTGAATCTGAACTCCATTATTGAACTCCATTTCCTGAGTTAGAGGAACTTTTGAGTCGGAAGAAGGGTAAGATAGAGAGAGAGACAAAGAGTTGAACTCCATGTTTGGGACAATAGATCAATGGAGATGAAATGGTTAAGAGAGAGAAGAGAGAGTGATGATAAAAGTCCGAGAGATGGAAGACTCTGTGAGATCAGCTCAGTAATTGTTGAGAGGATCATATACATGTCACAAAGGCCAAGTGGAGAAATATTAGCATATTAGAAGAGTTAGTTTGTTGGCATAGATGAGACATTAAATGAGTTGGAACACACACTTCGTAGACACATTCTGATTCAAAAAGAAAAGAAGAAAACAAAAAAGAAAACTAACCTCAATCCTAATTTGTAATTTTTGTGTACATTATAACAGTTTTGATATACATTTTTATCAAAAGGTTTATATACACATCCCCCACAATCCCCTCAACCCACCGTTTACCACTAGTAAATGGGATCCATTTATTTTGAATATAAATAGAGCCTGTTTATCAGTGATAAACGGTGGATTGGGAAATGATAAACGGGAGATATATATACCTTTCCTTTATCAAATAAACATACCTTTAAAACTTCTATATATCTGTTTGTGCTTTTGCATTTTCAATTTTGATCGATTTAATTGGGTTAAATAGGCCCACCACTTTTAATGTTTACTCTAAAAATTGGCCCAAAATAGAAGAAAGAGTGAGTGAAAAAGACTCGAAAAAATTTAAGCAAAAATCAATGGCGACTCCACTTCTCAAGCGCCACCTCTCCTCCGCCGCTTCCGCC
Organism: Juncus inflexus; assembly: GCA_024447665.1. Classification (NCBI taxonomy): domain Eukaryota; kingdom Viridiplantae; phylum Streptophyta; class Magnoliopsida; order Poales; family Juncaceae; genus Juncus; species Juncus inflexus. Next base: position 13,247,671 of record JAJHPC010000006.1, read on the forward strand.
GGCCTCCGCCGCAAACCCATCACCGGCTCAATCTCTGCCTTCCTCGGCGAAGACCCAGTATCAAAATCTGCGCTGAAGAGAATCGAGATTGAGAAGAACATGGTTCCTCGTTGCGCTGTGATGCATTTGCTCGCTAAGAAGGGGATTTGGGACGGAAGAACTCCGAAGTTGCATTCGATTTTTAGTATCACTGAGAAGAATTTCAAGGAGAGGTTTGTGGATCGGTACGTGAAGGATTTGCCCAAATTGAAGGAGGCTTATCAAGGGAAGGTGAGTTCTGCTGATTTTGAATCGATTGAGAAGAGCAAATAGAATTCATATTTACTGTTTGTTTGTTTTTTCAATTGGGTTTTGTATTAATCTGAAATTTGAATCAAAGTTGCTACGAGTTTTTATTTCAATGTTTTTATTTGTGCTTAAATATTGTGTTACTAGTAATTGACCTGAAAATGTTCAGAAATCTTATGAAAATCGGTAAAGTAAAACATGAAATAATGTGGTTGTTAAAGTATCTAAACTTAAACATAAGTTGGTTTTCTCTGTTGATTCTCATCTATTTCTGTACATTTAAGTATTCTTTGGTCATTAATTAAAAAAAATTGCAATTCAAATAAGGAAATAGAAATTTCTGTTGCGGTTTCTTTAGAGGATTGTTGTGTTGAGTTTCTGTTGGATTTCGTATTAATTTTGAAATTTAAACCTGTTGCAAATTCCTTATTTTATCTGGCCTGAAAATCTTCAAAAACCATATAAACCCAGAAAGTAAAGTATGAAATGAAGTTGGTTTACTCTGTTGAACCTCATCTATTTTGAGTACATTTAATTATTCTTTGGTCATAAATTAAAAAAAGATAGCAATTCATATAAATTATTATTCCATTATCATACAGAGCTGTTTTCGTACCAGTACGAGCGATTTCGTACCAGTCAAGACTCAAGATATTAATCTTATATTTTTGTAGCATTGCTACCGCAATTTCATTATTATATGCTTATTCCGTTGTTGTCATGATTACATTTTTTTTCTTTTAGGTTTGTTAAATTGGTCATTTTCTATCAGTTATGATTGTTGAGAAATATATAACTAACAATAATTTTGTTGCACTTCAACTTAAGAAGACAGCAAATATAATTATAAAGTGAAATTTATCACTAGTAATCATAAAATGAATATTAATCGGTAGTTAGTTTGCTATTACATGGTGTGTAATTAAACACTAATGACGAAAGTTTTTAATTTGTGGAAATAATGATATTTTTTTAATTTAAATAATTAATAATTTCATCCTTTTTTTCTTTAGCAAGTAGGGCCTTTTACTTAGCCTTGTTAAAATAATACAAATATTTTGTGAGATTTATTAAAATAATAAAGTGATACAAGCGATCTTAGTGTCAAAAATAAAAAAGAGAAAGACTTATACTGTTACAAATCAAATTTTACGGAGAATGTCAAAAATAAAAAAGAGAAAGACTTACACTATTACAAATCAAATATTACCGAGAAACGAAAATAAATGAATTTTATAAATAATTGAAAATAAATTAACTTTATGGATAATTTTATAGTCTTCTCTTAATAACTTTCATTTAAGTCCGTTTTCAAAAAACATTTATTATATACAACAAACAACCATGCACCTTATTTCATTTTATGTGGTGTCGAATGTACCGTAATAGTAACTCGTGAAGAGATTTTAGAGCACAAGCAGAAGCCGTGCAAGATGCACATAATACAAATCTTCAACTGGCTGTGAACCATTGTAAAATTATCCATCATAATTCATTCTTTATCAATTCCCTCGAATATCTTATTTCAAAAATTTGGAAGAACTTAACTAGTATTACATATATATATATATATAAATATCCCAATCAAAAAGAGCCAAAGATATGACTCTTTCATGCTCTTATACTCTTTAGTCTTCAGAGCCGTTTTAAAACTTTTATTATGTGTTGAAGTTGAACATCTCAAAAGTATGATCGTTTTCAGTTTACATGCTTTTGTTGTGATCCTTTTGTTTACCACAAGAATAATGTGACTTGTGCAATATGAAAAATATGGCATTGTTTGTCAAATAATGTTGTCAATCTTTTGTTTACCACAAGAATACTATGATATTTATGAAATACCAAAAATTTAACATTGTTTGGCAAATAAATCACGAAAAATGTAACATTGTTTGGCAAATATTATGATTGTTGCGAATTGATTATATTAAGTATCATCAGAAGTTACAAAATTAATATGTTAATTGAACTTTATAGTTAAAACCAAATATTTGTCTTATGACACTGATCGCCATATAGTCATTAGATGTGACTTTTGAAATCTCGTATTTAATATAATTGAATATAAACTATATGTTAGATTCAATTCATATTTGATGAGTTAAGAGACTTTTTAAATATATGCTAAATAAGATTGTATTTGTTAAGACTCGAATCTATAGCATTTTAGTTAATATACAATATACTCAACCAACTAATTATGAACTATTTGCGAATATAAATTTGAATATATCCAACACTAAATTTGTGCTTATTATAAAAATTAAATATTAACATAACTAACTTAACAGAACATATGACGACTTCCAATAAACAACTCCACAACACCTCAATTCCAGTGTTATGCTTTCCACTGCTTGTATATAAAAAATACTCCAGCGCAGATTTTTATTTTGCATCTGATATTTTCTTCTCCACTTTCTTTTCTAGATTGAAGCCAGTTCACATGCATACGTGGAGACTATCCTTTTTCAAAGCCTTTGCATGTCCAACACCTGTCTCTCCTCATCTATCTATCCATCACTATAAGGAACCAACATTTTCTCATCGATATATACACACACATACATCCAATCTTGTAAGAAAAAAAATCACTACATCTTTATCGACCAGCTAAAGAAAAAAAGGAAAAAAAAATGCAAGGAATGAAAGAGAAGGTCAAGGACATGGCGAGCACAGCCAAGGAGAAAGTAAAGGAAGGCACAGCCAATGTTCAAGGTAATACTAATTAGGGATTAACAAAGCAGTGTTTTCTTATTTTTAAACTTAAATTGACCCAGCAAATTGTCATTTTTAATCTTATACAGTCTTAACAAAAAATCATTTGTTGATTTTAATATCATGAACTTGTAATGGCAGGCAAGGCTGAGCAAGCAACGGCACGAACTCAAACAGAGAGAGAGATGGCGAAGGAGAAAGAGAAGGCGAGAGAAGATGAGGCCAAGGCCGAGTTGCACGGTGAGAAGGCGCAACACCGAGCGGAGACGGCCGAGCACCAACACGGGCTCGGACGTGTGCCTTTGACTGGACCGCACCACCATCGTCCTGTTGGAACGACTGGTGGTGTTGTGGATCCGACTTATCCGAAGAGCGGGACCCGTCCGGCAACGGAGAAGTATTTCTAGGTTGGGTTGGGCTACGTACTGGTGTAGCCTGTGTTTGTTGTCATCTTTAGTTAAAATGAAATAAATGATGTGTATTGTTGTCTGGATATGTATTTGAAATAAATGGTGTGTAATGTAATGTAATGTAATTGTTCTTGTTTCGAAATTTAGAATTCAAATCTTCTTTTCTGTCATCATTTTCATGTTTGATCAGATTATTCGGAAAAAAAATCTATGATTGATTTCATGTGCCAGCTTGAATCCTCAAATATTGTGTTCTATTAAAAATTAGTCTTTGATATCACGGAAGACACAATCTATAAATTTTTTTCGATTGAAAGCCCGCAGGCAAGAAACAATCTAAAATTCATACTATAAAATATATGTATATACCTTAATATATCATGAGCATAACTTATTACAAAGTTGATGAACAGTTTGAGAGCAAATTCATATTAACTAATTTGACAAATATTAAATTTTAAATACAAATTAAATAATATCCTCATAAGTACATAATTTTATAATATATTAAATCAAATATGCAATATAAATTCTTAATTACATATATTCACAAAAATATTTCTATTTAAAGATTAACTATCTTAAGATGATGTATTTCAATATATATATTTAAAATGATGTATTTAAATACATATATTTCAATATATTAAAATTTAAATACCAATTAAATAATATCCTCATGAGTACATAATTTTATAATATATTAAATCAAATATGCAATATAAATTCTTAATTGCATATATTTACAAAAATATTTCTATTTAAAGATTAACTATCTTAAATATATGTGTTTTTATAAATACAAAAGGTATAGTGAAATTACAAAAAGATATATTTTCAAAAAAATATATTTATAAATACAAAAGATATATTCAAGTGCAAATATATATGTGTATAACTAATCGTATGATAAGAGTTTCGGGCACTCCAAAAACTAGACATTCCGAATAATTTAGATTCCTTAAATATATGTATTTAAATATTTACTACCATAAAATTTATAATATATTAAATCAAGGTTGTTTCATTTTATATATTATTTTATTATTTTATATACTGTTTTGTCATTTAATATACTGTTATTTATTCTTTATGTATTTCTTATGTTTTTATTTTTATATACTGTTTTTCCATTTTATATAATTTTTTTCTATTTTTATATACTATTTTCATTTTTTATATATATATTATTATTAAAAAATAAATTATATATACTGTTATTATTGTTATTGTATCTGGGACACACGTACACCAACCATGTTATGTTGATGTACAAATTAAGAAAGCCTTAACAAAGAAAAACAAAACGAAAAGGACAGAGGTCCCGTCCAGCCCAACATTCATTCATTCAATAATCAATAATCCTTCCATTCCACCTCCACCAACTTGTCCGAGCTCCATTTCTCAGATCGATCACAGAAGTGAAAGAAGTAGTTTCAAAATGCCGGTGGCGGCATCGGCGGTGTACTTCCTCAATCTTCGCGGCGATGTGCTCATCAACCGCCTCTACCGCGACGACGTCGGGTAACAAAATCCCACCTTCCTTTTCTCTTTTTTTCATTCTTTTCAGTTTCCAATCAGATCTACACCCGTAAACTAAACTCATTGCCATGCTTCAATTCCGCATTTAAATTCCACTTTCAGCGCAAATTACACGGAAATCCATCATTTTTGCTGAAACATCCAAAGATCTGAACTTTTTTGGTCCTCAATTACACAATTAAACGCCCGAAATGTCAGAAGATCCATTCTTTTCATCTCAGACTGATCGATTTTTTATCTTTGTTTGACAGGGGGAACATGGTGGACGCGTTCAGGACGCACATAATGCAGACCAAGGAGCTGGGAGTCTGCCCTGTCCGCCAGATCGGCGGATGCACGTTTCTGTATATGAGAATCAGCAACGTTTATATTGTGATTGTTGTGAGTTCGAATGCTAATGTGGCCTGCGCGTTCAAGTTCGTTGTCGAGGTAAATTGACCATTATACCCCTCGAAATGTTATTATGATTATAGCCCTCAAAATGTTATTGTGAAATGTGAATGTGATTATACCCCTCAAATAGGCAAGAAATCCCCATGCATTATACCATTGCAAAAAAAATCCTAAATTATTAACCCCTTTATTCTTGAGAAAATCAAAATTTAGGGAGAGTGAACTGGGAGGAGGTGGTTAGTAAAAAAAGATTATAAAAAAGTATTTATTTATTTTTACTAAAATAATACTTGTTATAATGATCGAGAGTAATTAATTAATGGCGTTAGATAGATAAAAACCAACGGTAAGGACTGAATTTTGATCTTCTCAGGAATAGAGGTCTTTTTTTGCAATTTAAGAAATTTGTTTGGGAAGTACGTTTTAAACATTTTCTATTTTTGTGGATTAATAGGCTGTAGCGCTGTTTAAGTCGTACTTTGGTGGAGCATTTGATGAAGATGCGATTAGGAATAATTTCGTTCTTATTTACGAACTTCTTGACGGTACGTGTTTTTGTCCTTTTGCTTTAGTCACTTAGATTCGATTCATATCAGATTAATTGTTTGATTTGTGAAATATTTAGTTTAATTAAATTAGCTTGATGTTTTGAAATGCAGAAATAATGGATTTTGGATACCCGCAAAATCTCTCGCCTGAAATTTTGAAGCTCTATATCACTCAAGAAGGCGTCAGGTCTCCTTTTTCATCCAAGGTTTGTTCCCTTCTTTCTTTCTTTACTATTTAAAAAAAATAAAAAAAATATATACAAAAATAATTTTATTTATATATATATTTATTTACCGTATTTTTGTATTATGAATTATTTAGGCTTCAGAAAAGCCGGTACCGAATGCGACTCTGCAAGTGACCGGTGCGGTTGGTTGGAGGCGTGAGGGTCTTTTTTATAAGAAAAATGAGGTGATATTTTTATTTTTATTTTTCATTTTTTTTTAAATTCTTGTACTTTTTGATTGGTTGGGAAATTAACTGGGGTTTTGATTGATCTGCTAGGTTTTCTTGGATATTGTTGAAAGCGTAAATCTCCTCATGTCCTCAAAAGGTAAATCTTTCAATAATAATAAAGGCTGATTTAATTTAACCTTCGATTCTCACTCATCAACTGTTCAATAAACCCCAAAACCAAGCAAAACCAAAGACAAGAATATTTTCTAAGTTAATTAACTTAAAACTTTTATGCATTTTTCAAACCCTAAACACTAAAAAACAACGAGCATATTGAGAAAACAATAAGATGCATCTCTCAAACCCTAAATAAACCCTAATTAAAAACAGGTAGCGTGTTGAGATGCGACGTGACGGGCAAGGTCTTGATGAAGTGCTTCCTTTCGGGCATGCCCGATTTAAAACTCGGCCTCAACGACAAAATCGGCCTCGAAAAGGAGTCCGAAATCAAATCCCGCCCCACCAAAAGGCAATAATAACTATTATAAATTTTTTATTTTTTATTATTTTTTTGAATAATTAATGAAAAGATGATATTTTTCACTCATTTTCATCAGTGGAAAGACGATAGAGCTTGATGACGTGACGTTTCACCAGTGCGTGAATCTGACGAGGTTTAATACGGAAAAAACTGTTAGTTTTGTGCCGCCTGATGGAGAATTTGAGCTCATGAAGTATTATTCCTTATTTATTTATTTTATTATTTTAACTGTACTCGTGTAAAATAGATTAAAAATGTTTTTTGTATTTTTCGTAGGTATCGTATTACTGAAGGAGTGAATCTTCCTTTCAGAGTCTTACCTACTATCAAAGAACTCGGCCGGACCCGCATGGAATTTAACGTCAAGGTCCCTCATTTATTATTTATTTCATTTATACGTAACAACACAGTACTTTTATTACCTCAATCGACCCTCAATTTCACAACCATCCAATCCAATCCGTCCAAAAAAGGCAAAAAAACAAGAAACTACAACATAACAAGGCTTGAAAAGTTGAACAGTTGACCTAAATGTGTTAATGAATTAAATTAGTGTGTTAATTAATTATTTAAACAGGTGAAGAGTGTGTTTGGGGCGAAAATGTTTGCACTCGGAGTGGTTGTAAAAGTGCCGGTACCAAAACAGACGGCAAAAACGAGCTTCCAAGTCACTTCTGGCAAAGCCAAGTACAATCCTTCAATCGATTCCATCGTCTGGAAGTACGTAACTTTCATTTCTTTTTATTTATTTATTTATTTATTTATTTATTTATTTATTTTGGTGTTCTTTTGTTAAGTTTGCAAAAAGGAAGGTCTCTGCATTGCTGAAAATTGGGGGGAAAAAAGCAGTTCTTTCTTTCTTTCTATTTATTTGTTTGTTTGTTTGTATGTTTTTTTTTTTTTTTTTGGTAAATTTGAGAATAGTATGAGGGGGATTTGCAAAAAGAAAAGGTATCTGCATTAATGAAAATTGAAAAAAAAAATTTATTACTTTAAATTGCAAAAAAGACGATCTAATTTGAATTTCGTGAAAATATAATTTTTTTTTTTTGGAATTTCTGATAATGCAAGGGAATTTTGCAATTTAGTGATGGTATTAATCAAAGAGGGAATATTGTAAAATAATAGAATTAAAATGAATTGCAGGATAAGGAAATTCCCAGGACAGACTGAGGCGACGATGAGTGCTGACGTGGAATTAATTTCTACAATCGGCGACAAGAAATCCGCCACAAAACCACCCATTCAAATGGAATTTCAAGTACCTTTTTTTTATTTATTTAAAAAAAATTCATATTAATTTCGAGTTCTTGTCCGTTAAATTCTTTGTGATCTTGTCATTGCTTTGTCTTGTAAGCACAAAGGCCCCTGAATTATGCCTAAATTGCAAAAAGGCCCCTATGTTTTTTGAAATTTGAAAAAACACTATTCTTAAGAAAAAAAAAGGCTCATGAAAGGGGTCTTTTTTGGATTTTCTCAGAAATAGAGGGGATCTTTTTGCAATTTGCAATAATATAGGGGCTCGTTTGCAACTTAGACATAATTCAGGGTCTTTGATGCAAATTTCCTTTTATTTAGAAATAATAATAGTTGCTACTATTTCACATATATAATTTTTTTTTAGGTTCCGATGTTTACTGCATCAGGACTCCGTGTCAGGTTTCTGAAGGTAAAATCCGAATATTTCATAATTTTATGCAAATAAAATTGTTAAATAATTTATTATTATTATTTAATTAAATTTGATTGGTTTTGTTTTGTATCAGGTTTGGGAGAAAAGTGGGTACAACACGGTCGAGTGGGTCCGTTATATTACTAGAGCTGGATCTTATGAAATCAGATGTTAAAATGTAATTGATTAAGATGGAAATTTTGTGTATTATTAAGTTTGGCTTATTAGTGATTAACCGTCTTTTCTTTATGTAACAAACCACTTATTTTTCATCTTGTTTCATAATATTTCTTTGCGTAGTGAAACCGACTTTTATTAATTGATTTTTCTTAATATGTGTACTAGGATAATATATGTGGTATGTTGCTGATAATTTAATTTGATTTTAAATTTTGGTATGATCACAATTAGATATCATTCACATAAAATTACATGGAAAGAAGCATGGAGATTTTTTAATCATTTAATTAATTATCTTTCTTGACTTCATCAGGTTTTCTAATATTTGACCTTAAAATTCAATTGAAATAATTTACTATATTAATATAAAATTTGAGGGATCAGGGTGACCTAGTTATTTGTATATAATTTTTCCCCTTGAATATAATATTTCTTGCCAAAGTGTCTGAAGCAACCGCAAGTATATAAAATTGCAACTACATAGTATATACATCCATAAAGTTTGATTTATCTAAAAAATTTTGCTATAGTAAGAAATAATCGCATGCAATGTTTGATTTATCTAAAAAATTTTGCAATAGTAAGAAATATTTCATACAATGTTTGATTTATCCAAAAATTTTTGCTATAGTAAGAAATAAAATAGTGCACAAGTTATCATGTCAGTAGTACCTGAAAATATTGGTTATTATGAATGGATCATACACTTTTTTCTATCACATAGTTAATTGTCTCTTTATAGACTTTATCAATTATTCTAATATTTGACCTTAAAATGAATTTATATGTGCATATGATATGAATGAAATATATTTTATTTATATATATAATTGTAGGGGTCATGGTGACTTAGTCATTAGTATATATTATTTTCATTTTTATATTATAATATAACTTGCTAAAGTGGCTAAAGCAACCGCAATTGTATTAAACAATTGAAATATCAGTATACCAGACAAGTATATATAATATCAACATGTAAACCTAGTGTGGCATTATCTATATAAGTTGGTCTTTGTAATCTAAATTCACATGTACCCTTCCAAAAATTTGAAATATCAATTTTGTCCTTTATTTGAAATTGCATTGATCAAATCCACCTTGACAGGCTCGAAATCTATCAAATTTATCATACTGAAAACTCAAACTATCAATTTTATCTTTTTAGAACTGAAAAGTATTAAACAAATTATTAATTAAAAATGCAATAAATCTACTAAAATTTAAGATGAATCAAGTTGGCAAATAAACATTTTCAATGTATTTCATGGATTCGGTAAATATGATATTTTGAAAAAATTGATGAATTTTCAATTTCATAAGAGTTGATTTGTCATGTGCTATTTTTCTATAAATTTAGGAGTCACTATTTTTAGAGGGGTATTTATGACATTCAGCCTTCTACTAATTATGAAGTATATTTTCTTCCCATAGACAGGCTCTAATTACTGAATGATTGAACAAGAGAATCTTCCATCAAGTTTAATGCATCCCATATTTAAATTGGTTGCATGCTAAACAAGAAACAGACATTGATTCTTCAAATTTAGAAGCCCTTGTTTTAAATAAAAAGAAGCTCTTCTTGCCCTAATTTCAACTATTGATGTTATTCTGAATAATTTATTGGAGGTTTTAATTTTTTTTTTGAACGAAACCTCAAATAAATTATATTTGATAATAAACACTTGACAAAATATAAAAAATAAAGCAAAAAGATACATTCATTCTTCAAGTTTGCCTCAAAAAAAAAAGATGCATTCATTCTCAATGGCCGATATGAATCAAAAAATATTTTTAATAGGGGCATAATTAATCAATTAATTAAGCATAGTGGTGGGACTAAATCAATTTGAAATTTGAAATTCCGGACTTGACAATCGATGATTAAAAGCAATTAATCCCTTAATCAAATCCAAACACACCATGCCATAGGCTGAAAGCGACTTGATTTGTCACGATTAGCACTAATCTAATCCTTTTTTAATTAATTAACTTATTAAGCACTTTGTTAAAGCTAAAGGTCAGGACAATTTGTGCAAGTCATAGTCACATTCCTCTTTCTTTTTGGTCATTTTGATACTGCTTTTCCTTTTTCCCCCTACATTTAGTTAATTTTTTTGGAATTTGTCGTTCATGAAAAAATAAATTATTTATTGTAATTATTTTTCTTGTAATTTCTTGGTTAATTCTGAATATAGTTCTCTTTTTCTTAGTTCGTTCGGTTAATTCGCATAAATTAGCAAGAAATATAAATGCCATTTTTTTAATAAAATACCTCTTACATAAATTAATTTTTGACTAAAATTCAAGTACCCTACATCATTAATAAAATTATTCAAATTTCTCTTCACGTTGCTCCATTTTAAATCAATAAATTCATTATCTAATTTTTGCTCTTGATAAGTTCTCTAACTCCTTATGAAGATATAATAATGATATCTTTTTCTTATCAATTTTCAAATTCATGTACTTTACAATCTCAAGTGATCCAATGTGCTGATGATACGGTGCTCTTCATTGAATCAAGTGTTAAAAACCTTAAAATAATCTCTTATGTATTTGACATCTTCTCTGAAATTACATGTTTGTCTATAAATTGGGACAAAAGCGGCTTCTTCCCAATTGCGATACCAGAACATTTACATTCGGTAGTATCTTGCCTACATTCGGTAGTGTCTCGCATTCTTAGATGCAACAAAATGACACTTCCAATGACATATCTTGGTATGCGATTATTTTTAAGAAAACCTAAGAAGATTGCATACTTATCACTAATTAAGAAAGTGGAAAAAAGAATAAGCGTGTGGAAAGGCCGCCTACTATCTATCGGAGATAGAATCACGCTTATTAAAGCAACCCTAAATGTCATTCCAACTTATCTAATGCAAGCATTAAAGATGCCGAAATGGATAATTAAACAAATTGAAAGGCTAATGAGAGCTTTCTTATGGAAAGGCACAGAAAAATACAACCCCGGTAATTGTCTTCTAAATTGGAAGTGAGTACCACTTCCTAAAACAAACGGAGACTTGGGGCTCACGAATCTACAAACTCAAAATGAGGCAATTTTAATGAAATGGTTATGGAAGTTGGATGGTGATCCACAAGGAACTTGGGCACAGTTTGTACAACTATTATATAGCATATCCAGCTTGGCACAACTTGCTGACTTGAGCCCTCAAACATCATCTTTCTTTCTCAAGGATCTTAAAAAAATATTGGACCCGTACCTAACCTCCATATCTCAACCCGATCCTAACGTCGAGAGAACATGGAAATGGAATGCCAGTGGAACATTCACGACTAAATCCGCATATAACTTCCTAATAAATCCTGGAAAAAAAATGTGGTTGGCAAAGAGCCGTCTGGAACCTTAAGATACCGCCAAAGGTTAAAATGCCCATTTGGCTTTCTTGCCATGATAGATTGCATACGGCCGACAACCTCCGCAAAAAGGGATGGCCTCACAATGATCTTTGCATCCTATGTGGAGCAACTCAAGAAACAATGAATCATTTATTCGGCCATTGTTCTCTAGATCAGTACGGAAGCTAGCTCAAAGAGAAAGCCCAAGCTTCTACAGCCTCTTAAATAACAATGACTTCATACAAAACTGGATGAAATCTAGGAAAAGGATGTCTAAAGAAAAAAGAAAGGCATGGGAGAGCAGATGGACATCAATCTGTTGGAATATCTGGAAAGAGAGAAATCAAAGGATCTTCAACAAAAAAAGACGACCGCCACTTATCATTGCTCGGAAGGCACTGGATGAAGCAACGTCTTGATTAGAATACTCCTAGGAATTTAGATCCTTAGACTACAAGTCCATAATTGTAACCCGTTTGTATTTTATTTTAACTTAATTTAATATAATTGAATGGTATGCTAGTTGCGACCATTCGTTAAAAAAATAATAATAATGTCGTCGCTCAAATCCTTTAGTTAATTACTTATATAATTAGATAAGTTCATTAATATTATGCTTAGTTTAAATTCAAACTTCAAAATCAACCAGAAATTGAAAACAAGGAAATAAAAAAAAATGAAATAGAAAAACTTAACCCTTCTTTATTTTTACTTTCGAGGTTTCTAAAAAAATTGTAATTACACAGTATTTTTGAAATTTCGGTAAATAGTTATTTTTTTTATATTCGAACCCATTAATAATGAATTAAAAGACTTACTAAATAATGTTAAATGTGTTTGATAAGATTCGAACTTTGGACCTTTCCCCAAAGTTTAAGGTTGCTTAACAGGTAAATAGTTAAATGTCAGTCTCGACCAGAAAATTATTAAATGTAAAAATAGCACAACATAAAAATTTAACTAAATTACCTTCTATGTTCTTACTTTTTTACTTTTTTTTATTTCAATGTAATTGTGTACGAACAAGTACAATCAACGACAATGCTTGATTTGCAATTTAATTAACAAGTTAATCACTTTTATTAAAATAAATTACTGTTACATGGTTGTGTAAAGTGAGTCAACATATGAAAAGATTACTTGATTACTTATTTAATTACCATATAAAGAAGTGATAGAAATTTGATAGTGTGGGTCAACATTAAATGGGCCTAAATTAAAGAAACATATATTTGGTATGCATAACATAAAACTGTCTATACATTTGATTAAAAAAATAGCATAGAATTTATATTAAAACAATATATGTATGGATGATTATGTGAATAGTGAATCACTAAATGCACATCACATATCAGTGCCTTATATATCTGAAATGTTAGATTCATATTTTTTTTATAAACAGGAAGGTGGTTATTTTATTAATAGCACTATTTATTAATTTGACTTAAGTACTAGGTCTCAAAAAGCAACAATGTAAGATAAAAAAATGATGATTTGATTAAAGTACATTTGAGATTGAAACTCTTTAGTAAATATATCTAAATATATTATTCTTACTCATTTGAATGTCTTTAATGAGACAGAAAATATTTTATGTAAACAAATAACATATACTCGATTTCATTCATTCTACATTTAGTTTCTTTTTCTTTCTTTTTTTCGATACTGCTGCACGGATTAGAAAATCTCTGATAGATTTATTGTCAGTATATTTTGCTTAGAAATAATTTCAACATCTGGCAAATGTTTGCTGACAAAAATAATAGAAAATTAACAATAGGACCACATATTTAACTACTTTAAACATCCATCACATTTCACACACATTGATATAAATTTTTGTACGTAATGTATCATCATATATACCTAATTATATTTTATGTTTATAATACAGACTGTATATTCAAATACCATAGTAAAATTATTAATTTATATACTTAGAATTATATAAAATATATTAAAGATAGTAATCAGGTGGGACACAATGCGCCGTACCACTTGGCCTCCACTCATTAACCCAACCTCTAATTATGTCAAACCTCCAGAGCTTAACCCTAGGTTAGCTCCACTTAACCATGGTTAATCATGGTTTTATTAGTTTAATTAATTAACAACCTCTCTAGACATCACCATCTTCATAACATCACTTGTTTATCTCTTTCAACCAAATATTATGTGAAAATATTGTTTCTCAACCCCCACCTGCCTCAATCATAACTAAACAAAGTATTGAATATATTTATTTCAAAAACTAAATAATCATATAAGCTCAAGTGCAAGTACCAAACAGAAGATATTAGATTACTTGTTAGCATAATATTACAAAAATATATGAATATAGATAAAGAATCTGTATATATCCGAACAATCATCCACTTTTTTTACATGACATAGCATAGTTTCTTTTTAAATAAGTTAATCTTTATATTTTTTTATGATGAATAAATTATAAGGAAACTTTGAAGGAAATGAATTGCGCCAAACAAAAAAGTTCCTCATGCAAAAAGGAGAAAAAGTAAGAGAACTTATATACAATGAAATATGATAAACAATTGCTACAAAGGTTATAAAGGACTATATTGTGCAAGAAAGTTATTTTTTGACTGGATTAAGAATTTTAATTAAAGAACTAAATCTTCCTAATAAAGAACAATATATACAAGCTATGTTTATTCCGGAATACTGCAATTGCAATATGTTGTGTAAAGATATAAATATCACTAAATATGGTGCAATCTGGGGTGTAATTACATAAATAATTAATAACCAATCACTTGATCAACCACTTGAGGAACCTCGAACCTCTCTTTCTTTTCTTTTTTTCTCCTCCACCCTCCCTTTCTCTACACTCCATTACCCTTTTTTCTACTACTATTTCCTCTCTCATCTCTCTTTCTCCCTCTCTCTCTCTCTTGTGCTAGCATGCTCTCTTTCTTCTTCAACATACCCTTAAATCTTAATAAACAATCTCTCCTTTTGCCTCCTCTTGTTCCGTTCTTTATTGAAAAAGAAAACCTAAACAAAACTACATAAAATACTCCTCTTTAAATACAATTTCCAACCCTTTTCACCTCTTTTTTTAATACAAAAAAAACCCTCTCTCACTCAATATTTTTCTCATTTTATCCTTCCCTTGTATGAGCTGGCCATGGCTGGCCTAGATCTCGGCACGGCTGCTTCTCGGTTTATGCACCACTCTCTCCACCACCACCGCTCTGATTTGCACCTCCAACACCATTCACGCCCCGATTCTGACGATGAAGATCAAAATCACCACCAACAACAAGACATCTCATCAGGCTCTCAAGGCCTTGAGCTGGTGGCAGCCGGAGGCAGCGACAGCTCCGGCCGCCGCCCACGTGGCCGACCACCAGGCTCGAAGAACAAACCGAAACCCCCAGTCATAATAACTCGTGAAAGCGCCAACACTTTACGCGCCCACATACTAGAAATTGGAAGTGGATGCGACGTGTTTGACTGCATCGCCACTTACGCGAGGCGGCGCCAGCGTGGCATCTGTGTTTTGAGCGGTAGCGGCACCGTGACGAACGTCAGCCTCCGTCAGCCCTCTGCTGCTGGTGCGGTTGTGACCCTACATGGCCGATTCGAGATCCTTTCTCTCTCTGGATCCTTTCTCCCTCCTCCTGCACCACCTGGCGCCACCAGTCTGACGATCTTTTTGGCTGGAGGGCAAGGTCAAGTAGTAGGAGGTAACGTGGTAGGTGCACTTTTTGCGGCGGGGCCGGTTATAGCGATTGCTGCATCTTTTGCGAATGTGGCGTATGAACGATTGCCGTTGGAAGATGAGGAGCCGGCTCCTGATCTGACAGGAGGAAATGGCGGCGCGATAGGAGTGGATGGATCAGGAAGCGGTGGAGCTGGAACGGGTCCAAACTTGTTTCCTGATCCGTCAGCGGCAGGATTGCCATTTTTCAATTTGCCGTTAAATATGCCGCAACTTCAGGCCGAGGGCCACGGTTGGGCTAGCGGTGGTGGAACCGTCAGACCGCAATTCTAGAATGAAGACGATTCAAAGGTTAGAATGCGCGTAATGAGGATCTCTCTCCTTTTCTTCTTCATTTCTTTTCTCTTTTAGTTCGTCCTCTTTGTTTTGATTTTTTTTTCTCTATTTTTTCTCCTTTTTTCTTTGGTTAAGTCTCCTTAGATCTATTGTTTGTTGTGTGTTTTGTCTTGCGCTTGTACTACTTCAAAAAGAAAGGGGTTTGAGGCCTCAGTCCTTGATTAACACTTGTTTATTATGATTAGTACTTTTAATGGTTATAAAATTTTATCTCTGCCTTCAAACCTTAATTACTTGTTTATTAACCTAGAAAAAGATACTTGAAGATTGATCATTCTCTCTTTTATTATAATACAAATGCACATTTCGATATAATATTAGTTTTTAGTTATCTAATGTTAATGTTGGATCATGATGGTACTAAAGATAATAAAAAGAATGACAAAAATACAAGGGAATTAGTTATATATGTATTCTAATCTACAAGCATATCTAGGCCAATAGGGAAATATTCAATTAGGGTTAATTAAGTTTTTTTAGATTGTATTATATTTCTTCAAATTGTTGAGAAATTGTGCAAAAGAAACTCCTTCCCACGTGTGCATGTCTTTGTTTAAATGAAATGCAATAACTTTATCCAAACAACTAATGGAAAAATGGATCAGTACTGTTTCAGCTCTTCATTTTTTAACAAAAACTTGTTCCATCAATCAAAAAGAAAGAAAAAACAAATGAGGAAAAAAAATATTGGGAATTGCTCATTCAAAGATTCTTTTTGTAAAACAAAAGGATTACTTCTTTTGTTTGTGCAGTGTTTGTTTGTCCCCTTTATCTTTAATTATTGTACTCCCTAGGTGGTATATATAATTCTTTATAAGATGAAGTAAATTACTTAATTTAAGTGACTAATTAACTTAGTCACATCCAATTGATGATTTCTTTTGTTTTTCTTATTTCTTGTCTTAGGTTTATTAGATAAATTCATTTATCTAATCAATCTTTTTTATTGCAAAGTTTATCATATAATTTAGGGATGTCTGCTCAACACTTTCGATGGTAAAAAAATAATTGGGATAATTTATTCTATGTAGAGATATAGCGAGGTTTCTTTTCTGTAATAACTAACACATTTTGTATTCTACTATATTTACTTCCTTTATTACAATATAATGACTTACACAAAAGACAATTATTATTATTATTATTATTATTATTATTATTATTATTATTATTATTATTATTATTATTATTATTATTATTATTATTATTATTATTATTATTATTAATTTTCTCTTGTCTATTTATATAATAATTGTGCTTGCTTATTATACAAGTGTCGATTTGCATCACTATACTTTTGATAGATAATACACATCATCATTTTCTTAATTTGGTTAGTCCATCTTTTAATCAAACACACAACATATTACATTATTTTGTGTCAGTTTCCTACCAGTGCCCGGTATAGTTATGCCAGTGTACTAATAATTTAGGGTTTAGGTTTAGGGTAAAAGGCCAATCTTCCTTACCAAACTATTTTTTGACTAATTGTCATTATGTCAATGTGTTATAAATTTTATTATTCTTTTTTTAAAGCAACTTAATATTCGCATATCTAGTCACCAAATTTTGCATAATGGCATATTTATACTTTGTTTATTAATACTTCTGAACATGTCTTTTGAAGAATACAAATAATTTCAATTTGGCTTTTTAAATATTCTATCGTGTTATGTCAACTTTATATCTTAATTAATCTCCCATTTGCTTCAATATGTTTGACTCTGCGACAATCTTTTTCTAAGTTTTAGATCATGTTATATATGTATATTTGATAAGAAGCAAGACAATCCAAAAGATTAAGATAATGATAATAAATTAATTAATTCAAAAGACAAATACCATCTACACAAAGCATTACAAATTAATTCAAAATAGAGTATTTTATTCAAAAAAACACTTCATATAAAACCCTAAACCCTTTTTGGAAATAAATAAAAGACCTCACGAGATTTTCAGAAAATCTACATTACAGAACAAGCATAAGGATTTTCATCATTCAGAAGCTCATGCGAGTGCGTGCAGTGCAAAAATGGCGGATAGTTCAGATCCTTAAACTCCTGCATCTCACCGTAATGCGGTCTACGGTATCCATATGAATATGGCGAATATCCACAATTACTAAAACTATTATAATTATGAAACCCATTATGATTATAAAAATTGGGATGCGAATAATCGACAAATTGAGGGTGTGAGCATGGAATGAAGTATGGTGCAACCACTTCCTTATGTTTTATCTCTTCTATTTTCTCTTCCTTTTTGGTGATTTTTACATCAACTTCTTTACCATCTTTTATTACCTTGATTTTCTTCTCTTCTTCTTTGACCTCAACTTTCTTCGAAATGATTTTGCCATTTTTACGAGTTTTTAGTTTTATATGTTCGATGAGTTCTGTTTCTTTTATCGTGCCAACAACCGTGCAGATGTGCTTGTCGCGGTTAGTCTTGACACTATGAACACCTGATTGAATTAGATTGAATTATTATTCATATTTGAGAGTAAGGTTTGTTAAGATGATTTTGAAAGTAAGAATAAAAATTAAGATCGATTGTGAAATTAAATGTATACTTTTGTGTTTTAGAATCTCATCTTTGATCATTTTTTCGCATCTGCCACAGTGCATGTAAACCTTTACTTCATAGGTAAATATCTCCTGTTAGATGGAGAAAATGAGATTAATAACATACAACCCATCTGATTTCAACAAAAAAAAGGTAAAAAAAATAAAGCTCATATTACATGATGTAATTTGGTCCTTAATTTTCAACCTGATTTTTATTTATAAGAGCCGATTTTGTGAGGTATTATGCATAATACATGTTCGTAATAAGTTTCTTTAATTTGCAGAAATAACATTTTCACCTCCTAAAAAACCGCTAAATATGAATTTGGGCCCCAAAGTGGGTGTTAATAAGAAAAATCGTGTTTCTATAGAATTCTTAAGGGCCTTTTAGTAATTAGCACCTACGGAGAGAGTGAAATCATAATATAACTTCTACAAATTATAGAAAAAATGAGGGCTATCTTATGAAAAAATACTCGTAAATAAGGGAATGTACCTCTTTCTTTTTTATCTCTTCCTTCTTCTTAACAACTTCTTCCTTCTTAGGAATGGGGGTGAGTAGCTCAACCTTCCTTCTGCTCTTCTTCTGCACACTCTCTCTGATTTTTACCATATCAAATTTTGCGCCTTTTACTATCACTTTTCCCTTCGCCACATCCACTTCTACCTTCTCAACCCCTGTGTAATGTCAATTTTCTAGATCAACATTCGAAAAGTTCAAATTCATAAAATATGAGAGTTCTCAATATATATATATATATATATATATATATATATATATATATATATATATATATATATATATATATATATATATATATGAGTGTAAAATGTTTGTTTTAAATTTGAAAGACCTTCATGCTGATAGAAATGTTGTTCAATAGCACGGGCGCATTCTTTGCAATGAATGTTAAGTTTGTATTCAGCAGTAATCACCACTTTCTTCTCCTCCCCCATTGATCGATCTTTTTCTCAGAACTTGTGAAGAAAGAAGAAAAGAAAAAACCTTAATGGAGGAAATGGGACATTTAGTTAAAGAACCCTAATTTTGGTTTATAACAAGGAATTAATGTGCATATGATTGTATGATGTGATTGAATTAATGTATATTTGGTTGGTGAGGGTTTGGTCTAGTTGGTTTGCTTGGTTTAGAAAAAATATGCGCCTTGTTACGACTCAAATAAAATAATCGAAGTTCATATATAGCTACATTTAGTTAAAAAAAATTATAAAATTATTTCCCAAAATGTAGAAATATTTGATTTTCAACTTATTGTTCTTATAAAAGGAAGTATTTAAATTTCGTTTCATAATTAACAAGTACTAAAAACCTGTACAAAATAGAACTGAAATCACATTTTTTGTCTTGATTTAGAACTTCAAACTGGATTAGTCATAAGTTGAAAATCAAATTGTTTTGAGTATTTAATAATTGAAAAGGTCATATATTAGAAACTTTGACAGCTGAAATAATGGTCAGTTGTTATGGTCCAAAAGTGCCCTGCAAAATTGACATCAAAGAGAGAGATATAGATATATTCATTCCTTTGGCAGATTGTCAGAAAAATCTCTTTCTAGGTTATCTAGCAAAAAGATGAGACAAACAGAACAAATTGCCCAAATCAAAAGTGGAATCTGAAATCTTATGTGAATGGTTGTTTGGTGCTGCTATGCTATAAGAATCAAAACCATGTTGGTACCACGAGTGAAATTTCGGCTTCCATTTATCAAGTATTGATCTGGGCTTTTTTTATCATATGGGCTTTTGGGTTTTTTTAATTAAAATGGCTTTTTGGGTGTTTCCTTTGCGAGAAATTCTTTGTTTTTTATATTATCATCGGCCCATACAATCAATGAATTTTGTGGGTTATATTGGGTCCAATGACATTTTTTTTAAATCTTATAATGATAAAAACAACATGAAAGTCCTAATTATAATTGCCATAAACGCGGTACGCGATACGCTATATCCTCCGATACACGATACAGGGGGAGGATTAGATGATACGATCTTTCGATACGGGATTCGTTGTGGATACGGTGATATATATGTGTATATGTATGTATATAAATTTAATATAAAAGTATTATGTTTATATATTTTTACTATAGTGATATTAAAAAAAAATCAATTAACAACATGTAATTCAAAATCAAATAAAAATCTCTTAATCAAAATCAGGGCATAAGCTCATACAATCCTAAATCACATAGTCTGATATAATATAGAAATATTGTACATTTTTTCTGATCTATGTTGCCCAATTTAAAATTATTTCTATAATAAAACCACCAAAAGAAATTATCATTTATATGTATGACAGAAATTCAGATAAAAAGGTGCAAATCTGGGGAATTTTGTTAGTGGCGCATATTTATGTTCCATATGCAAAGCAAAAAGAAAGGAGAATTATGAAGCTTGTTACTTTTATAATACTGTTTGAACATAGATTCCTTATCATGTTTTATAACAAATTATTCCTGCACCGGCAAGTCAAGTATGGTAGTTTTATTTATAAATTTGAAGTTAGAGAGAGGCTATCTTTGCAACATTTTTCAGTGTTAATTTGGCAATAATTATGGAGTGTTAGATTAAAGTTTCGTGCATATAATAATTATATTGAAAATTCAGACTTTCTTAGTGTTAAATAAGTTATATATGATCATTAGATCAAAAAATAAAAAGTTACATGATAAAATGAAAAAAGTCATGTTGATTTAGAAATTATCATTACACATAAATTACATGTGGACCATTTTTTTGCTGTTTTTTTTTCTCAGTTCTTTTTATGGGTTGAATTAGCTATTTCTAGTGATCCGGTACGCTTGAGACTCGTATTTCGATACGGAGTAATTGGAAATGGAATACGGAGATGTGATGATCGTTTCAGATAACTATTCCTAATAACGATGTTAATCACATTTACTTAAAGCAAACTAAAGCCTACCATACATTCACAAACCACAAGAAAATGAAATGAGACGCACATCCAAAAAACGTTACAAAACATAATGCGAAAATGTGTGCTTGTGATCCATATGCAGCCACAAATGTCCATTCTTAGATCATTTCCTATTTTGTAAGATATACATGATATTTCTCATTTGGCATGCCTAATTGAGATCCTCTTTAATATCTTAGACAGCAATTATTGTCATATAAAATAATATATTCCTATGTTTTTTTTTCCCCATTTTTCTATTTTTATTATTCAAATTTTTAAAAAATTAATTCTTATTTTGCTTGGTTTTTTGTTTGTATTTTTTCATATTTTTTCTATTTTCTATTTTTTTAAAATATTTTTTATTTAAAAAAAATAAATAATTATGTATATATTTACATACTTTCTATGCCAAAAAATATATTTTAGTCCCTTCCAATATAAATCATTCCCTTCATAACCAAACCAAGCAACAAAAACTCTTCTTCTTCTTCTTCTTCTTCTTCAGACAACAAAACTCATCAATGGCTTCTCAACTCCTCGGCGAGCTCTCCCATTCCTCCTTCATCCCGCTCCTCTCAAACCTGATCGACGAATCCGAGCGCCTCCAAAACAACCCGCCTGAGCTGATCCCGCAGGAGGATCTCGCCGCGCGGCACGTCCTCGACGCGCTGCTCCCGCTCTCCACCGGAAACGGCGGCCCGCTGATCGTGAACCACGTGAGGTATGCGGAGGGGAGGGGGAATGTTATTGTGGAGTATCCGGGCACGGAAGCGGGCAGGATCGTGAGTTTTGTGGGGATGCATATGGATGTTGTCACTGCTGATCCCAAGGATTGGGTGAGTTGTTTAAGTTTGTAGATAAATTTGCGAACTTTCTTAAGCAAAAAGATTCAAACTTTGAGAATTCGTCTCTAATATATTATATCATTCGTCTTTTTGTACTTAATTGCATAGTTAATGGTTCTTTGACTCATGATTTTAAATCTTAAGATGCTTGATTCAGCTCAATTTGGGTTATCTTGTAAAAAAGTTCAAACTTTGACAACTTTTATCGAACATTATTCATCCTTCTTTCTACTTATTTACACAATTGACAGTCTATGGACACAATTTCAACTCTTATGAAGCTTAATTAACCTCAATTTGAAAATGTTCACTCTAAAATCCCCTAATTTCATTATTATTATTTTATTTTTTACAGGATTTCAACCCGTTCAAATTCAGCCAGGATGGCGACAAGCTCCGTGGGCGTGGGACCACCGACTGTCTCGGCCACGTGGCGCTCATCACCGAGCTCATGCGCAAATTAGGGCAAACAAAACCTAATTTGAAAACTACAGTTGTTGCGGTTTTCATAGCGAACGAGGAGAATTCCTCGATTGTCGGAATCGGTGTGGATGGGCTGGTTAAGGACGGCTTGCTCGACAAGTTAAAGGACGGCCCACTGTGAGTTGTTAAAAAGATTTTTTTTTTTTTGGAAATTTGCAAAAAAGCCGTGTTATGGATAAATTGCGAAGAAGTGCCTCTCTTATTAGAAATTGAAAAAAAAAAGGAACAACCATATTTTTCTTAATGGAATTGCAAGAAGGCCCCTAGTGTTTGTTAATAAAGGAGGGGCTTTTTTGCGATTTGTTAAAAATGGAGGGCTTTCTTTTTGCGATTTGTTAATATGAGTTAAGTAATGATGTCCTAACAAGCATGTTTTCTTTTTGGCAATTTCCTAAGGAATAACGGAGGGGTTTGTTTGCAATTTAAGCGTAATTCAGGGTCGTTTTTACAAATTTCTTTTAATATTTATTTTTATTTTTATAAGGTTTTGGATCGACACGGCTGATAAGCAACCATGCATTGGAACGGGCGGAATGATAGCTTGGCATTTAAAAGCTACTGGCAAATTATTTCACAGTGGACTTGCTCATAAAGTACATAAATTTAAAAAAATTAATATTTTTTAATTTATTTTATACTTTTTAGTTGATTAATTGGATGTTTATTTGATTTATTTTAGGCGATTAATGCGATGGAATTGAATATGGAAGCGTTGAAAGTGATACAAGAGAGATTTTACAAAGATTTTCCCGCCCATCCTAAAGAGGAAATTTACAAGTTTGCCACTCCTTCTACTATGAAACCGACAAAGTGGAGCTGTAAGAATTGAAGCCCCTTTTTGTGAAATTCACATAATAAATATTTGAATCTGTTAGAAAAATTAAGTAGTTTGTGATTAATTGTTAGTTAATTGATAAAATTTAAATATTGATTATTTTAATTTTTATATAAAATTGGTGAATTTTAGATCCAGGAGGAGGAATAAATCAGATTCCAGGTGAATGTACCATTTCAGGAGATATAAGGTACTTTTTTTTTTTTCAAAATTAAACTTATTTTTATTTCAAAAACTAGATTTTCTTTTTCATTGAATGTTGAAACTATGAAATATAATATTTCTAATTATGTAATTTTCTTTTTTACAGGTTGACTCCTTTCTACAGGTGCGTCAAATTAATTTGATTCTTATCTTTCTATATAATAAAAATAATTTTAAAGATAATTTCTTATTATTTTTATAAATAATTATTGAGCAGCCCGAGTGATGTAGTGAAGAAATTAAAAGAATATGTGGATGATATAAATGCAAATCTAGACAAGCTTGATACACGTGGGCCCGTCTCAAAATACGTTCTTCCAAATGAAAACCTCAAAGGAAGGTAAACTTAATTAGTTAATTAATTAATTAATTTTTATTTTTTTATGCTATAATTTATTTATTTATTTATGCTATAATTTAATTTTAGCTATTGTATATTTATTTATTCATTCATTCTATAATTTATTTTTTATTGTATATTTGTTTATTTATTTATTTATTATTATTTTTTTATTATTGATTTATATTGATTTTTATTTATTTATTTTTATGTAATAATTTAATTATTATTTATTATTATTATTATTATTATTATTTGTTTGGATAGAGTTGAAATAGAATTTGAGGAGGACATGATGGCTGGAGTCGCGTGCAACTTAGAATCCCGCGGTTTTGAAGTGCTGTGCAAAGCAACGCAGGAAGTCGTAGGAATCGCTGAGCCTTATTCCATCACTGGCAGCTTACCACTGATTCGCAATCTACAGGTTTGACTTTGGCATTTGGCCTTTGAATTTGAATTTGACTTTCTAGTCATATTTTTTACTTTTGTTGTGTTTTATATATTATATGTTAATGTTTCTTGTGTTATGTTGGGCAGGATGAAGGATTCGATGTTCAGACCAGCGGATACGGTAATTAGCTGTTTTCCTTTGTTTTATATATATTTCTTTTAAGAGGAAAAATTAAAACATTAAATATCCTGTAAATATCATTTCGAAATATCGATGTGTTGTATTTGTATATAGTTTATTTTTTTTATTATGGCTACTTTTTTGTTCTGTAAATAACATGTATCTTTTTGCATATAATTTGTAGGAATAATGAATACTTATCACGCCAAAAATGAGTACTGCCTCTTTTCTGACATGGCGCAAGGCTATCAAGTTTTTGTCAGCATAATCTCTCAACTAGAAGAGGATTAAATTAATAAATTAGTTGATAAGATAATTTGGCTTAGGAAATCTCCGTTTAAATTTTATAAGAATAAGAGAATGATTGTAGTTAAGATAGACATTATTTATTTTATTTTGAATAATAATTATAATAGTTGTTGTATCACGCTTTAATTTATTAGCTTATAATGTTGTGTTCCAAACCTGATTTTAGAAAAACAACTTGAATACATTTATCCATATATTCTTGTACCTTATCCATAAAATCTGAGCTTCAATTCATTATAATTTTATGTTGCAATGATATGATTGTTAGTACATTATAAACAACATTTAGCATTTAAATCCTCTTATAAAAATAAGTTTCTTGCATTACCTCACCATAAAATCTTTTTAAATTCAACATTATCCAAATTTATGTCTCAATTATTTTTATCAAAAACCATTCTAAACTTTTATTTTAGAAAACTACAACTCCTACGAACCCACTCCCTAAGAAAATTACAAAAAAAAAAATAACAATTTTTAAAATTATTAAAAATATTTTTCGAACGGTACACCAGGAGTAATCAGCTAATTAATTACTAACTCAACTCAACGGCTGAGATGAAGAGATGCGAACTTAATTCTGAGACGGTTTTCGATCCAACGGCTCTTAAAACTTAATTAATCAAACTAACGATCGTGTATTAATTATTACTTCTGATTTTCTTCCAAATTTCCGAAACGATTTTGTTCTTCTTCCTTCGTTCTTTGTTCGATTGGTAGAAAGGAGAAGAAGGAGGAGGAGGAGGAGGAGGATTGGATTCTCTTTTCGCTCTCCATTGACCGATTTGTTGAAGTAAGTTCTTGTTTTTTCCTTTTGTTTTCGTTTTGATTTTTTTTTTTTTTTTTTTTTTGTTTTTTTGGAATTTTGATTTGTTGTTTTCGGGGGGTTTTGTGTTTATTTGAGTTTTGTTCTGTGTTGTAAGTTTCTGAATTTGAAACCTGGCGAATGTGATTTGTATATGGAATGATGAAGGTGAAATTAAGATGAAGATTGAGTAATAATAATCTAAAATCATCGTATCTAATTCTTGTGATTTGATTCTTTGCATCGTTTTTAGTTAGTGATTTAGTGTTAATTTGTGGATTGTGAATTTGGGTAATAGTTTGGTTTATTGATTTGTGAATTGTTACAATTCAGTAATGCCCCTCTTTCTTTCTTTCTTTCTTTCCTAAAATAACTTCACCTGTTAATTTTGGAGAATCTTTATTTCATAGATGATATAGTTTTCATAATTACATGAATTAATCTTTTTTATTATTTTTAAATCAAATTTGATTCAAAATCCTTACGTGATCATTACACAATCAATTGATACTTACAACATTTACTTACTAATTTCTTCTACATTTCAAGTTAATTTTACCATCTTTTCATCTTCTTTTCTTCTTTTTACCATTTCCTTTTTATCAATCTAACTATATTCTTACTAAATATTCTAACTTTGCCCTTTTTTCCCTAGTTAGGCGAAAAACAAATCACAAAATCCAAACCAAAAATGAGAATAAAAAAAGGAAGCAACATCGAAGTATTTCAATTGGACGGAATCTGGCGTCCAGCTCAGATCCTACGTGGCAACGGCCACACATATTGCGTACAATTCGACTCAGAATCTCAACCAATCAGAAAAATAAACAGAAAATTAATCCGTCCAAGCCCTGAAATTAAACAGAAATTAATTAACTGGAAAATCGGCGATTTATGTGAGGTGTTAATTCACGGAGCATGGCGGCATGCCAAAGTGACAGCTGTCGCTTTTGGAAATGAATTTATTTTTGTGAATATAATTGGGCATTATTCTAGATTAATTTCCTTAAGGAGAAATAATGTGAGGTTGAGACATATTTGGCAAGATAACAAATGGACTGTTATTAAAAAGGTACGTCATATTTTTATTGTATTTATTTATATATTTTTTGTATTTTTATAATATTTTGTAATTTGTATTGTAATATTTTCTTTTTGTATCTCAGTATATATTTTTTGTATTTTTATAATATTTTGTAATTTGTATCGTAATATTTTCTTTTTGTATCTCAGTATATATTTTTTGTATTTTTATAATTTTTTTATAGTCTATATCGTAATATTTTCTTATTGTACACACACACACACACACACATATATATATATATATATATATATATATATATATATATATATATATATTTGTTGTGAATTCTGCTTAAAATTAATTGTTTCTTTTTTTTTTAGGATTCTGAAAGTAAAGAGGAAACCAAGAAGCAAAAATTGGATGATTGTGATTTCAAAAAATATGCTAAAAAGCCGCGAATTGAAATTGAAGGAGAACAAAATGTGAATAATAATTCGTGCGAAAATGAGAGTATAAATTCATTGACTGACAGCTCGACAACCAGTGGCAGGCTGCGTAATTACGCCCAATTTGAGAGGGCACATGATGATGCAATGAGTTCTAGTAACAAAACTCATTTTGAGAAGGAGATATTTACGAATGAGTTGGAATTAAATGTGTATTTTGAAACAATGAGGGTGTTTTATGAAAAGGGGTTTATAAGTTGGGAGCAAGAGGCGATTTTATCGAATCTTCGGGTTTTTTTGAATATTTCGTGTGATGAACATAGGTCGGTTTTGAGGAGTATGAAACCGTCTAGATAGATGGATCTTAATTAGTATATATGTTATTTTTATGTTAGTAAAGTATTAGAGGTTTATCTTGCAAAAATGCAAGTGAGGAAGGATTTTGTAAATTGTGTTGGTTAATATGAAACTAGAAAGGAACTAGTAGAAATGTGTTAGTGTGTAATTGTTATGGTTAACTCTATTTAGTGGATTAATGATGAAATTAATCTGATGTGCTAATTAATTCCTTTTGCTGGTAATTAAGTTCTGTGTGGAATTAAGAAATGAAAAATTCATTTCTTGTGCATTATGTAGTAGGTAATCTGTTTAATATGATTTCCGTATTTTATTTCAGTCAGCTTTTCTTTTTCTTTCAGAATTTAATTCCCTTTATTTCCCGTAACTTAGGGGTATGCACGTAATTAATGCTCGATCAACAATCTGAATAGAAATAATAGAGCAAATTCTTTTCATTTTGTTCGAGCCCATTATAAGATTTACGATATGGACCTTAATTGGGATTGAAATGATTTGAATTTGCGTCCAAGTAATTGAAGGGTTAAATTAAACTAAATAATTAATTAATTGGACTTTAAATGATCTAATCAAGTTGGTTGTTATTATGCAGCTATCCATATCTACACATAGTCACATACTGCGGCCCGGCCCTATAGCGTGGTTATTTAAAACATTGACACATACTTACTGGAAATATATCAGATTTATTTCCTGAAAGAAACAGATAATATATAAGATTCAACATGTCACAAGTAGTTCATTTAGGTTAATACAATGTTGATTGAACAGATAATATATAAGATTCAACATTACACAAGTAGTTCATTTAGGTTAATACAATGTTGATTGAACAGATAATATATAAGATTCAGCATGTCACAAGTAGTTCATTTAGGTTAATGCAATTCTGATTGAACAGATAATATATAAGATTCAACATGTCACAAGTAGTTCATTTAGGTTAATGCAATGTTGATTGATAGTCTAATTTTATACGAAAGAAGAAAAAGTTTTCTATTTAGAATACAGAATAATACATCAAAATGAACGAAACTTCAATGATTGAATCAAATAATATCTACTAGCTAGCTCTAAAATATCGTTCATTCTTCTCTTTTCTATCTCATATATATCAAAAATTAATGGATAAAAATGTTTTTTCCTTGTATTAGGGGATGGACAGAGAAGAAATGGCATGCAAAATGCTGAATCAATGAAAAAAAACAGTCCAGTCTAGTCACTAGTGTGTCTCCAGACAGATAGATAGAGAGAGAGATTGATTGATTGGTAAAACAGACTGACTTTTGAAGGTGGGACAATGAGTAAGAGTTGATTCCATTTCATTTCAGGATGAATTGGGGCCCCGGATTTTAGAGTGGCACGAGATGAGATACTGTGTGCATGCAGTGACCTGTTAATTTGAATGTACCACCACCACCTTCATTTCAACAGATATATAAATAGGATAAATGTATCAGAAATGTGAAATGAGAATGAGACATCCATGGTACATTATCATATAAGGACTAGCAATAATTTTAGGGATTCTGTCTCCTCTCTCTCTCTCTTCTCTCTCTCTCTCTCTCTCTCTCTCTCTCTCACGTGCATTCTGGATTATTACCGTTCTTTTCTCTCCATAGGTTTATAAACTAGAGTTTGGCCATCATGAGAGAAATATATAATTTTAAGATTGTATTGTAATATAATACACTAGTGTATTAACAGCATACACATACACTAGTGCCAACAAGTTTTGGAATTCTTTTTTCTTCTTTTTTTGTGATAAATGATGTAAACAAAAGATGTCGACCTATATAAACGGTCCATTTGGATGGCCTTCACATGAGATAAAACATATCATTTTGGTAAACATCAGGAAACTGATTTCATGATTGATTCAGTATATATAATTTACAACATTATGTGTTGACTTAAAACAAAACAAAAAAGACAGTTGCATGCAATGCAATGCATCAGTGTGTGCTTTTTGCAAAGAGGGAAAGACACCCAAAATAATACTCCAAAATGGCATTAAATCCCTTTTGGCCCAAGGCTTAATTCTGTCTACATTGCTCCAAATCTCATTTCCACAGTGCACATGTCCTTTGTTCTTGTTCTATTCACACACTCTCTCGCTCTCACTCACTCACTCACTGAGAGAGATGTTTAAGAGAGAGAGAATCATATTATGTGGCGGTCAAGTGTTGATGCCCTAAAGATTGAACAAGAGGGCCCAGGAGAAGGCTCGGATGTACACCTCTGATTTATCTGGTAACATAATAATAAATATTTGTAGGCTAGTAGTATCTATATTTGTAATTAATTATCTTTTTTGTTTAGAATAGGCAATAAACGATCACCTATTGTTGTTTATATTATAAAAATAAAGCGTTCGTATTTACAATCAATTATCACATCTTAGAATAAAAGAAAAAGAAAAAAATAAGAAGAAGAAGGCAAGTTACAATCCCCCCCGGAACAACTCTACCCGACTCGATCAGATTATATCATTAATTGTTGTTCCTCCATTCGAGTATCATTTTGATGGTTCTTGTTGCAATAACTCGATGATTCGAGGCTATTCCGTTAAAAATCTGGTTATTTCTTTCCAACCAAAGAAATCACGATCTAGTTTTTTGTATGTAACAAAAAGTCTAGAACTGATGTCTCGCTATGAAGTGTGGTAATATTTTCATTTTGCGCTAGGTAGCTCCATACCCTGATCGAATATTCACATTGGGGATGTGGTCCATTGTCTCCGCCGCTTTCTTGCACAGATAACAAATAAACGGACACATTATGCCTCTTTTCTGGATATTTGGGAAGGTCAAAATCTTATTGTTTAAGTTCAACCAGTCGAATATCTTCAACTTGAGGGCACATTTGATCTTCCACAATCTTTGTGCTCATACACACTGTAGCCCTGGATTTATAATGAAATCATAAACCAACCATGTAGTTAACTCACCATTGTTAGTCCATCTCCATGTGGGGTTTATATTCCTTTCCAAGGACATGCGGAAAACCGGGATTAGGTGGATTAGATCTTTAATGAAGAAAGAAGAGATCGAGTCAAGAATATTTTTGATGTCACTTACATCTATTACATTGTATAGTTGTCTTAGAAGTGAGGTGCAGATATAATTTTTCCCATTTTGGATTTGCCAAAAAGATTTTAAAAGTAATGTCTTATTTTTCACTTTTAGATTTGGTAGCTCTATGCCACAAATTTTTTTCTGTAGACAGATCTTGTTCCATTTGACTAGATTTATGTATCGGGGTGCTGTCTTTGTCTCCTCGCCAGAAGAAAGTGCGTATGGCTTTGTTCATGTCGTTAATTACCCATTTTGGTATTAAGAATACTTGCAGGGATTTTTGCCTTTCCACCCTACTAATTTATTTTGAGTCGATTTTATCAGGGGCATAAAACATATTTTAGTTGGCCTTTTCAGGGGGATAGTGGGAAGCCAAGGTATTTTGTAGGAAATTGTTGTTTTTCACAACCCAATGTGGACTTGATCGCATTATGTAAACTATTGGGTATGATGATCGAGAAGAAACCACTCTTATTCTTATTTATTTTGAGGCCGGAAATCATGCCATAGTATTCTAATGTTAGATTAATAATTTTTAGATTATTCGCATGTACCTCACAGAATATGAGAGTGTCATCAGCGAATTGTAGTGTAGTTGGCATCAGTATTGCCGCTGTCGTCATAACTGGAGTTAGATTCTCCATAATTCATTGAAGTACATCCACGGCAAATAAAAATAGAAGTGGGGATAATGGGTCTCCCTGCCGCAGACCTCTCTGATGGAAGAAAAATGGACCCAAGTCTCCATTTACTTTCAGCGATGAGCTTGATGAAATCAACAAATTATGAATCCATATGATCCAAATATGAGGAAATCCTCTGGCTTGCATTAGATTCAAGATAAATGGCCATGAAATATTATCAAATGCTTTTTTGAAATCTACTTTGAGCATTATAACCAGGATTTTCCTTTTGTAATTAATTATCTGATGAATAATTGATACTATTACTATTTACCATACTTAATAGAAATTTAAATGCAAATAATTCATGTCTTAGTTGATCAAAACATGTGCATGTCATGGAGCTATGTGGTGAGCACAAAGCGAACTATTCTTTCGTCTTTTACTAAATAATATCGTGTTAACGCCACTTTTAAGCAGCATGCTTCTAATTTTTTAGAGCGTCTCTCTCTTTGAGCTTGGCCCTATCAATTCAAAAAAAATACATTTATATGTATAGTAAGAAATTATGAATTCAAGTTTCTGCAGACAGAATCATCCATCACATATTTAATAAAGGAAAAACTATAACTTGCCCCCTCATTTCCCCACGAAAATATCATATACATCATCATTGGACTCTATAATATCATGATTTTTATAATTATACCCTCTATTATGACATGATTTTTATATTTACTCCCCTTATGATTTCGTATTTTTTATATTTATACTTCCTATCATGTTATGTTAATCTTTTGTGGGGAATGAAGAGGCAATATAAATGTCTATTTAACAAATTATCTTACTCTAATAAGTTTAACATAAAAATAAGTAATAACAGAAATTTAAATGCGTTTATTAATTATAAATTTTTTGTATTGGGAAGCGTAGACGTGCTATTATCACTTTCATCAATATTCAATATTCCTTCCTAGTCCTCTTTATTTTGTGATATCTACTATTATTTACCAAACAATGAAATGTACAAGTCAATCAATTAATGTCACAAAGAATGTAAAAACCCTACTATTTATTATTGATCAGAAATATATTACTGTACTTAAAACTTTAAAGCTCCTCGTACGTACTTTCAGCCAAAAATCATACAAATTGAATTTTTGAGGATCAGCCTAGCAGCTTTTAATTCACAAAACACCCTGCATTTATATCTCTAACTTGCAAAAACACCCTACATTACATATTAGCTGTGTTGCACCGATACAGATACGCGCGTCGTATTCGGTATAATACAGACACGATGATATGGCAATTTCAAAATATTTGTGGACACGATACATCTAATATATATATTATTATATTATTAATTATACATCTAAATATTAAAAATATAAAAAATAACTAAATATGATAAAGAAAACGAAAACGAAAAAAAAAAGAACGAGAGTGAGAAATTAGAAAAAAATCATTTTTTTAAATAAAGAAGAAATATGTTATCGTCTTTAGTTATACTTCTCATGAGTTATTTTCATTAATAAAAAAAGAAAAAAATAATATTAAAAAAATAGGTTTTAAAAAGATCATTTTTAACAAAATAAATAAATAAATAAATAAGCGAAAATGGAATTATACAAAAAAAAAAATTAAATTGAGATTTAAAACATTGGGCCGTGTCCTCAGCCTTGTCCCGCCATGTCCTGCCGTACCGGTGTCGTAACGGAGCCGTGTCCGAAAGTCAACATATATTACAATATTCGGATACGCCACGTGACATGTCCGAAATGTATCGATGCCGTATCCGTGTCCGATACGTATCCGATACGCGTACGACTAATTTTTTGAAATATCCGCGTAACATAGCATATTAGCGTATACCAGTATATGCTAACTCAGTGGTTAGTCCTAATCTTTTGTTGCAAATTTATGTTATAAATTTAGTGACCGTCTTGAATGAAAAGTATACTTGCAAATTTATGCAGAAAAAAAATGTTAGGCCAGCTGTCAGGGGTGAGAATCCCATGTGCATCGTCTCATCTCTGAAATCTGAATGAATCACGAGAAATATTTTTCATTTTTTTACAGCAGTTGATTTATTTACAGATCATACTAAAGGTAAAAAATATGAAAAAACACAAAAACAAAGAGGACACCTAGGGAAAAGGGAGTGGCAGAGAAACCAAACTTTCATAGGGAAATGGAGTTGTGCTCCTCTCATTTAAATCTCCAATCATAACCAAGGAAAACTAGGAGTGTGTTCTCTAAAATAATTTTATAATAAAAAAAAATTGTACATTTCTATCGTTTGTTTTTGGATACATACGATTTCATTTATTTTACTTTTTGTTTTGATGTCAAACTAATTAGAAAGGTCAGAAAAGCTTTTTTTTTAATTCTCAGAATTTGAATTAAAAAATAAAATAATAATGATAGTTATAATAACTTCGAACTCCTTATAGTTTTGAAGAACGTTATTTATGCATACTCAAATATAGAAGCGTAGTTCGTGTAATATTTTTTTAAGGGTTATGTTAATACGTATAACTCGAAAGGAAGTGAATAAGAAAAGAAAATTATTTTTCATATGCTTGGTTTTCATGTTATCAATAAAACATAAAGCCCACAAAAAATGTTGTTATTATTGTTAAACTTATGCTGATTAGAACAAAATTATGGGTCAAAAGCTGGTCATTAAACAAGTGATGCTCTCTTTCATTATTGGGTCTAGTGTATTTTTTTAGTATGTGCTCCAGCTATTACATGTCATCACATCCCGAAAGACATTCTTGGAGTAAATTACCTCTCTCTCAGCTTCTATTTGCTCTTAATTTTACATCCTGTTACAAAAAGTTATACGTACGAGTTAGAATTGTTTACAGAGGAGATAATATTTTAATATCTTGTTTCTAAAAGACTGTCAGAAAGAGAAATATTTACGAATTTTTTGGAGTTGGCAATAATTTTGTTTTGGACCTTATGTGGAGACATGAATCATTACATGTAACCCAAAAAAGTACATATTGGTTTGTGGTCTCCGTTGTCATTCTCTCCCTTGACCCATGTGCAATTTTTCCTCTCAAGTCTCAACCCCCTCCCTCTCCTTGTCAATTCACTAAAATATATTATTTTATCAGGATTATTCATTTGGTTCGGTCTATTTGGCTACCGAACTGAATCGGAAATTTCGGCCAACTTAACTCGGTTGTTCGGTTTAGTCGGTCCGGTTCGATTTAAAAATTGATACTATTTAGTTTATTCAGTTCGGTTCGATTCTCAATTTTAAAAAATCGGTATAACCAAACCGACCTAACTATATCATATTTAAACGTTATACGATTTATTTAGTTTTATAATATATTTTACTATATAAACTTGGTTAATAATAAATATAACGTGAGTCCATAAAACATAATACATAGGTTCATTTCATTTACATATTAAAATTCGGTTTAAACCGAATAAACCAAATTGAAAACCAGTTTTTTCAGTTCGATTTTGTCTCTTGAGTCGGTCGGTTCGGTTTCATAGTTTCTGAGTCGATTTAATTTCGATCTAACATAAATCGGTTCGGTTTGGCCGAACCGACCGAATGAATATCTCTACGTTTTTCCCGCAATATAGCATTTTATTTTGGCTACATATGAAAAACCATATGAATTGTGGGTCTCACTTGTCAGTTCAAGACATGGACTGCTGCCTTCTATTGACAGCATCTTTACTTTTGGATAGAGTGATAGACTACATCGAGAGGGATAGAGATAGATTCTTTGTGGCGTTCTTCATCTAGACTAGAATTGAATTATTTGTGTATGTATTCTTCATATTATATCAATAGTAATCGCTATGCTCAAGTCATAGTGATTGATTTTTAATTTGAAGTATTATCTGACTTTAAAGGATTAAATTTATTGTTTGATGTGGTAATGTGGTCCGTATGAAATCTAGTTATTATTTTAATATTTTTCATATAATTTTTTTTAATCTAAATTATAGTATATAATTATAATAACTGTAAACAAAAGTTTATTGTTGAAAAATAATTCGAACCAAAATGATGTTTGCGCCAATGATGCATCGTTCTATTTAGGAAAAATTTAAGTCTCCACTCTCAAAATCACTTATTTATTTCTTTGTATCTAAGATATTGATATATGTCAAATGAGATTTAATTAATTTAAAACAGGAAAAACCAAAATATAGTAAGCAGTCAACATTTACTAGCACAAGTGGACAAGGTATTATTCAAATGAGTGAGAGATTTCAAGTACGCGCTCGGCCTAATCAGAATTTTTTCTGAAAATAAATGAAGTACATAAGAGCTCATCGTAAGATAAGAAAAATATGATATGCAAGACCTCATTTAACATTTTCTAAAAGAGGCGTTATATAATCAACCTTTCTGTTTAATATATTAAAAACGTATTTCATTAATTTGTCATAAATTTAATTGTCATGCAATGTTATACCTCACCCTTTTATACAACCAATGAGTGAGAATAAGTTAATCTTTTTTTGTAAGCTTCAGCAGACGATTGCTTGCTGAGATTCCATTAAATAATAAATAGTCTATGAATTAATCTTAAAAACAATATAATTTCTATCACAATTTAAAATATTAAGATATGAGCATTACTGCATTAGAATTATTTATACACTCCAACATACCACCAAACTTTCTCCTACATATATATGAGCCACAATATATTCTTCTCTTTTCCTAGTCTTTTTGAAGGATATATGAAATGAAAAGGCCTCCACCTTTCCCTGCCTCTCACGTGTAACTCTTACATCACTCCACCATTTCAACATCCCTCCAATCAAATCCCAGCTCCAAATCCAACCTCTCATTCTCTCTAAAGTGGGCTTTTGGTGCTAATTGTTTGTAGTATTATCCTCACTCTCACTCTCACTCTCACCAAAGCTAATGCACCCAACACCTTCAATCCAAATGTTAGTTTCAGAAAGATAAAGAATCGAATCCTCATCAAGCTAGAGACGCACAGAAGAGAGAAAACAAAGCCATGACACTAGAGACACTTGCCTCCAATGACCTCCCATCATTTCTCATATATGACACCATTAATGCCACTCAAGCTCTTCACCAAAATGGCCATCACATTCACTACCCTTCCTCTTCTTTCCCAACCATTTTACTCAACAATGGGGACACAGAAACGGGAGGGTTAGCCCCGACGATCGGAGAAAATACACTAACGAATGAAAGCCGGCAGACAGCAGTGCAAAGTAGGAGGAAGAGGAGGAGAAAGACGAGAAGTTGTAAGAACAAGGAGGATGCGGAGAGTCAAAGGATGACCCACATTGCTGTCGAGAGAAATCGGCGCCGCCAGATGAATGAATATCTGGCGGTGCTCAGGTCATTGATGCCGGAGTCGTACATTCAAAGAGTATTTATTCTCTCTCTTTATTTTTTTATTTTGAAATTTTTTGTTTTTTTTCTTTAATCTATCTATTAAGTTAAAAATAATATTAAGTGGTCAATGATATATATTAGTTTTTTTGGATGAAAATGACATATGTTAGTTAAATCTATTTCCATCTAATATTTGTCATTGTGATATGCTAGGTTCATGATGATCTATAACCTTGATTGAATTTCGTTCTGTATTATTGTTTCTTGAGAAAGTTTGTTTGAACCCCTAAAAATCTCCCTCAATCCACTGTTTATCCCGGACACGCGGGCTCCGTTTATCACATTTTTTATTAAAAAATGGTAGGACCTATTTACCAGCGGTAAAGAGTGCATTGAAGAGAATATTAGTTGGAATCAGATATATAGGTCCTTGTTTCTTTTGTAACACTATTCTCAGCCATCAGCTTGATTGGATTTTATGGGGGGAAGAAAATTATTTCTATCGATTAATACTCCATAAAATTTTTGGGGGTCAAATAAATAAAAATATATGTATTTTAATAAAAAAACTTACTAATATATATTATTCCGTCAAAATCTTAGAAAGTCATGACTCTCTCAATTCCTATTAAGCTCCGTCCATGATTATTTCTAAGATTTTTCTTCGTTCTTTTTTTGAATAATTATTTCCTAAGATTTCCATTGGTCTTCTTCAGAAAAAACGATGGTATCTAAATGGTTGTCAAATGTAGATTTTTAATCATTTCAAATGTTTTTTAAGCTTCCTAATTTCAAGAATCTTTTTTTAGAACTGTAGAGTGAAAAATACTACTCAAAGATCAGGTCTCTATCATGTTGGTTTTCAGAAAAAAACAATATGCACAAATTCATATGAAGGGAATCTTTTGTACAAGAAAAGTTAGGTTGTCATATGTTCTCTTCTAGCTAGAGAAATATTCTCTATTTATATATATGACCAACAATTTTTTTCTCTATATAACTGCTTAAAAATAGTACACTAGCAACATTTATAAATACCTTGTTACCTATATTCAACAAAAAATATCTATGCCATGTCTATGATTTTTCATTCTATAATGAAGTTTTTAACAATGCATTTCCCAACAATTATTATTATTATTATTATTATTATTATTATTATTATTATTATTATTATTATTATTATTATTATTATTATTATTATTATTGTTGTTGTTGTTGTTGTTGTTGTTGTTGTTGTTGTTGTTGTTGTTGTTGTTATTATTATTATTATTATTATTATTATTATTATTATTATTATTATTATTATTATTACTATTATTATTATTATTGTTGTTGTTGTTGTTGTTGTTGTTGTTGTTGTTGTTGTTGTTGTTGTTGTTATTATTATTATTATTATTATTATTATTATTATTATTATTATTATTACTATTATTATTATTATTATTATTATTATTATTATTATTATTATTATTATTATTATTATTATTATTATTATTATTATTCAATGAAACATGAGCATATCCAACATTTATGATTTATCATTCTATATTGAGATATTATTATTTTTTTATTATGATATTGAGAAAAAAAATGCACAATAATGAATTCCCAATCATTTAGGATTTTATTAGATTTTATATATTTTGTCTAGGGTGACCAAGCTTCAATTGTTGGTGGGGCAATTGATTTTGTGAAGGAGCTTGAGCAACTCCTCCAATCCCTAGAAGCCCAAAAAAGAACACTCGTTCAGAAACAAAAAGAAAAAGTCACCAACCCTACAATTGACCATACAATAGAGCCCCCACCATTTTCACAATTTTTCTCCTATCCACAATACATTTGGTGCCATGCACCAAAAGATTGTCCGACTCCAACGACAGAACATCGGCCGGCCATCGCTGATGTAGAAGTGAATCTGATTGAGACGCACGCTAACGTTAGAATAATGACTCTTTGCCGGCCCGGCCAGCTTTTGAAAATGGTGGCCGGACTTCAAACATTAAGATTGACTATTTTGCATATGAATGTCACAACCCTAGGTGAAACCGCGCTCTACTCGATAAGTGTAAAGGTACGATGCATTTTCAATCGCTTTATCTATTTGTTATTAAATAATTACTATTATAGTGGATTGGTTTGTTATATGATAATTGATTTAGAAGATCTAGAAAGATAATTAATTCCAAAAATTCCAAAGGTATTTAATATAAGGATTTTTGCTGAAGGTGAAAATCTCTCTAAACATCTTTTTTAACTTATCAACATTCAAGAGGACATACTAAATAAATGGAGCATTTTTCAAAATGAGCAGTCAATTTTTAAAGATGTATTTTTTTTATCATGTGTCACCATATTATTAGATCGCTGATTCGTACACAATGCAAATATAGTTTTGGCCGGTGGTGCAAATATATTCTCTTAAAAAGTAAAGTAAAATAAAATTTAAAAAACTATGAGAGAATCTATTTGCATGTGTCTTTGGCTTGTTATAAATCAATCCAACAGAGTCTAGACAAAGGACATGTTCCTCTGTGTGCACTTTATGAAACTTCTGTGTAATAAATAAATTTCGTGTTTGTACTTTGTACTTAAAATAATATAATGGAATCAGTAAACAGTTTAATATAACAATTCCTCATTCTTAATATGTGTGTAAAGAAATCATAATACTACACTGTTTCCAACACATTTTCATCAGCCTCTTATTTTGTGCATGAACAATATAATAACATATACAAAATAATACATTACAATTCAAGGATGCATATATTGTGCTTATACATTCAATTTATTATTGGATAAGCATTCTTCATATTTTCATACCATAAAATGCAATCATTCATTTTCATTTTAATTACATTTATATTTCATAAAATTGCAGGTGGAGGAAGGATGTAATTTAACGACAGTCGACGACATCGCAGCGGCAGTGCACCACGTGCTCACGATAATCGAAGCTGAGAGTTCTATTATCAACAATTAAATCAAACTGTAATATCTTTAATCATTTAATTTAAGACCATTTAATTTTTGTTTTAAATCATCTTATTTTTCTTTAGCTGTTTGATCAGTTCAAATTTTCTCATGTAATTGGGCCTCAAGTATGTGAATTTTAATTAGATTCTATATTAGGCTTGAATGTAAAAATTAGCCCAAATGTATTTTGTTGGCCCAATTTTTCACAGGGCTGTAAGGTTTGAATGAGCTAATTGGTTCTACTATTTTGTTGAGAGTTGATGCTTAAATAATTAGTGTGGTTTCATATATTATTTATTTATAACTCAATCAAAATTATTTTTTAAAAGTGCATTAATAAATTGAACAATTAAGGTTCATGTGCTCATAGTCATATATATATTCAAGTTGTTTGTATACTGTTCACATTCATGTAAAAAATGATCATAGATGTTCTTAAAGAAGATATGAATATAGCAAACACAGTGGAAAAAAATGCCTCCAGAATATGTGTACCAAATGAATAAAATAGATAAATAAGATGACAATGACAACATATGTTGTTTAGAAGTAAAGATGATATAAATTAACATTACTGTCCCTTTTACTTGATCTAGACTTAAGAGAAGATATGGTTCATTAGGTACTAGGCCAAATTATCAAGAAAATAGAAAGAAAAAAGATTAGGTGAATCAAATTGCAGATATTAAAACTCTTAGGTGCACTCCTATATTAATGGTAAGGTCTTAAAACACATTCTAAGGTTGGGATTTTAATGACGTTTAAGATGTTGAAATATATTTGAAGTGGGTTTTAAGATAACAAAATGAAGTTCAAAATGAGATTAATTACTATAAGCATTTAACAACTAAGGTAGTTTAGATTCCGAAACTATCAGTTACTTTTGTAAATTAGATAACTGGAAAAAATATATTGAATTTTTTTTTTTTTTTTTTGAGGCGATATTGAAAATTATTTGATTCAATATCATATCATGTACCTCTTTTATGATGTGATATGATGTCTGAAACTTGAGTTAGATGGATGTTTGCGAACTTTAGATACTAAAAAAAGCCAGCAACTTTAAATATATAAAAGTTTTATTTAAGGGTGCAAAAAAAGCTATAATCATCACATGAGAGCATCATATATTGATTCCCGTCCCAAAAATTACGGGTTTTATAGGAAAAAGGTACAATTATGAGTATAATAGAACAATATCATTTATAAAAGTTATAAATGATAAGAAAATACGATCTTTATAGAAATTGAGGGGTCATGAATATGATCGCTTAATTTTCGGACAGACTAATATAAATTAAATTTCATAATCTAGGTGATGGACTCAAAATCAAATCTTTCTTAAAGTGAAATTTACACAAATCTTCTAACAAATAGAATGGATCCAAGCACTAATTAGCAACAAGTCAATGATCATACAATCTAAAAAAGAAAAAAATCACTTCAAACACTTCCAACAAAAATATAAAATCCCCAAAACACACCCTCCCGCATGTACTTTTTCTCCATAGTAAAACTCTCAGATCACTATTTTCTTTCAACTAAAACCCTAGAATTAGAATTAGAATTAGAATTGTCCCACATTGGAATAACATCATCGCTCTCCCTCCCCCTCACATTCCTCAACATCCTTCCACTTGACAAGGACCTTTTCATTGGTACCGGACCGCTCATCAGACTATGCAATGCCCTTCCTTTTTCTTTGCCTCGCGAAGAACCGGCACTTGTAACCAACAAGCCATGTTCTTTCGCGAGCATCAACTCTTCCTCCATACTCAATTGCAACACATCCGCAATCGACACGCGGGCCCCACTAGCATGGTTTGAATCCATTTCTAGCTCGCAGTCTCTCACCTCAATTATCTCCTCTTCATTACTACCACTAGTAGTATCTGTAGTCACATCTGTATCTGTATTATTTTCTGTATAATCATTTATGGTTATGACCGTTTCAGTATCTTTCACCTCTTCGTGTTGGACCAGTACGATACTGGCGCGACAGAGCGGGCAGTTCGAGTGAGACTTGAGCCACGTATCAATGCACTGAACGTGAAACGCATGCATACATTTTGGGAGAAGTCTAAGATCCTCCCCTTCGTGAAATTCACTTAAACATACCGAGCAATCCCCATGAGTGACCTCTAAATCTCCATCTCCACCCTTCTTGTACTTCCACACGGCGATCTTACGTATAACACTGTCTTCCAATCCATCAGAAGGCAATGTGTGCCATGCGGTTGGATGGTCGGATCCGTTGTTTGCAATTTGGTTTTCCGATGAAGAACCACTTCTGACGCGGCGGCGGTGAATTTGATCAAAAGGTGTGCAATATTTTGATACGATTGTGTAGTATGTGATGAGAAGAAAAGCCGAGGCGAGAATGCCAATGATGGCGATAACTAGAGGTGAAAAGATTGGACCGGAACTCGAATCGGAATTCATGGCAGAAGAGGAGATGGGTGGAGGGGGAGGGAAGAGGAAGTAGCACCATTGAGGGCAGTAGATGCTACAAAAGCCTTGTGAGCAGTCCTTTGTTGGTACGTAAGGAACCCAAGCTGGTTGGTTTGAGTTGGAGGAAGAAGAAGACATGAGAACTGAGAACTAAAGGGTAGTTGGTGAGAGGAATAGTTGATCAGATCAGTGTGAGTTTCAGAGCCGAATGATTTTGATTATACTTTTGTTTTGTGGGGGGGGGAGCGTGAGAATGAATGATAGTGAGCTGACACCAAAGGAGAAAGGTTAGTTTAGTGGGGCTTGGATGCAAAGCCAAGTAGAGAGAGAGATTTGTATGTGTGACTGTTCATGTTCATTTGGTGGATGAATGTTCTTTAATCTTTTTTTTTTCTTTTTTCTTGTCGTCTGTGTTTCTTTTGAGTGGAGACTGGAGAAAGAGAGCTTAGAAGGAAAATAAAAAAAGAAAAGGAACGAAATAAAAATAAATAAAGAGAAAAGAAAAAAAGGAGATATTAGAATCGGATTTCATGGAAGTATATAGTTGACTGTCGATGGTGGAGCTCTAGCTAGTGAGCTATTGGATATTGAATAAAATTGAACAAATCTCCTATATGCTCAAATTACAGAATAACCGTATTTGTATAATTGTATTGAAAAAAAAAATATTCTCTCAATATTTCTCCACTTCTTTTCCATTCTTACTACAACGAATAGCATTGTGGACCTTGTGGTAAATGACAACATTGAGTAACTTTTTTAATTACCATTCCATCATAATTCATAACTTAATTTATTGACCTCATGTTAAAAAGAAAAGGAGAAGTGTGAAAAGAATATATAAGGTGTGGTATATAAACCATTGTGAGAAATTAAAATTGGTCCAATATCATGGAAAAAAGGGAAAAATGTGAATAAAATCCTATAAGGTGATAAGAGACCGAAAGATAAAGTGATTATAAAAGGGCTCAGTGTCACATTAGAATTAGAGTCAAAGATGGTCTCTTTCTTGGAGTTAGGGTTTGTCAGTAATCAAATGAAATGAAACCTTTGCTTTGGAACGCATCCTCTGTTACCCTACAACATAATGAGTAACCATAGAGAATTTGGAGTTAATTTTAGAAAGAACCTTATATTAAAAACATTGCAAAAATAATGTTTTTATGTTCCGAGTGAAAAATCACTATTTGTGTTTTGTTTTATTTTGAACTCCAGAGTTTGAAATCATTTTTTTGCTTGATTTAACATGAAAAAGATGAAAAGTATAAAAGAAATTCAAACATGAATATTATTTTCTAAATTTTTTATTTAAACATCATTTCAACAACTCATTAGAACTCTTTTCTACAAAGGTCAATCTGTAAAAGCCACACAGAATCTGCACTCTTCTTTGCTTTGTGTCCCTTTTACAACCCAGACAAGCAAAAAGGATTGGTCTCCTGATTCCTCATTTCTTCATCTTTACTTCTCCCTAACTTCCAAATTAAACTAATCTCATTCATTTACACTTGTCCATATTTCTCAGATTTAAAATCAACTGTTTTATTCACATTATTAGTCCATTGGTCTTACGTTAATTATTTTTTTTTTATAAATATGAAATTTGAACATAATTTAACATGGTCAATTTCAAGCTCCAAATCGAAATGCAATTATCAAATAGAAAACTTCTAAATATATTGAAGACTTAATCGAAATGCAATTATCAAATACCGTTAAAATAATTAAGACTAAGTTTTGAATCACTTAAAAATTGGTATTTATCATGCTTCAAAACCTACGCTGAAATCCAAATAAATAAAGCCCAAATAAACTTAAGAACCCGATGCATTTCTATATCCATTATTTGATGTATAAATGTAAATCTTTAATGAAGTAAATCATATTAATCAGCACGGCTACAAACAGAAAAAATAAGGAACAAAATTCTCACTCTTGGGTTTTGATTTTACATAATCACCAACAAAAACAATAAGAATTATGACTTTTGTGTTTCTTCCGATGAATTTTCAGGCTCTGTTGTATTTTCTTGTGTATCTTCAGATAGATTTTCAGACTTTGTTGTACCGTCTTGTGATTCTTCTGATGGATTTTCAGGCTTTTTCTCATCTCTTTCACTTATTTTTAATCGAACGGGCCGCTCCATCAGTTCCTATATTCACAAAACATACAGAATAAATTGAGAAATTTACGTGAAAGTACCAAACCAATTTGCCAACTTTCCTTTCTTTTTCTGTAATAAGCCCACTTTTCAACTAGGGCCCAGTTTATTATGCCACAATTGGGCCTTAACTATCCTAAGTTTTGTTTAATTTTAACCCGATTAAGTTTCAAATTTATCCTTAAACGTGCAGTTAAACGCCGATAAACAAACTATAACTAGCATCAATAATTCGGCTGGATTTTATAAAATCTAACTCAAAATGGCGAAAGTTTTCAAACCCCATATGCACCAATATTAAGTGACAATTTTCTTAGTTTCTTACAAACATTCCTCACTAGAGAAACTTCAAGAAAAAAAGACAGACTGACCTT
Organism: Juncus inflexus; assembly: GCA_024447665.1. NCBI lineage: Eukaryota > Viridiplantae > Streptophyta > Magnoliopsida > Poales > Juncaceae > Juncus > Juncus inflexus. The sequence goes on from JAJHPC010000006.1 coordinate 13,292,577, forward strand.
TCCGTCGAGCTCGGCAACGGCCTTCTCAGCCTCCTCCTTCGTCCCGAACCCGACAAACCCGTACCCGGCTGATCTTCCATTCGCTTTTTGGAACACGACTCTCGCCGAGGTGGGGTTGTAAGGCGCGAAGAACTCTCTTAAATTCGTCGAGCGCGCCTTGTATGCGAGGTTGGAGATGTAGACTTTAACAACGTCGTTTTTGGGGGGAGTTGGTGGTGGAGTCCGCGAGGGCTTCGAGAAGGTTTTGGAGAATTCGACTTTGATTGTTCTCCCCATTACATCCTACAAATTCGGTAAAGAAAGGCGGGGTTTTTCAAAAATGCTATGTATTTTCTGAAATTCATGAAAAAAATTCTATTTTTTGGAATGTAATAAAAATAATTTGAATGTTTGAACTTTCCATTTTTCAAAATAAAAACCCAGATTTTTAAAATACTAAAAAAAAAAACAAGTTAAAACTAGGAATTTTTTTAATATTTCAGAAGTTAGAATTTTTTATAATTTTGAGAAAATATAGGGGGTTTAAAAAATGACTAATAGAAATATGCCCAATATCAATTTTGTGTATAATCTCTCAATTCTCATTTCCAATATACGTTATCAGTATATTTTTGTATATGGATATACCATTTTTATACAATATTCTAATATATAAAAATGACATATTATGTTGTTTTTTTAAGGAATACGTATTAGGCGATCACCTATTGTTTCTTATATAAAAACGACATATTATTTTTTTAAGGCGTTTAAAAAAATGACATATTAAATATAAAAGATTTATAATTTCGTTTTTTACGTACATATGAATTGAATTTTTGTATCGCTGCGAGTGCTTCCTCTGCTGAGCCCATTGCGACAAATGCATAGCCTCTACTCTTACCATTTACATGCTTAATTACCTTCATAAATATTAATCAAATGAATAAATATAAATATTCGTTTTTACTTTCATTAAATACATTAATCAATGAATAAAAAAGTACAAAAAAATAAATAATAGGGAATTTTACAGAGATATCCTTGACTTCTCCACATTCGCTAAACAATTTCTGAATATCAGTCTCAGTGTGGCTCCATGGCAAGTTCGACACATAAATCTTCCTCTTCTTCCCCTCCTCCTCCTGCTTCTCCTCCTCCTCCGTCGAACTTACCGCCTCAGTGGTCTCCTCAACTTGCACGGCGGAGGCGGTGCACTGTGGCCGGAGACAGAGGCGAAGGTTGTTGGGCTTTGACTGATATTTGAAGGAAAGCGAAGAAGGGGTGTTAAAGGACAGTTGGAGCTTTGTGAAGGATGTTTGGAGTGAGAGCAGAGAGGTTGTAGTAGCTGCCATTGTTGGTTGTGAAGTGAAGTGAAGAGGTTTGTTTTGTTGGTTTCAGTTTTGAGTTGAGGAGGAAGGAGATTGAAGTTGACGAAAATGGCCCTGGGTTTGGATAAGGGGAAACTTGCATAACGGGCCTTGGATTATCTCAGAATTATGAAGCAGTAAAGTGTAAATGTAAGCAAGTTCATACACGTATAGTAAGAGAATTTTAATCGATGATTGTAGGGATTTATTTAGAATTAATTTTGAAATTAATATACAGAATTTACTTGTTTTTAGTACTGTCTTTCTTATTTTTATTTTTAGATTTTGCTCATTATATGTGTATTTTTTTTCTTTTTTGAGTAAATATGTGTATTGAATTTTAGTTGTTATATTTCATTGTATTGTATTTTAATTGGGATATGAATCGATCGGCTTGTCCATTTTTATTTGTATTTGTTTTATATGTGTTTTTTAATATGTATATATATTATAATTGTATGAATATTGCTTTATATAATTTTGTGAATATTATAAAATATATAATAGGCCCACAGAATGAAACAGCCCATTGTTAATTAATGAAGGGCTAACCAAATTTATTTTCCTAAATATTTTTGGGCCACCAATTAATGGATTGAAATAAAACAAATGTTTCAAAAAGTGGCCTTCAGCCTTGGTTTACGTTATATTTTCCAATATCTTATAGGAGTTTTTGTGAATTTCTTTCTTAAACTAACTATTCATTACAAAATAAATTGAATTTAATTCAGATTTGAGCCTAAAATTAAATTTGCATCATACATTCCATTTCTTTAAGATACACCAAATAATTATTTCCTCAGTTGGGTCGGATTTATTATAAATTTTTGTATAGATAAGAACCGACCTTGGTCTCTATTATTTTTTTTTTTTTTTTTTTTTTGAAAGTACTCTATTATTATTTATTACCATATTAGTGTTTAATATTGCCTTTGTTAACAAGCCACCTAAAATGTACAAATAAATCAGCCCAAAATACTAAACCCTCCATTTTTCATCGTTTCTTTGTGACTCTGTCGATTCAAAATCAAGGACAAAATACCCAGAAAATAGAAACTGAAAAGAGACCCTTCAGAAAAATGAAAAGCGACCAAGAATATCAAATAGAAGAGCAAAAGAGAATAATTATGGTAATTAATTTTTGTATTGTTTTATTTTTTGAGGACTAATTTATGTATTATTTTTTTGTTTTTGATTTCTCTGTTTCTTAGATCATTCATCTTCTTCTCTGTTGGATCATTACAACAATGGATTTAAAAAATGACATAAGAATAAATCACGCTACATTTCGTATTTTCCAAAAAGATTCTACTATTTTAAAACATTATTTCTTGGGTTTTTCATAAACCCTAAATCTCACATCATTTCCTGTATTTTTTACACAATGTTGGTACGATATGAATTTTTAATCTTGAATCAAAACAGGAAGAAGGAAGAACAGGGAAGAGATTACAAAAGGAAGAGGGAGAAAGTAGGTGGCCGCCATGGCTGAAACCGATGCTCTGTACACGATTCTTCATGCAATGCAGGAAACACGTAGATCCACAATGCAACTTGTTCTGTTTGGACTGCATCAATGGTGGACTCTGTTCTTCCTGCGTCTCTTCCCACCACCTTGGCCATCACACCATTCAGGTTTCCGTTTCCCCCTTCTCTGTTTTTTTGAATGTTGATGCGAGTTTGCTGTGACAATTTTGTTGGATTGGTGGATTTGATATTCGTATTATATATTTTTGAGACTTGGGTTGATGATTGTGATATTACTATCATCTTTTGTTGGGTATTTGATAGGGTAATTGACAATTGTGACTAAATTTTTCTTTTAATCTTTCTGAATTTGTTTGGTCTTTTAGTATGCACTAGAGGTGTTTGTGAATATGCTTATGATATTGTTTGTTCATCTCTTTTGGCGTCTTTACTGCTGTTTTTATTGCATTAGTGGGTTGTGTTTATTATTAATATATGGTCCTTTTTGGGGTTATTTTGAAATTTGAGCTAGAATTGATTGAATTGTGCATTACATTATTTGTTAATAAACAGTGGATTGTTTCATTCTTTTCTTTATTACTGAGATTTGGTACATTTCACCTAGTCCTGTGCATGTACAACAATTAATTGATTTAGCTCTTTTCATCATTTCTTCTATCCCAAGAAGCATTTCTACTGTTTTAACATATTTTTCCTACAGTGTATAATCCTGCCAAAAATGGATTTTGAGTCAATGTATTTAAATTTTTAAACATATTTTGAGCAATTTTATTTCAATTCACATTGAATCAACAAATGGCACAACGAACCAACAAAAAATCCAAAATTTATGACCCAAAATAATTTAATTTGCTCCGAACTCACAAATACATTATTTATTTCCCATATACAACAGATAAGAAGATCATCGTATCACGACGTGATAAAAGCCTCAGAAATCCACAAAATACTCGACATATCAGGCGTCCAAACTTACACCATAAACAGAGCTCGCGTCGTTTTTCTCAACAAGCGGCCTCACACTCAGTTTCGGCCGGCCAAGACGGCCTTGAGTTCCTGCCAAGTTTGCTCACGCGCATTGCTTCAAAACTTTCAGTTCTGCTCTCTTGCTTGCAAGGTAATTTGAGGAGCTCTTTTTTATTTGGTTTTTGCCATATGAATGTGGATTGGGATATTTGCAAAAACACCCTTGCATTATGCTTAATTACGAAAAAGCCCCTCCATTTTATTGGAAATTGAAAAAATATACTATTTTTAGAATTGCGAAAAGAATCCTAAAAAATAATCTTGTAAGGGACAATGAGAGAGTAAATAAAATTAATTTTATTCAAAAAAATACTAATTAGAATGGTTAAGATTAGTCAACAACCGGTAGGATTTTTTTTTTTTTCAATTTCCTAAAGAAAAGATGGTTTTATAGAAAAATAATTACGCAAGCGGCGAGTCACAATATTTTCACCAGACTCGTGAATCATGATACAAAAATTGATGAAATTCACAGATTGCAGGAACCTGTGATGATAAACCAGGAAACAGAAAGCCGGATTTGTTGTCAAGTGATAAACCGGGAAACAGAAAGATGGATTTTGTGTCCGACTCAGAGAGGCGTGATAAAATGGGAAACATAAAGACGGATTTGTTGTCAGACTCAGAGAGTTTCAACCCCTTGACCCCACCACAAGCGACGGTTGTTAGCGCCGGTTCGGCGAAACGGCGCAAGGGCGTGCCGCAAAGATCGCCTTTTGGTTCCCTCATTACCATTGCGTGAAGAGTGACTGTGATGGTACTTTTGTGAAGAAAGTTAAGATAGGGATATTATTCAGTTAGTAATAGTAAGATGTGAATGTTTTTTCCTTGCGTGGTTGCGTAAAGAGTAGGTTTAGTTTTTGACTTTTTGTGAATTTTTTTTTTTTCTTGTAAGGTTTGTTTGTTTGAATTTAGATGTGAATATAAAGATGGAAGAATGTGTGGAGGAAAAGTTATGTTTGTGCCCATGTTCTGTTTATTGTTTTTTATGTAGTGTTTTATATATCGTTGTTATATCTATATTCTATTTTGTGCTACTGATACTAAAGTAAATATCTATATACTATTTTACTAAATATAATATTATATTATTGTAACTGTATACTGTTTTAAATACTGTCTTATGTCGTTTTATAATACTATATATATACTAATTTACAATATTGATATACTATTTTATTAATACATATCAATTTTCTCTTTTGACCGGTTCTTCTTTTATTCAATTAAATCTTCTTATTATTGCTTTAAAAAAGTTTCTTTTTGATTCAAGGAAGTATTAATATACTATTTTATTAATACGAATCAATTTTCTCTTTTGACCGGTTCTTGTTTTAGTCAATTAAATCTTCTTGTTATTGCTTTAAAAAGTTTCTTTTTGATTCAAGGAATTATTAAACTAAAGGGTTTATATACGCATCTCCCAGCAGCCTCCCAGTCTGTTGTTTATGACTGATAGACGAAAACTCATTTGTTTTAAATATATGTGGGACCCGTTTATCAGTCATAACGGTGGAGAAGGCCGGTAAACGGGAGATATATATACTTTTCCTAAACTACAGACAACATATCCATCACCAATTTCGTTTTATATTTTTATATAACCTCTTTTTTGACTTAATATTTTCATAACTAAATTGACCAAAACAAGGACAGAAAAATCAAGACCACACCAACCCTCACAAAGTTTGATCAACTTTTTTCTTCTGAAATGGTCCACCAAACACTATACAAAACTATTTAATAAAATAAATAACTGATACGGCGGTCCAAAATAATGATGACCTTGACTTGTTTGCACAAAGCAGGCCTCAATTGTCCAAGTCAGAATAAGAAAAGTCACAGTAATCATTTACCTAATAAAATTCAAATGGTTATTTATTACAATAATAAATTCTCTTCTAGACACCAACCCACTTGAAATTTTAAAAATGAGGCGAAGAAAAAGATCAGAGAAGAAAAAAGATGCAAATGTATGGATTTCATTTCAATGGTTTTACACTTTTACTTCTAAGTCCATTCAGTTTAATTTTCTTTCATATAATAACATAATTCCACACATTCATCCTGTAATAAAACATTGCTGCTTATTCTAAAAGGAAAAGGATCAAAAACAGTATGGATTAATCATGCATAAATATCATAATTTCATAACTTTACATGGCTATAGATAAAACTAAAAATATCTCTATTAGTATTTACAAAGCAAACTTCAAAAAAAAAAAAAAAAAAATCCAACCACCAAAATCTCAATCCCTGCAACAAAATCTCTAATTACCTCTGATTGATTAAGTTAAACAACAACAGCTCTGCTCGCCGATGATTTCCGGTAATTATTAAACCCCCTAATCGGGCTCGGAAACCACCATTTCCACCTCTCAACCTTCTCTTCTCCTCCCTTAAACGGCCAGATCGCCGCCCAGTTCCACCTCCTCTTCTTCCTCTCTCCTCCTCCTCCGACCGCCACCGATCTCGACCTCTCCAATCCACTCAACCCCCTATTCACCGATCCATCCCTCCTCAGCGCATACCCCGCCGATTTCGACCGCACAAACGCCGGTTCGCTCGCTATCAAATCGCACATCCTATCCGCTCCGTTCCCGAACCGAACCCCCGTCGTTCTGCTTCTCCCCGACCCGTAGGAAGAAGACAAGGAAGACGAAGCCGTGGAAGACGCCGCCGACGTGGAAGGCCGGCAGGGGCAGGAGCAAGGGCGGAGCGTAGCGCAGTCAGGGCAGAGGCGGAGGAGTTTCTCACGGAGGCAGATTGCGCACACGCTGTATGGCAACTGCGAAGACGAGACGTGCTTCTTACAGAACGCTTCGGCCTCGCCTTCTTCTTCGTACTCTTCACAACACTCTTCCCATTGCTGAGCTTCGACGGCCGTTGATTTCCGTCCGTCCTTCATCTCCGCCGTCGATTCGACTCTCCTTCCTCTCTCTCTCTCGCTTCGCTCTGTGTTTGGTTTGGTTGGTGCGATGGTGAATGGGGAAATAAAATACAAATACAAATAACGAGGCGCGCTCGGTGTTTTATATTTGTTTCTGTGAGGGAACTATATAAAGAGGATTGGCTTTCCAGGGAATTACGGTTTGCCATCATGTAAAATGTACTTTCTACCCACGCGTTAGACTTTTCGTATGTACTCTACCCTTATGAAAATTTATAATATTATGTGTGTGTGTGTGTGTGTGTGCCAAAAGTACGAAACATGAGGTGAGGTCTGTCGTCGATAATTTTTATTTATTGTTTTTAGTTTATTCTGAAAATGAATTATTATGTTTTGTGTTTACTGTTTAGTTATGTACGTGTGTTTTAAGAATTTTGAAGTAGAATGAAAAGGAGAGACATTCATGGTGTTTTCTTTTTTTTTTTTACGTTTTCTAGTATTAAATAAAGAGGGTTATTTTATTTTATATTACTTTCAATTTTTGTATGCGTGAAATTTGAATCCCCAGCTACTATATTATGTGTCTGTTAACTCTGATATTCTATTTCAAATAAATACTATATTCTCACATTCCTCACTCAAAAACTTAAAAAAACACTATATTGTCCATTCATGCATGCATGTATTTATCAGATAAACTTTATCTAATGATAAATTATATTTAAAATTCTGAAAGTTTGCACTTTCAGGGGTATAATATTAATAGCCCACGCTGAATTTCAACAGTGACAGACGTGAGAAGAAGAAAAGAGAACAAGTCACACGTGGGAATAAATAGTATAGAAAGAGTCAGAGATTGGGGCGTGTGATGTGGTGGTAAAAACTGGCGAGTTGGATTGATTGATTAATAATAATACTCTGATTGAATTTGACGGTAGGTGTACTGACCGGACACCGCTTCGTTTTCTTTTTATTATTGTGTGGATGATTTATGAAGCTAAACGGATGGATGAAATGAAACGAACAAAATACAAAATGGTTTTATAACATCTTAATTCCATGACCCCCAAGGCCAAATATTATTACTCACTCGGTCCAGACAACCCCACTGTACCTTGAGATTATTTGTTGTTTTTTATTTGATAAAATAACAGGCTGAAATTTGATCATTTAGAACTAATCATAAATTCAGAATATGAACACATAATGAATGAACTGAGGTGGTTCAAACTAGACCGACTCGGTAAATATGCTGGGAACTAGATTATTCATTTGTTATTCTTTAGTCACACTCAAACTTGGTTTGCCTTCAATTTTGGTTCGTTGATGCCCTATTGTAGTGTAAAATTGCTTGTTAGATTAACTTTCATAAATAATGATATTACAAGGCACTAGTTTGCTATTAACATATTCGGTACATTGTTTAACGAGGTAAAAAAATTATAAAAAAAAGTTAGGTATGCTTATACAAAAATCTATTCCCAACAAAAATCACTTTTTTTTTTTGAAAGAAGGCTACAGGCGTTGTTCACCTACTTAGCCTTACATTTATTTTGTTAGAACAAAACGAACAAAGTCTTTGTTACAACCAACTCCATTACATCACTCAATAATTAATAAAATGTCCTAACAATTATTTAGCCATTGTGTGATTAAATTATTACGTTCTTGTACCATAAGTTTATGTGGCCTCGTCTTTTGTTGGAATACTCTTTTGTTCCGTTCTAACCACATTGTCCAGCATGTATTGCACATCCCATCGTCTTCTATGGCAATCATCCATTGTTGTTCTTTGGTCTAGCCAGCCATAAAAAAAATCACTTTATACCTTTAAAAAGTGTAATTGGATGAGATTTTTCTCTTGGTGATGAGAAAGAAGCAAAAAAAAATATTCACAAGATTTTGGTGCTCATTCTCATTTGTAGGCAGTTCATGCTTATTGTATTTCATTTTTTCACGCAACATGTGTGACAATAATTTATATAGTTCAAAAAGGAATTAAAAGAAACACATTGGAATATCAAACCAATCTATAAAGTATTCAATTATTGACATATTTAGTTATATTACTCATGTATTTCTATGGAGATAGTAGAATAAACCATGAGAATATTAAAATCATATATGAGTATTGACAATGATCCCAGTGATTTATTGAAGTCAACCGAGACATAAAATGAATAGAAAATCCTATCTCAAAGGGCAATGAAGGTTTTATCAGTTTTTGAAAAGTTGTATAATTTGCATTATCGGCTTGCATAAAACATAAAAATTAGTCTGCAAACATTTATAAAGAACAAATGAACATTATTTATTTGGACTGCCGTTTGTAATTTTCTTTGTTTTTCACTGTATATATTTTAACGGCAATTGTTATATCCAAAAGCAGGTACTATTTTTTATATGCCATTTTCAAAGCATTGGTGTCTAATGAGCCTCTCATCTGACAATTCAAATATGAAAAATTAGCATGAATAGTGTATGCATGTTGATTTTTCTTGTTCATGTTGATTTGTATACAATATAATATAATCTGTCATTAGTATAATATAATATGACATTATGAAACACATACAAATAATTGTAAAATAATGCTACATTAAAATTTGTAAAGACATATTAACCATAAAAATATTGGTCAATCAATAAGATTTTTCCCCACGTCATCATCCCCTACTAAAATAATTATAATAGGCCAAAAATAATATGTACCCTGCGAAAAAAACTCATAATTTCACATATACCCCTATAAAAAGTAAAATATCATCAATACCCCTACAAATTACTCAAATATCTTAGATGTCCCGTGAAATCACACATATATCATGACTACCCCTACAAAATTCTTAAAATATCGCGAATATCCTTGTCTTAATATTCTATTAAAAGCTATCAAGTCAAAATTATTATTATTAATAATTATTTTATTAAAAATATAAAATTATTATTACATACTAATTTTTTTAATTTCTATTAATTTCTTTTGGAGAATTGTAAGTTTTATCTCAAACATATTCATCTTGAAACTACTATATATAAATACATAAACTTAAAAAGACATAAAATGACTCAATAAAATCTAGTCGGTTGAGTCTATTGCATGTAGATCAAGAGATAATGAGTTCGAATCATGACAAACACAATCTTATTTAGTAAATCCTCTCAACTCATTATGGGTTGAATTAAAAAAAATAATGAATCAATAAAAATGCTTATCATATATACATAGGGGTACTTACGATATTATATCATAGGGGTACTTACCATATTTTAGTGATTTTATAGGAGTATTGGTGATATTTTATTTTTTCGAGGTATACATGAAATTACCATGTGTTGTAGTACACATGAAATTTGGCCATTATAATAATAATAATGTGATACACTGAGAAGGCCCAAATATAGAAAGAAAATTAAGAGAGTTCATTTTTTGTCATTTTAGGATTATGCAATTACAGTTTCATTTTGTGTAATTATTCTAGTTTTATATTTTTTTTCTTAGATATTATTGAACCATGTTAATTAGTTTTTTACTAATTTTAATCAAAGCAACTATTGAAAAACAACTTTTCTAATATTCACAACATTCATAATTGCATTTATATTCAAGAATTTTCCAAATAATAAAATAAAATTATATTTCCAAAACTTTATTTCCTCATAAATAAACTAAAATAAACATGAAAATTATAAAATCTCATAATCTTTTTTAGATTTGCTCCTTCGGTTCACATGATTCTAGTCTATTCACTCGGTTTTGTAATTCATGTACTGTTTTGACCGTCACATTAATTGCTTGAAAGCCCAACATTAATTATCACTAAATAAGATTCATGAATAATATTTGTTATATTATTCACTAATTTAATTCCATTAGTATAAATCTCCTCTTCCTCCTAATTTCCCCCTCCGTCTTCAATTCTCCAATTTCAAGGCTCTTTTCCAAGTACACAAGGTAATATTATTTCTCTATTTATTTTCAAGCTTCTTCACAAATTTAGTATTTATTTTTTTTCCAAATATTTTAGATATTTTTTGTATTCTTTTTTGTTTTTTTTTTCCTTGTATTTTCTTTTGTAAACTGTGAAGGTTCGTGTGTTTTAGACTTTTTTGTTTGAAGTTTTTTAGATAATATTTATATTTTTTTGTTATTCTGATTTTAGGTCATGTCAGTATCAAATATATATTTTTTTAAAGGAAAAAAAGTTTATAAGCCCTATGTTTCATTAGTTTGAACAACCAGGATCATATCTAATTTCGGCCAGGTTATATTTCATATATTTGAATTTATTTAAAATGCAGGGGTCTCTCTTCACAAATTTTCATATTAAGTTTGGGGCTTTATTAAAATTTAAAAAGAAAAAAAGAAATTTTGAATTAGTGTGAAATGACAACTTTGAAATGATTTGTTTTTTTAATTCAGATATGAGTATTATGTCATATGAGCTTATTAAAATTACATCTCAATGGGCCTAGATTAGAGCTGATGGGGCTTGCCTTGCTGAAGTTAGATCTGTTTGTATTATTTGGGCATTATTTTGTTCCTTTTAACTTTTTTTTTTTGGACAATAGCACGTAGGAATATACAACATGCGCACACTAAGACGTCACATTTAATTTTTTCTGAAAATTCTTCTAAAAATCTTTCCAAAATTTTGCTAAATATGTGATTCAATCTCGTCACATATAAATATTGAGGGTAATATTATAACCAATAGGTTATCAATGGTGGTACAATAATATATGAAAAAATCATTTATTTATCGACCATTGCATTAATCGCTACAAAGAAAAACTTTAGTTGATAGGAAAAAAATCATGAAACAATTAATTCAAGAATAATATATTATTCTTACAAATTTAATTCCCTTAATACAACCCTCTCCTAATAATATTTATTAACAGCAATAATAAATTAATAATAATACTTATTATTATAATAACAATAACAAAAATATAAATAATAATCTTGCTTAGTCAATTTTTAATTTCTTGTATAAATATTTTGTTCGACACAACAGTTAATTGTTTATGTAAAATTTGTATTTTTGTAACTATTCAAATAAATGTCTAATTTTGTTTGCTGATTAGTTTTACCATTAAATATATTTCCATATAGTGGTATTATAGTAATTTATACGTGTTTATCTGTATCTGATCTATTAAATTATATGATAAAATCTCACTTCAAAATTATACAAAACCTTTCCTAAAAAAAAAATTATTATATGGAACATGAATGTGAAATTTCCAAAAATATTTTGCTTAATAATTTATTATTTTCGCAAAAAATTGTTAGCGCAAAACTTTTGAAAAATTCCTAAAAATATGCAAAAAAATCGAATTTTTGTAAATTTCATATAAACATAGTCGAAGTGAGTATTTTTCTATATATTATATTCTTTTCGCACAAATTGTTTACGCCGAACTTTTGTGGATTTTGTAGAAACAAAATGGCAAAAAAATAATGCAGATAAAGTAATAAGGATTCTTTTGAAAAAAATAACTAAAAAAAGTGAACAAAATATATTGTACTTATTGACATGTACTAACAGCCTACGCACAAATAAAAACAACTTTTTCGAAATTATCAAATGAGATTAATATTTTTTTTCACTAGTTTTAATGTAACTTAAAAAAACAACTTTTCTAACATTCATATCATTACATTTATATTCAAGAATTTTCCAAACAACAAAATAAAATTATACTCTCACAACTTTATTTTCTCAGAAACTAAAATAAACTTGAAAATTATAAAATCTCAGTATCTTTCTTAGATCCGCTCCGTCCTTTCAATTATACAAAACTTGATATCGTAAACAGTATTGGAACTCAATCTATACGGAATTAAACACATTATATTAATACTTAAAATAATATATTAATACCGAAAATAGTCCATTAATACTAAAAACAATACAATACCACTGAAAAGTACAAATATCTAACAAAATAATAAACACAAAAATTTATGGGAAATGAGAAATCACGACGGGGTACCGTAGCGACCCTGTAGCAGCAAATTGAAATTATATACTGTTTTCTCGCGTTTCTATATATGCCATATACCGTTTTCATTTTCTAAAAAATATAATGTTTACCGAATGAATTTCTATATTATTTGTTTTCAGTTTATATGTTTTTACATACTGTTTTCATTTTTTAAAATATATAGTGTTTTATCGAATGAATTTTTTATATACTATTTATCTTCACTTTATATACATTTTTTTCAATTTTTATATACCGTCGCTATAATATCATCGCGCAATATTCTTGTCCCAAAAATTATTATCAATTCCAATAATAATTTCCAAAACAGGTTACTAATAAATCAATCTCCCAATTTTATTTATTTCTTCCGATGATTCATTCCGTCCATTCAACTTGTTCTCAAAAGTAAAACAAACAAACCAAGCTTCAGCTCGTAATAATAACTAATAAGAAACTCACATCACAACAACATCACGTGCACTGCACACTCCTCAGCTCAATGTATTAAACCCTAGTTTAGTTTTATTTTCGTCTCTCTTTTCAATCGACTCTCTTCTTCTTCTCCGATCAATCCTCGATTTCAATCACCTCGCTCCGATTTTCCCGCGATTCGAACAAGGTATGACCAATCTACCGTCTTGTTAAGTATTTTGAAGTGTTTTTTTTGTTCGATCGCTCTCTGAAAGGATCAAAATCGTGAAAAACTACTCAGGGAGGTGAGTTGATTGTGTTTTTTTTTTTGCGATTTTTGTTATGGTTTTGAGATGTGGTGGCAGATCTGATGGTTGTGATTTTGGGTGAGTGGTTACGGATTGGTTGTAGGACTGGCGGATTTATCTTTGGGTTTTTATATCATTTTTTGCATGTTTTTATAAGCTAGGGTTTTGAGGTTGGAATTATGAGATGGTTGATTGAAATGATTTGTTGAGTGAGAATTCAAAGATGGAAAAAATAATTGATAGGGTTTGATTAATCGGCCGGATTAATGATTACCGGTGTGGATTCTCTGTTGCAATGAGCAATGGAGGTCTTCATCATTACTCCAAATTAGCTAGATAAATCGCTCTAATTTACTCTCTATTAAGATCAACATCTAATCACAACCTTTTGTGCTTTTTCTGCAGGATTAAGAGGCGTATTTCTTCATAAACTAGGGAGATACAACAGATTTTAAGGACCTTCCAGAAATGGCAAATATGACAATAATCGGCATCTTGGAAAAGGTAAATCCATTAAAAAATCAGTAAACCCTAAATCGCATTCAATGCCCGATCCCCACCAATCACCACTCCAACCCATAATAAATAAACCTCCAACTAAAACAGAAACACACACACACAATCTTGAAATTAAAACCGTCCTGACAATTAATCAACTGTGATGATGATGTGGTGATGATGTCAGATGACGGGGAAGGACAAGGACTACAGGTACATGGCCACGTCAGATCTGCTGAGCGAGCTGAACAAAGACGGATTCAGGGCTGACGTGGACTTGGAGGCCAAGTTGACAAGTAGCGTGCTTCAACAGCTCGACGATGCCGCTGGTGACGTGTCAGGCCTAGCCGTTAAATGGTATTTATTTTATTTTATTTTATTTTATTTTAATTATTCTTTTTTTTATTATTGGTCTTTTTCTGTGTTCGAGAATCTTGTTTGGTCGTAATAATTACTGCACCGTTTTTATTTTTGGTAGTCGAATCAAAATGAGCGGGTATTAAATGTGTCTAAAAAACAAATTAGTTTAATAAAATAAAAATGTTGGAATTTTTTACATATATATAAAAATGATCCGTGCATGTTGTTTGTTACTATTCCGTATTTTTTAACTCACATTTTTCTATCAAAAATAATAAATTAATTTTTTCTCCGGGCGTAAGGAAAAATGCAAAGACAGTTAGTTTAACAACACATGCGCATATGATAACCACTCTTTTTAAACTCAAATCATAAATATTTACGTCACAATAAATTACTTCTTCCTATAACTCCGTTTTAAGCTACTACAACACATCTCACAAGAATCAAACAGCCATACATAACAAACGAACTATCCATCAATGGCCAATTGATCACAAAAACAATTCCCAATTTAATTTTTCTATTTTTTAATTTAGTTTGACGCCGCTGGTGAAGAAAGTGAACGAAGACAGAGTGCTTGAGATGGTGAACAAGCTGTGCGACAAGTTACTGAATGGAAAGGATCCGAATCGCGACATTGCCAGCATCGCGATTAAAACCATCATCGCTGAGGTCACCACTCCTTCTCTCGCCGAGAAAATCGTCGTCTCTCTCTCTCCTCAGCTGATTAAAGGCGTGGTTAGTCAGGTGAGTTTTGAGTTTCTATCTCCTCAATAGTTAAATATTGTGTGTGTATTATATGTTTTGCCTAGATTGTGTAATTTTAGTTGAATTGGACCTAATTATTAAGTTCTTAATTGTGCAATTAGAGCTCTGTTATGCCCAAATTGATAAATTTAGTAAGCGAAAAAAATAATTAGTCATTAATTGGGTAAAATTTGGTTAGATACATTCTCGTTATGTTATGTTATGTTATGTTATGATGTTATGTTATGTTATGTTATGTTATGTTATGATGTTATGTTATGTTATGTTATGTTATGATGTTATGTTATGTTATGTTATGTTATGTTATGTTATGTTCTGTTCTGTAAGTATCTAGTTAAAAACCATCAATGAATTGTTTTATTAGTCTCTTCGATCCTCATTCGAGCAAACTAAGCATAAAACGACCAAATAAACAAAAATTTAAAGGCAAGAGAAGAACAAAAAAGGGAAAAACAGGAGTCAAAGTCAAACGTTGATTTCTCAATTCTCATGTATTGACTTTTTTTGTACAGGACAAAAGTGCGGAAATAAAATGCGAGTGCTTAGACATATTATGTGATGTTCTACAGAGATTCGGGAATCTGGTGCCGAAAGACCACAGCTCGATTCTCGAGGCGCTGCTCTGCCAGCTCAGCTCCGTCCAGGCCAGCGTCAGAAAGAAATCCGTCTCCTGCATCGGTACGATAGAATTAAATGTTACCTTATTTTAATTATTTAAATGAAAAGAATAAGGAATAGTTAATTATTGGTCGGACTTGCTTGTTTGTCACCTTTTAGGGTGATCAGTTGTATTACTCGGTTAAAAATTGAAGTATTTAAAAATAGGGATAAATGCCATGTTAGTCCCTGGACTTTAGTTGGATTGCAATTTGGTCCCTGTACTATTAATTTGACACGCTTGAACCCTGTACTTTGTGAAATTAGGCATGATTAGACCCTTAGGGACTAATAATGACAAGTCTTTAAAGTATAGCGACCATATATCCCTAATCAATAATACAGGGACTAAATTGCAATCCTATTACATAACAGGGACTAACGGTGCATTTATCCCAAATAATAAAAAAAACATTATGATTAAATAAACGTCCTTATTTATCATCCTTTTGGGTAATTAATGCAAAAACTGTAACAGAAATATAACTAATTCAATGATTAAACTTCCTTATCTATCACATGATTCAAATAACATAACAAAACGAAATATATTTTTTTAATAAAAATGCAGCGTCACTTGCACCAAGCTTGTCCGATGATTTATTAGCAAAGGGCACTTTAGAGGTCGTAAAACTTTTGAAGAACAAAACCGCCAAGCCTGAAATAATCCGAACTAACATCCAAATGATTGGTGCTTTAAGGTATAAAAAATATTTGACTATGGACATAATTTTTTTATTATTTATGTTATTTTAACACATTTGTTTTTCAGTCGGTCTGTTGGGTACCGATTTGGATCGCATTTGAACGAAACTGTACCGCTGCTTATTAATTACTGCACCACTGCTTCAGAAAACGATGAAGAGCTCCGTGAGTACAGTTTACAGGTAAGAAATCTTAATTTACGTCCAAAAATGTAATTTTTATTTAATACCGGCCAAAATGGGAAAAATCATGCCACTGTTTTAATTTTCCCTCTTATGGCAATTATAAAACTATATATGCTAAGTAATACTAAAAGGATCTGATTGGTGATAATATCAATTTGATTTTCTTCCTCTATGATTAATGTCTTAATAACGATTGATGGAGGAAATATATTCTCTTTAAAACAAGCTTTTGTAATTTTTTGTATTTAATTTTTATTATTTTAGGCGCTGGAGAGTTTCTTGATGAGGTGTCCAAGAGATATTTCTGGATACACAGGAGATATTTTGCATTTATGTTTGGAATATTTGAGTTACGATCCCAATTTCACCGACACGATGGATGAAGATACCGATGATGGAGACCACGATGAAGATGAAGACGAGTATGTTGTTTCTTTTATATTATTTTATTAATTTTATTTATTTGGGAAATATTGATAAAAATCCATAGATTTTTTTCTATTTGTGAAACCCCCCTATCATTCTAAATAATAGATTAATAAATATATGTAAACGACCCCTATACTTTATCTATATATGTAAACGACTAAACACCTTGATTTATTTTGAAATAACAGATAAATAATTTGCAAAACGTACTTACTTATTATTCTTTATATATTATTTGAATTACATTCTTTCTTTCTTTTCGAAAATAAAAGTAAAATAAATAAATCAAATTTTCTTTTGACAACTTCAAAAATCAGGGTTTTCCTTTCATGAACATCACAAGAATTATTAATTTCCTTTTTAAATTTCTTTTTAATTATTTTTTTTAACAGGCAAAGTGCAGATGAGTACACTGACGATGAGGACGCGAGCTGGAAAGTGAGAAGAGCCGCTGCAAAATGTTTATCCGCCATTATCATCTCTCGGCCCGAGATGCTTTCCAGTCTTTACCTTGAGGCAATCAATCAATCCTCTCTATTTCCTTTTTTTATTTATTTTTATTTTATTTCTCCATTTGAAGAGTCTCTGTGTTTTGTTTTATTATCGGTTGTGTGGTGTGCAGGCTTGCCCGAAGATGATCGAGAGGTTCAAGGAGAGAGAGGAGAATGTCAAGGTATAAATGTTATTTTACTTGATTAAATGTTTTATTTTTCGGAACTTGTGAATCTTATAATATGATGTATTTTTGATGAATTTTGAATATGATCAGATGGATATTTTCAATACGTTTACTGAGTTGCTGAGGCAAACCGGGAACGTGAACAAGGGTCAAACCGACATGGATCAATCCAGGCAGAGTTTCTTCTCTTTTGAGTTGATAATTTCTAAAATTAAATATTCAATTAAAATTACAAATTTATAATCCTGAGTTATTTTTGTTGATTTGCTTGCAGCCCAAGATGGTTGTTGAAGCAAGAAGTGCCAAAGATTGTTAAATCTCTAAACAGGCAGCTACGCGAAAAATCCGTCAAAACTAAGGTCAGCTTCATTAAGCATATTTTCAATTTTATTTCATTTTTTGCCTTTTGATTTTTGTATTATTGATTTGTGGATTTGTTTTTTGTCAGGTTGGAGCCTTTTCTGTTTTAAAAGAACTTGTGGTTGTGTTGCCTGATTGCCTCGCTGATCATATTGGCTCTATTGTACCTGGAATTGAAAAAGCTTTAAATGTGAGCAATTAAATTTACCTTTTTATTATTTATATATATACCCTTGCAATATCTGGAATTTTCTTGTGCAGTATTGAAAAGTTTTTTTCTAATAGTGATTTGGTTTTTGCAATATTTGAAGGATAAATCATCGACATCAAATCTGAAGATCGAAGCGCTTGTCTTCACAAGATTAGTCATGACATCTCATTCGCCTTCCGTTTTTCACCCTTACATCCAGGTCCAACCTTCTTTCCTTTCACAGAATAATATAATAATTTTATTAATTTAATTCTCATATTTCTAATGTTCTTCTTTGAAAACTTATAATATTTGTAATTTCTTTCTTTAGGCTCTTTCTAGTCCTATTTTATCGGCGGTTGGAGACAGATATTACAAAGTGACTGCTGAAGCATTGAGGGTTTGTGGCGAGCTTGTCAGAGTCCTTCGTCCCAATTTTGAGGTCATATTTTATTTCCTTTTCTAATAAAAAGTAATAATTTATTTCCGATTTTTGTTTTGCTCAGTACATATTAAGTATGAATTAAGTTCAGCTGTATACTTGCTTTAATTTAGTTCCATTTCTGCTCAATTTACATTTGAAACCCAAAGAATCTTTTAAAATGGTTCTTAAATCTGGTAATACTTTGTTTCATTATTTTAGTTAGAATAAAACTGGTACTAAATCTTTGAACAAATTCTTTTACACTGCAGACTCGTTTATTGGATTTAAATGTTTCTTAAATCTTGTATTACCGTTGATTATTTTTGTTAAAATAAATTAGTTCTACTAAATATTTGAACAAATTAAATTCTTTTATATTGCAGACTCGTTTATTGGATTTTAGGCCTTACATTGGCCCGATCTACAATGCGATCTTGACTCGCCTTGCAAATCAAGATCAAGACCAGGTCTCTTTACTTTTTACTCTTCATTTTCATCTTCTTTCCTTTTACTTTACAGGTTATATCATTATCTTATTATTTTCATTATATTATTATTAATTTTGACAGGAAGTGAAAGAATGCGCAATATCATGCATGAGTCTTGTAATCTCAACTTTTGGAGATAGTCTCCAAAGAGAGCTTCCCGCTTGCCTTCCGATCCTCGTTGATCGCATGGGCAACGAAATCACGCGACTCACTGCTGTCAAGGTAATAATATAATAAATAATAATTATTAAATAAATTCAGAAATTGGAAACTTATTTTATTCATCCTTTTTATGAACTTTTTAGGCATTTGCTGTAATCGCTGGATCACCACTCAAGATCAACCTATCATGTGTGCTGGAACAAGTCATTTCTGAACTAACCGCTTTCCTTCGCAAGGTATTTTCTCTCAATTTTACTATTTCATATTTGTACTTTATAAAACGGACGGTACAAACCTAATTATTTGAATTTATATTTAATTTGATATTTCAGGCGAATAGAGTTCTTAGACAGGCCACATTAGGGACTCTAAACTCCATCGTTGTAACTTACGGTGATCAGATCGGCTCGTCGGCGTATGAACAAATAATCGCCGAGCTTTCTTCCCTCATTAGGTCTCTTTTATTATTGTTATTAATTACTATAATCATATGTTTATTAGTATTATTGTTATAATCATATTTTTATTATATTATTATTTGATTATTTCTATAATTATTATTGTTGCTAGTATTTTGAATTTACTGAAAAAATAGCATTTTACATATTTATCGTAATCATAAGTTATATTATTATTATTATTATTATTATTTTCAATATTGTTATTATTTTTTTGAAATTTGGGCAGTGAAACGGATCTGCACATGACCGCATTAGCTCTAGAGCTGTGCTGCACGACAATGTCAGACAGAAAGTCAAACCAAAACGTGGGTCTGACTGTGAGGCACAAAGTCCTCCCTCAAGCCCTCATTCTCATCCGCAGCTCTTTACTCCAAGGCCAAGCCCTCCAGGTAATTAACTAATTAATTAATTAATCCATAATTTATGAATTCTTTTTACCTCCCTATTGTGTTAACTTCAATATAAAATGTAATTCAGTATAATTTTGGACTGAAATACCCCTGATCTGTTCTAGTTTCCTTATTTTCCATATTTTATTTCGTTAAAGTTAAGATAATAAATAAAGAGAAATCAGGACATAAAGCCTCCTACGTGAAATAATTTTGGATGAAAATACCCCTCCCTCGACCATTTTAAGTTCCCTATGAGTTATTATCCGTATTTAATAAATAAAGCAAAATCAGCACATAAATAAAGAAGAAAAGAAAACTAATATTCTTCGATATAAATATCTTAACACCTTCCAAAAAATTATTTCATTTCTATTTTCTCAGGCTCTGCAGCGGTTCTTCGCGGTGTTGGTGGGCACGTCAAACACGAGCTTCGACACGCTCCTCGATTCTCTCCTGTCCAGCACGAAGCCCTCCTCCTCCTCCTCCTCAACATCTTCCTCCTCCTCCTCCTCCTCCTCGCTGTCCTCGGCCGGAGCGGGGCCGGCGAAGCAGGCCCTGTGCTCCATCGCGCAGTGCGTCGCCGTCCTGTGTCTCGCCGCCGGCGATCAGAAGTGCGGAAGTACAGTGGAGATGTTAAAGGGGATTTTGATTGGGGATAGTACCACCGGCAACGCTGTAAGTTGACTTTTCGGTGTTTTGTTTTGTTTTATTGGCATGCCGTATGGCATTTTTGCATATATGTATGTACTTGTACTGCCTACATTTGTTCTGTAAGTATTTGAAGTCTCATACTTTAGACTTATCATCCGTCGGATGTGCATCGAGATTCGTGCAAAGCAATGAACTAACGAGTTTGAGATATCTCAAACAGAGATGTATCGTTTATTGCATTTCACGAATCTTGATGCACATCTGTATTGATGGGGGACGGTACCACTGGCAACGCTGTAAGTTGAATTGTTGTTTAGTTCGATGCATTCCTGTACTATCTTTTTAATTGTTTTAGTCCCTGGACTTGAGGAAATAGTGCACGTCAAGGAGTCCCCGACTTAACGGAACATGTTAACACTGCTGGGTTACCAATTTTTTTAAAATGACCGTTTTGCCCATCATTATTTTAAAGGATGTTTTTCGAGATTTTGAAAGAATTTTTTTCTTGTGATATTTTTTAATGATCTTGTTTGTAATATTTTTTAGAGATTTTTTTGTTTTAATAATTTTTAACAATTTAAAAGCAATTTTTTCCTTTTTTTCTTTTTAAAGGGCAAAAATGGTAATTAGAAAATTTATTAACAGTGTTAGCATGCTCTGTTGAATCAATAGTACAGGGATTAATTTGCAACCGAATTAAAGTGCAGGGACTAACGGTGCAATTAGCCCCATAACATTCTGTTTCACACACATAAATATTAAAAAACCCATAAATTTCTTGCTCATAATCTATAAACCCTCACCCCAAATCCCTCACAAAGAAAACCCTAAACCCTAACCCTAAAAAAATATCTTCCTTTTCAAAATCAGGCGAAGCAACACCTGGCTCTACTCTGCCTCGGCGAGATCGGGCGGCGAAAGGACCTGAGCTCGCACGCGCAGATCGAGACGATCGTGATAGAGTCGTTCCAGTCGCCGTTCGAGGAGATCAAGTCCGCCGCCTCCTACGCCCTCGGCAACATCGCCGTCGGCAACCTCAGCAAGTATCTCCCCTTTATTCTCAACCAGATCGATAATCAGCAGAAGAAGCAGTATTTGTTGCTACACTCTCTCAAAGAAGTAATTGCTTTTTCTTTATTTGTTAATATTATTATTTTTGGTGAATTTTTAAAAGGCTGCTATGTTTTTATAAATTTTGGTAATTTGTATTTTGCATTTTCTATAAATCCTTTTATATTTTTAACTTCTCAGAAGAACCACTTGAACTTTTGATTTAAATTATATATATATATATATATATATATATATATATATATATATAATGATAAATATATATAATCATATTTTGAAAAATATTTATGTATCATTTCAGAATAAATGAAGTCGTTACATACTATTTCTCTATTTCAAAATGACTTAGTTTTTTTTTCGCAAATAAAAAGTTAATAAATACTGGGGTATCTCTTGAAACTACGACCATTTCACCTCTTATTTCTCTATTATTTCTAATGAAATGCTTGTTTCATTTAGGTAATCGCAAGGCAATCAACGACGGGACAGAGCGAGCTGAGAGACTCATACGTGGAGAAGATACTGGCCTTACTTTTCAATCATTGTGAGAGCGAAGAAGAAGGCGTCCGTAATGTTGTCGCTGAATGCCTGGGCAAAATCGCCTTAATCGAGCCTAACAAACTCATCCCTGCTCTCAAGGTTAGTAAAACCACACCTTTTGTACGTATATGTATATTTTGGAATTGGGGAAATATTCGCATCACCAGCTTAAACACCGCCTACTATATATGTATACCTTTTTAGCTGTCCACTATACCTTTGTATATAACTATTATGTCTTTTTATATGTCCATTATATCTTTTTTTAATGTTATAGATATCCACATGAATGGCAACAATATATTCTTACTTTTATGCATCATATTTTTTATATGTTCATTCTACTTTTTTGTATATCAATATACTTTTTTGTAATTCTGTTATACCTTTCTGAATTCCGGCAATGCTGGTGACAAATAAGCCGGTGATGCATATCAAGTAAGTCCTTTTTGTATTTTATATGATAATACTTGATAACAAATTTGATTGTGGTTTGAACAGGAGAGAACGGGAAGTCCGGCGGCGTTTACGAGAGCGACGGTTGTTATCGCGATAAAATACTCGATCGTTGAACGGACCGAAAAAATAGATGAAATATTACTCCGTGAGATCTCCAATTTCCTCATGCTCATCAAAGATTCCGACAGGGTAAATATACATCATATTTGATTGTCTTAAATGTTAGTACCTAAGTTACCGTTCGTTCTGAAATATTTCTTTATTTATTTTAATTCTGTTAGCATGTGAGACGGGCGGCTGTGTTGGCTCTCAGCACGGCAGCACACAACAAGCCGAATCTAATCAAAGGACTTCTTCCCGAATTACTCCCTCTTCTATACGACCAAACCGTCGTTAAGGTACCGTTAATACCATTAAATAAATAACTCTCGTCACAATCACACAATTTATAGTTATTTTATTCTATTTTATTTTGTTTTGTTGTGCAGAAAGAGATGATAAGGACGGTGGATTTAGGCCCGTTCAAGCACGTGGTGGACGACGGATTGGAGCTGAGGAAAGCAGGGTTTGAATGTGTGGATACTTTGCTCGACAGCTGTCTTGACCAAGTCAACCCTAGTTCTTTCATCGCCCCTTTTCTCATTTCTGGACTCAGCGGTAAATAAAAAAATATTTTCTTTTTTTTTTAGTGTTAGTTTGTAACTGTACAAGTCGGATTTTGTAAGAAATCTGTAAAAAATGGTTAACTAGTTTATTTAGCCCTAAATTTGAAATTTGTTAAAAAGACTAAATAAAGTTAGGAAAATAAAAGGTCTTCTGTTATCTTAATAATTGCCTCGTATCATGATCAGTATTGGAACTTTGGTTATTTATTATTTAGCTCAATTTAAATTGGAAATTAATTTGATATATTTTGTACAGATCATTATGATGTGAAAATGCCCTGCCATTTAATCCTTTCGAAACTCGCGGATAAGTGTCCTTCCGCTGTCCTTGCAGGTTTGTTATCAAATTAATAATCTAATAAACAAATTTAATAAATTGGTAAGCTAATTAAATAATAATAATAATAATAATAATAATAATAATAAATGTAAAATTTCAGTGCTTGATTCATTGGTGGAGCCGATTGAAAAGACGATAAATCACAGACCGAAAACCGACGCGGTGAAACAAGAAGTCGACCGAAACGAAGACATGATTCGCAGTGCTCTTCGCGCGATCGCATCAATCAGCCGCATTAGGTTATACAAAATTACATTAATTAATCTTAATGAAATAAAATAATAAATATTATTTAGAGATTAATTAAGTTTTGTGTTTTGTTTTGTTTTGTTTTGACAGTGGGAGCGATTGTAGCATGAAGTTCAAGATGCTGATGAACCACATCACAAGCACACCTTCTCTCTCTGAGAAATTCAACGCTGTGCGATCCGAATAATAAATACTGAATTTATTATTCCCATTTTGGGTTACAAAATGTGGGCCCGCCCTTTTGTCGGGGGTATTTTGGCTATTTTACATTGTGCCCTAAATGAGTGATGTTTTGAAGTTGGTGAATTTATTGCGTTGTGGTTCATATTTTTGCGGATTTGATTCGCTCTTTTTGGAATGTTTAATGGATTCCCAAAAAATTGTTGTCTTTGAAGTTCTTGTAGGTTTTGTTGTTTTTCTTTGGGGGGTAAATTGGGTATATCAAGTACAAATGATTTTGGCTAATGTTTATTGGACGAAAATTGATATTTAAATTAGTTTTTGTTTTTTGCTGCCAAATCGTTACATAGCCAGCATACTACTTAAATAGTAAGATATATATTTGAAGGTGTTATATAAAATATTAATATTTTAATATTTTATAGTAAGACGTTACATAGCCAGTATAGTAAGGTTCCTACTTAATTTGCTTTGTATTGTCTACTGCATCTTTTTAAGTCTAGATGCATATATTATATGTGGTTTTACTTCTTTGTAACTACTACTGTAGAATGTCGAAATAATGATAACATTATATATATCTAATAAATAGTGTATAAAATTGAAAAAATAGTATATGTAATTCATGTTTTGGAATAGTATATGCATAAACAATAAAAATAGTATATAAAAAACAAAATAGTATATTAAAACACTATATACAAATTTCAAAAGTAAATAATATGTAAAAAAAAATATATCTAAAAGAGTGAAAACAACTTATAGAAAAAAATAATATTTTGTAAAGTGGAAAAATAGCATATATAGAGTCTGTCATGATTTGGCATGTTAACAATACGTCGTGATATCAGATTTCTCATAAAATATTTCTGTATAACTATCAATGTTTATTTCTAGGAAAAACTATAAAATTTTCTCTATTTTTAGACATCAAACATTTCGACAAAAAAATCTGCCACACGTCACATAATCATTGGTCGGGAACAAATATCTGACCACATGTCATATAATCACTGGTTTATATCAGTCGAGATGATTCATTTGGGTAGCCCTTAACAAATCTCGTACTTAATAATTTAAACGTTCCCCAAATTTCATTTCCCCACCAAAATTTCAACCCGCCGCCCTTTTTGACAATAATCTTTTCTTTCATACAGTAAAGATTCTAATCTAATAAATGAAATGAAATGGAACTGGCGCGATCTAATCTCTTTTGAAAACATTCAGAAATTTCCCTCCAATTATTACTTACAAGAAAGAAACCATAATAAAGAAACGAAAACCCTCTTTCTATTTTACCATTTCAAACCCTAACTTCTTCTTTCCCCAATTTTTTCTCACTGCGAATCATTTTCTGCTTTGAATCGAAGAAGAGCTGAAGTCTTAATGGAGGAGCCGCTTATTCCTTCAATCTCTCAATCCGTATGTGTAATTCTGTGCTGATTTCGGTTTTGATTCTTTATTTTCGTAATTGTTGACTGATTTTGTTCAGAATTTGTGCTTTTGTTTCTCAGAAGTAATCTTCAGCCAGTGATTTATCGAAATTAAAACATTTTTACATAATTTCAGCCTCGCAAAATTTGCATATCCTTTCTTTTGCACTTTTCATTTCGGCTTGTTTTTAGATCGGATTTTTGGTCTCTGTTGCAAAAAAAAAAAAAATTCACAATTTTCTGCTCAGGTATAACAGTATTATTTTATTTATTTTTTATATTTCAGGATGAGTTGAGTCAAAGAGTGGGTGGAAGATGTAATAGCTTCTCACGACTTTTTAATCCCTTCAAAAAGCAGCGCCAATTAGTGGTAATAAATTATTCTTACATTGCCAATTACAACTATATTCTTTTTCATGCAGTTCAATTTTGCGTAATTTTTGTTAAAGCCATTAAAAATTTGCTATTTTCTTTCAAAATCGATGTATTTTGAAACTATGCGTGAAATTTGGGTAAAAAAACTCGCGTAACCTGTAACAATTCCTTGTTATATGCCTTGTTTATTTATTTATTTGTTTGTTTTTTATTTATATATTTTTTAGGGTGCTGGCCTTGGAAATTTGGGAAACACATGTTTTTTAAATGTGATATTACAGTGCATTACACATACTGTACCGCTCATTCAAAAGCTCCGCTCGACATTTCACCCGCTTCCTTGTTTTGGTACTAAACATAATATAATATTTTTGCATATATATCCCTATCAATTTATATAATTTTGTTATTCTTTTTTATAATTGGTAATACTGATTGAATAATGTAGGTGACGGTGAAGGATTTTGCACATTTTGCGCATTTAAAGAGCATGTTGAAAAATCTATTAAATCAACTGGCTCGATTATTTGGCCAGAGAAATTCAGAGATAATTTGAGCAGTATCCTTTTTGCATTATCCTATTATTTATTTATTTTGTGATTTTTTTTTCATATATATATATATATATCTGTTTCTTTCTTTCATAGGCCTTTTTTTCTTGGAATAGTTAATTTTAATATAAAACTGATAAATCTACAGTTTTCAACAATATAGCTTCATGTAAAAAATTAAGAACATAATTAAATTTTAATATTTATGATTGAATCCTTAACTAGGGTTTGTTAGAATTTTCATCGGATTTTGTGTCTGGCGAGCAAGCTGACGCTCATGAATACTTATGTTGCTTGTTGGATAGTTTAAACAGCACTTCACTAAACCCTAATTTAGATGAAAATAATAATAGTAATAAACCTTCATCCTTTGAAGAAAATGGAATCGTGAAACAAATTTTTGGCGGCCGTCTCAAGAGCCAGGTATTTTATTTTCTTTCAAAAATTTATTACAAAATTCAACGCAAATCACCTTATTTCACAATTTTGTTCAATTTGACCTAATTATGCAATTGAACACCCAATTAAACGTAATTTATCCATTACCATGCACAATTGAACCCAACTCACCCTCAATATCACCGATTCACCCTCAATTATCCCTCATTCGTTCACTATTTTCATTCTTAAATCCCAAGAAATCAAACTCAAACCCTAATTTTAATTTTCAACTCAAACCCTAATTTTTAATTTCCAGCTGAAATGCGGGGAATGCGGCCACCGTTCCGACACATTCGAACCATTTCTCGATTTAAGCCTCGAAATAGATGATTCATTCCAAACCCTAGAAAACGCGTTACACTCGTTCACAAAAACTGAGGTAATCGAAGATACAGAAGTTCTGTTTACGTGTGAAGGGTGTAAAACTAGGGTTTCAAAAGTTGAAAAACAGATGAAGTTAGATCAAGCGCCTGATGTGCTTGCGATTCATTTGAAGAGGTTTAAGAATGATGGAAGTGAGATTGAGAAGATTGATAAGCATGTTGATTATCCTATTGAGTTGGATTTGGAACCTTTTGTTAGTTGCTCTAACACAGAAGATGTACGTTTGTTTTACATAATTGGTTAGTTTAATTACGTAATGATTTAATAATGTTATTTTTTTATTATATTTTAGGATGTGAAATATGAACTGTATGGTATAGTGGAGCATAGAGGTGTGTTTAGTTACGGTCATTATGTTTCCACAATCCGTTCTTCTCCCTCTTCTTGGCATCTTTTCAATGACTCTGTGGCAAGTTTCTCTCTCTAAAAAAATTAATTTCTGTATAATTTAGGTACTAGACTGATTTTTTTTGTTTTTTTACCAGGTTACGTCAATAACTGAGATGTCAGCTCTAAACCAAACAGCATACATATTATTCTACATAAAAAAAGGAACCTCTCCTTGGTTTTCATCTCTAATAACCGAAACCCTAACTGAAACTGAAGAAACCTCTGAAGGCTCTCCAGTTTCTGTGCTCCACCATCCAAATTCTGATGATGATGTCAGCCCTAATGCGCCTAAACCTGCACCGGCGGTACATTTTAAGGAGGAGAGGGATTGTGGTGATGTGATTGATGATACAGTTGGCGCACCTAAAGTTAATACACCGCCTCGATCCACTTGGATTGCTAATTTGGATGCTGTTTTTGACTATGAGGATCTGCCAGGTCAGCAATGATTCTAGATTAAATTGATTAATAATCGGGAAATTTGCAAGAAAGCCCTTGCGTTATTAGGAAATGTTAAAAACTTGAAAAATTGGCCCGAATGTTATATATCCATTGTTATTGCAACTTCGAATAATGTGGGGGATTTTTTTGCAAATCTCCCTTGATAATTTTGATATGAAACAACACAAAGCTTCCTTTTTTCCTTTAAATTTTTACTTACTAATATTTTTTTAATATTTTCTTTAGAGGACAAGGAGGATGTACATTTTGTACCGAAAGCCCAAACTGAAAACTCAAACAGGCCCAAAAAGCCCAATAAATCACCTGTTTTACAGAAATATTCCCCTGATCCATCTGGTCAAGTTTTAACAAACCCTAAAAAAATCGATTATAATTTGAATAGCTCTTTAAGAGGAATGAACAGCAAGAGAAGAAACCAACTCCTCGACTGCCTTCGATCTAATTCTGCAGTTCAACCGACCAAAAAGCGAAGAAGTTTTTAAATGTTTTTTTATTTTAAATTGTTGTGAAAGTGTCAAAATGCACTTGAATTGTTGTGAAAAAAGGAGTTAATTGGTGGGTTTTGTTTTTCTTCCTGTTTTTGTAGATTTTTTGCGATCATTTGAGATGTAATTTTTCTACTATGGCTAATGATTAATTAATGAACTTTGTTTTTTATGCTACAAATTAAGAGTGGAATTAATTTTTGGGACAATTTCATATATGCCATTACAAAAACTCAAAATATCATATTTGCCATTATAAAAACTTAAATATCATATTTGCCATTGTAAAAGCTTAAATATCATATATGCCATTACAAAATCTTAAATATCATATTTGCCATTACATAACTTAATATATCATATCTGCGAGAGATAGAAAGAGAGATGTTTAATATGAATCTAATTCATGAAATAAATTTAGGAATATAATGGTAATTCTAAGATTGGACCGTTAATTTTAACGGAAAAAATAGATGGTTTTAAGTTTTAAGTAAATTTGATGACAAATTTGATATATTAAGTTTTTGTAATGGCAAATATGATATTTTATATTTTGTAATGGCATATATGATATTTTTAAGTTTTTATGATGGCAAATATGATATTTAAGATTTTATAATGGCAAATATGATATTTCGAGTTTTTATAGTGGCAATATGAAATTATCCCTTATTTTTTTTCTAATTATTTAGGATAGATAATTACTTTTGTATAATGTTTTTTTTTGGAAAGAGATAATGACTTACGTGATAAATAATTAATATGGTCCCATCCCAAAACCTCAATAAATGTTCAACATTATTGCAGTGGCTTTTTGCAATTTGCTTCTAACAAATACATCTCAACTTGTGAGATTATCGTAATTAATATTACAGGGTTATATTGAAAATGCTAATTTTTAAACTATAGATTGCAATGATGTGACAGGTCCTATGGCACAACCCCTATAAATATTGAACATTATTACAGGGGCTTGTTTGTAAATTTCTCTATAACAAATACATGTTAACTTACAAAGTTATTAGAATAATTAATAATTAAGGGTTATATGAGGAAAATTTCTGATCTTGTAAAAGAAAGATTGCAATGATGTTAGAGGTCCTAATACAACTATACTCCTAACATAAAAATTTCCAAACTACTTGTTAATCTTATACATAATTTCGGGAGGGACCGGTACACATAAAAATGTATAACTTCAGTAATTTTCTTCACTAAATTTCTATAATATATATTATTATGTTAAAAAATTTGGGGAAGTCATGACTTCCTCCATCTCTATATAGCTCTGTCAATATATTACAGGGATTTTTTTGCATATTTTTTGTAACAAATACATTCCATATTGTGCTGTACAGGGTTGCATAAAAATAAAAAATAATAATACAGGGATGTATGGGGAAAATGTGTAATTAAAAAAAAAGAAAGGTTGTTAAGTAGGTTGGGAGCAAATACAGATTGAAGTTAAGCATCATATAATGTAATGATGACAGATCTATGCTTCTCTTTAAGCTTCTTTTCTTTCCTTTTCACCCCCTCCCTTTTCCTCCTATTCACAGATTTATATTCTCCCTCATAATTGAGTACAGCCAGCACAGACAGCTCGATTGACAGAGAGAGAGAGAGAGAGAGAAAGAGAGAGCTCTCCTACTACTGCCATTGTGCTGTTTCTCTTCTGGGTCTCTCTCAGATCTTTAGTTTGCTTGTTCTGGTGTTGTGAGGAGCAACAATGGCGTCCAAATCTAAGTGAGTATTGATTTATTGAGGTTTTGTTGGGTTTTTATTTTGGGTCTTGAATGCGAGTGTTGGTTTTGGATCTGGGTTTTTAGAGAGAGAGTGTGTGAGAGGGTAAAGACAGTGTAATTTTGTAATGATGAATGTTTTTCTGTAGGTTATTTTTGAGAGTAAAGACAGTGTAATACTTTCATACTGTTTTGGAGCTTTGTTGTCATTTGTTTTCTACTTCTATCTCAACAATTTCAAAAATTCTTCATGTTCTGTTTTGGCGTGTTGCAATTGCAAATGATCTACAGTTTTGTCTAAATTTTCACTTCATTTTGTCGAAAAGAAGTACTTCTTACTCTATTTTGGGTTTCTACCTGTTCTTTTCTCCTATTATCACTTGTTCATTTGTGGATTTGTTTTTCATGATTTTGCAAATGTGGGTCTGATCCAGTGGTATTTTCCTCTTCGTTTCGTTGAAAAGCAAGAACTTTTGTGATCTAAATTTAATTTCTCATGATTTTTGCCTTCAATTTTTTTTCCTCATTGCATTTCCTTTTGTTTGTAAGTTTTCATTCTCATTTTAGTTTAGTTTAACTCTCACCTTTTCATTTGTGGGTAAAATTGAAAGATTTCCTTTTTCATCTTATATTCAAAACCAAATTATCTCCACAAAATTTATAATTATCTCTAACAATTATAAATTTCAAAACACAGATCTGGCTTATCTGAAGCTTCAAACAACAAATCCACACCACCAACTCCAAAAAGCACCACCAAAACAAGCAAAGTGGCAGGACCCAACAAACCAATCCCTAATTCAGTCAATAAATCAAGCCCAAATTCGATCAACAAATCGAGCCCTAATTCGATCAATAAATCGAGCCCTAATTCGATCAATAAATCGAGCCAGGATATTAAATTGAGATCTCCAGTTCCAGCCAAGTCTCCCACAGATCAAAAAGCCCCAATTGATCGCAAATCGCCAAAAACTGTATCGAAAGATTCTAAACTTGCCACTCCACCTGAGGTAATTTAATCTTTAACGCATGCATGATATATTTTTCTAAATTTATTATTGCTGTTTTGAAAATGTAATATATATAAAGTTTCCGTAGTAAATTTTGGCCATATGTGTAATTTTGAGATGGATCAATAGAGCTTGACATAGTTTGTATTTTTTCCAATATATAAATTTGAAAAGAAAACCAATATCTTGCATCTTGCCAAGAATCAGAGAGTTCAGTTTGAAATTTATATTACATGCATTATACTTTATTATGTATCTTCCAAACACATTTATTAGGTAATAGATATTTTCATGGCATTTTGAAAAGCAAATAAAAAAAATGTGGGCCCTACATACAATATAGTGAAATCTTCCTATATAGGAAATAGCAAAAAGATATGCAAAACAATCCTTTGTTTTTTTTAATTTCGTATGTCCATTACTTATTCTTCACAAATTTTTGAATAATTTTACAGAAAAAGCCGGCAGATTTGAAGCAATCAGAGCTTCAATCTTCTCAACTCTCACAAATCGAAGATGAACTAAAATCCACCAAAAGTCAACTCACCTTATTAGAAACAGAGAAAAATCAAGCTTTAGATGAATTAAAACTCGCGAAAAAAGAGGCTCAAGAGGCAAATGAGAAGCTCAAAGAAGCTTTAGAGGCCCAACAACAAACCTCTGAAATTTTGAATTGTAGAACGGTAGAATTGGAGCAATCGAGCCTTGAAATTTCAAAAAAGAAAGAAGAGGAGTGGAAAAGAAAATTTGAGGAGATTCAAAAGGAACAAGAATTTGACAAGTCGAAACTTGAAGAGGCAAGAAAAGAGCTTGAAAATGTAAAAAGACAAGTTTTGAGGGTTGAAAGTGCGAAAAATAACGCGATTAGTCATGCGGATGATTCGGCGAAAATCGCAGAGGTAAATATTGAGAAAGTGAAAATTCTTTCGAGGGAATTGGAGAGGGTTCAAACTTCATGGGAAATGGAGATGAAAGAAAAGGAGAGAGAGATTGAAGATGTAAAAAGTAGTTTAGAGAGAGAAATTTGGGGGTTGAAAAATGAGCTTGAGAAATTGAGCGCGACCAAAGAGAAATTGGGCGAGAAGGAGATTTTGGTTGAAGAGTTACAAATCGAGCTTTCAAATTTGAAAAAGGGTTTTGAGGATTTGAACGGTGTTTTGAACGAGTGGAGAGAGAAAGCGGAAAATTTGCAAGTTAAATTGGACGAGGCGGATGAAAATAATAATTTGAAAGGGGAAAATCTTGCTTCGGCCATGAAAAATTTGGAGGAAAAAAGTATGAAATTGAAAGAGAGAGAATCTGAAATCTCGTCTCTCAAAGAGAAAACGAGTTTATTAGAAATGGAATTGGGTAAAAACAAAGAAGAAATGAATTTATCTTCTCAATCTCTTTTGGAAGTAGAGAGAGAAGCATTTGGATTAAGAACCCAAATTGGGGATTTGAAATTGAAATTACAAACGGTTGAAGAGGCGAAATTAGAGGCGATTAGTAAAGAAGAGCAAGCTAATGCAACAATTGAGAATATTTCTAGTGAGAGAAACAAGTTGATTGAAGAATTAGAGATTAGTAAAGAGGAATGTAAGAATCTAAAAAAAGCAATGGATGATTTGGCGGCAGCATTACACGAGGTTTCTGATGAGGCGAGAGAAGCAAGAGAAAATTTTCTAAGCAAAAAAGACGAAATTGAGAGGTTGAATTATGAAATTGAGGAGCTAAATTCGAATTTGAAAAATAATAAGGAGAGTTATGAAGTTATGTTAGATGAGGCGAATTATGAGAGGGTTTGTTTGAAAAAAAACATTGAGAAATTGGAAAATGAAAGTAAGGGTTTAATTGAAGAATGGCATATGAAAGAAATTGGATTCATGGATTCGATTAAAAAATACGAAGGAGAAATTGCGGATATAAAACTAGAGAGGGATGAATCCGTAAAATCGCTAAAAGAGGCGGAAAGTGAATTGGAGATTAAGAGGGGTGAAAATGCAAAATTGCAAGATGAGTTTAAAGATTTTGACGTGAAAATAAATGAAGTTAGAAGAGCTTTGGAAGAGGCAAAAGAGGAAAATGAAAATTTGAAGGATAAATCGACGGAAAAAGAGAAGGAAATAGAAAAAATAGTTGAAGAAAATCGCGAGGTAAAACTTAGAGAGAAAGAAGCGTTAGAAAAAATCAATGAATTATCCAAATTGCTTGAAAATAAAAACAATAAATCTAATGGTTCAAATTTTGAAGAGGAGCCCATAATGGTTGTCGCTAAAATGTGGGATTCAAATTCAAACGGAAAGGAAAATGGAAATGAATTGGAAAGTGATGATTTGGATTCGAATTTGGATTCAAATTCGGATTTGAATGCTGATTTAAACATGGATTCGAGTGAGAAAGCGATTGAAAATGGAGAGAAAAATGAGCAGCAAAAGAAGAAGAAGAATGCATCAAAGAAATTTGGGTTTTTCAGGAAGAAAAGCAGCAATTGATTCAATTTGGTTGAGTTTTTTTTACTAAAATTATATCAATTATATTTTTGTTCGGTGTATGTGAGTACAGTGTTTGTATTTATGTTGCTTCTTTCGTGTTCCTTTATTTTGTTTTCAAACCCTTTATGTGATATATTTCCATATGTAATCCTGTAATTTCTTTATTTTATTTGTTACTTTTTTGAGAAAACATGAGTAATTCTGTAATTTGTTGCTATTTAGTATGGATGTGTCATATTATGATAATCTCTGTATTCTATATTTTTATCTTTTCACTAATTCCATTCACAAAGCTTAATTAAACATTTATATGTGATTGATATGTAGGAAAAAAACATTTTACATGTAAAAGAAAGATATGTATATCAATCAATTGAATTGAATTAAAAAAGTAAGGAATAAGAATAAAACTAATGTTCTTT
This sequence comes from Juncus inflexus, assembly GCA_024447665.1. Taxonomy (NCBI): domain Eukaryota; kingdom Viridiplantae; phylum Streptophyta; class Magnoliopsida; order Poales; family Juncaceae; genus Juncus; species Juncus inflexus. The sequence continues at coordinate 13,327,131 of JAJHPC010000006.1, forward strand.
CGTGGTAGTGTCATAGTTGACTTAAGAGTGGCACCTGGATAATAAAGAGATTAAGTAGGCATAATTAAAACTTAAATAAATAACAAAATTTGGTGGCTAAAACAATATTAAAACTCAGAATAACAAAATTTGGTGGTTAAACATTCATTGTTTTTGGTTGGCTGTCACCAACCTACTAAGTTCTTTTTTTTTTCTTAAATGACAAGTCAATGTAAGCATCAACCTGATTTAACAATAACAATATAATAATAGCTTTTTTTGGTGAGATAAAATAATAACAAGTTGCAAAGCATCTGAAAAGCATTGCACAGTTCAATCACTCATGCATATGCTTTTGTCTCCTTTTTAGTCTTTTATATATTGTAACCGACAGTTTTTGATCTTCTATTATTCTCTTTTGAAGAAAAAAAATATGCCATTTTTATTAGAAAATACAAAAGGAAGATGTAATTAGAAATTTTCTTTTTAAGTATTCTATATGAATTTTGATGCTTTTGTATTGTTTGTGGACCATTTATATATTATGTGAGCAGCAGTCTAAAGTTAGTTTATAAAAAGTAAAAAGATCTATAATTTATACAATATACCAAAATAATGTATAGTTCATAACAAAAACTTAGAATAATACATAAAGAATGATGTGAAGTGCCCATCATTAAAAATAATTAGGGTTAGTTATTAATTAATTGCTTTACAAGAGTTTATCAAGGAAAAACGACACGTTTCGTAATATCAGAAACAAAACTGCTCAGGCAAATTCTTAAATTTTCCTGATAAAAAGTTCTTGTACTTTGCCTTCAAATCTTCAACTGTACCAACAAAATAAACACAAATAAATTACATTACTCACATTAGTACTGCCTCAAACAGTCAAAATATAAAATATATAAAAATAAATTCAAAAAAGAAAATCACCTATAGAATCAGGAGCTAATTTGATCCGAGGCAATTTATTTGCTAATGCTAACGTCACTAACTGAGTCAAGTCTTGGCCTAAAATTTTCATAATATTTCAAAATTAGGTTTCACATTATTCCATAAAAATATCAATTGAACATAAAACAGAAATACTTACCGCTCATTATTTTACCGGCAACATTAGCATTGATCAAAAAACAAGGAATATTCAGTTCCTTTATCTGTACAAAATAAAAACAAAAAACAAAAACCATAACTAAAAGTCCAAAACAAATAAAACTAACTCTCTCTCATTTTTACAAAAAGAACCTTGAAAAATAAGGACTTCGCAAGAGCAAGCGGATCGATTGGAGAAGGACCTTTGTTATAAGCAGGAGTAAATTTACCGTCATTATATCCAGCTAAGAAATGATAAGCCGTTTGACCAGCTGTAAGTTTTGAAATCAACTGGAGACCTCCAGTACTACAATAATATTAAAATAAACATTAAAATAAATAAAATAAAAATAATTTCGATTGAGTATAAATAATAAAGGTTATATTATATTGTACCTGTCAGAAGATAAGATGATAATAGAAGATAGTTTTTTTGAGGGACATTTTGGATTGGTGGAATTATTGGGATGAAAGAGAGGGGTAAAACCGTCAGAAAATAAAATTACGCCAGCGTCAGTTGAGACTAAAGCTTGCTGGAGATCTCCAGTGATTTTTATTATTTCATCTGAGGCGAATAATAAGTTTACGGAATTGCCAGTTACAAGGATCCTTCAGAAAAAATATAAAACAAAAAATAATAAACAAAATGAGTAAAGAATGAATATATTTTTTACATTTTTTTTAGATATTACTTATTAGTGTCATTATTATGCTAGTAATATTTTCTAATTGTAGATAGTAGTGTTGTTTTGTATATAGCAGTAACATTTACAAATATCAAGTTATACTGTATTATATATTATTATTTGTATATAGCTGTGAATTTTTCATTATAATAGAAATATTTGTATTCTGAGTGTACATAGTTTCAAGTTTCAACTAACTAACTAACCAGCAAATTAACACCACACAATGTTACAAAAAAACAATTTGCGCACAAAAAATGAAGAGAAAAAAAAACTCCTTTTTCTTAAACCCTAAACCCTAAAAACCTGGCAGAAAGAGGAATCCCGCCTCGAGCAGCCAAAACAGGGGAAGCCAATGCAGCCAGAGCGTATTTGACCACACCAAAATCCGCACAGGCTTTACCACACAGGATCAGAGCCGATCTTTCTATATCCGCCACAGCAAATCCGCTATTGAACTCTCGCTGAGCTGGCACCTCATTATTAAGTATTTCCTTCACGTTTGAACTACAAAATACATAATACACAATTTTTGGAATCAAATCATAAAAAAAATACTAATTTTTCGTAATATTAGAGAAATTGAAGAAAAGTTTAACATTTATTACAAAATATTTATAACTATTTTTTTTCCTATTCTTATTGTAATGAACCAGAAATAATTTTATTTTAAAATTGAAGAATTTCAATGTATTCTCTTAATTTATTTTATTATAGCTTATGGAACATATATATCAATATGCATGGATAATACTGTTTCTCTCACTTACATTTCCTAAAACAAGACAATAAATAGGAAAAAGGAAATTAGGGTTTAGGCTTTAGGTTTTAGGTTTTAGGAAGAAAAGTCAAACCTGATGGAACTAGCAATGTAAACGGTCAAAGGGCAAGAATCGTGAGAAATGTCGCGTATAGATGCTTTGTAAAGTATATTACTTAGTGAAAATACGGCCGAACGATTATCACTAAGTACTCGAACTTTACAATCACATTTTTGTAAATTACCGATTGTTCCGTCTTGCACGTATATATTATTTAATGATGACAGGTGGCACGATACCTATGGACCAATTGTTAATAAAAAAACTGTAAAAATAAAGTAGAAATATAATGTGAAAAAAATGAAAAAGGGAAATTAATTGATTGATTACTTGTTTGAGGAGTTTTGAAAATTGGGATTTTGAAATGTCAGGAAATCCAGCTACAGTATTTCCTCTTATATGAAGCGGTACGCCATACACTTGTTCTGTACATGCACACAAAAACAATAAAACAATACAAACCTAAAAGAATGGAAAAATATCCAAAAAGCTCCCAAGTTATCTCTAAATCGTAAAAAAGGGTTGCACATTTTTGAGGATTGAAGTTAGTTTCTAACCGCAAATTAAGCTGTTTTAGTTTTACCAACATAGGAATAACGAAAAGGTTTTTTTTTTTGTGTGTGTAAATTTCTGATAAAAAGAGAGAAATTAGATAGTATTTTACCAGTTTTCTTAAGCTCTGAGGGTTTTAAGTTGTAAAAAACTTTGCCTTTTGCAATTACGCCTTTTCCAGCCAATGCACAATTCAGCCCGTATGAGAATTCTGAGCCTTCACTGAAGAACTACATAATCATATAAATTATATAATTTCTTGAAGAAAAACCATCATTATACCTAAATAAACGATTAAAATTCCAAATTCAGTACAATCCCAAATTGAGATCACTGAAAAAGGATTAATCTGAATTCGACTGAAAATTGCTGAATAAATCAAACAAAAACAGAATCGTAATCGAGAGAAATGATGATTAAACAGAAAAAAAGATCAACTTGTCGGGAGAGAAATCGAGAGGGATGAATCAGATGATTTGACACGCAATTCAGCTGCTTCGCCAGTTTTCTTCTCATGTCCGGCGGCGGAGCTGGTGGCCGGCCGGCGGGCGAAAATTATGGTTTTCTCTTTACTGTAATGGAAGTGAAGTGAAGGGTTTTGTTGACTAAGTTGACTTTGTATTTTTGTTCTTAGATAGCCTTATATATTGTTTTTGAATTTTATATATTGTATTGTTTATGTACTATTTTATATAGATAGTTTTAGTTATGTTGTATGTTATTCTTAGGTAGTGTTATGAATTAAATATGTTTTATTGTTTTGTATGTTTTGTTTATACTGTTTATGTATTATATATTGATTTATATCAGATATCTTCTGTTTATTTGATACATTGATTTTCATATTATACACACAACATGAAGATTATATATATACATACATTTTGATATTTTATGTATTATTTTATAGATTATATATACTTTTGCATTATTTATCTACTGTTTTTTGATACCTATATACTGATTTTATGGGGATTCTATGCATGTTTCTTGAAACATACCATTATTGTTCTTTATCAACACAACACATCAGAAACAATTTCATGAACATGATAAAAATCACTTGGGTAAAATTCCCACTCAATTTAACTTCATTCTAACATCTAATAAACCATTTAATTTAAGGAATTTAACCAACAAATCCAAATTAAAAACATACATAAACACATCTCCCCCCAAATTTTTCATTTTTTTCTCTACCAACCAAAATAAAAAGAAACAATAGAATCACCACAGAACCAATACATGATTCTGGATAGCATCACATGAATTCCATCCCCCCTTTTTATTCCATCTTTTTTCTAAATCAAGCCATATTTTTTTACTTTTTTCTTTTTCCCCAATCTAAACATCGAGTCTTGATATTTACAGCAAATTAAAAAAACAAAGTAAAAAGTGAAAATTAGTCGCATTTAGTTGACGAATCAGATTGATTTTTCACTTCTTGTTCAGGCTGATTTTTAGTGAGAAGTGTAGGAGTGACCGAAACAATTCCGATGAAAAAAAGAGTCGCAATTGATTGGAAATCATAAAGATCTCCCAAAGATCTCAAATCGCCAAGCGCAATTCCAGCCTGGAAATTTATTTTCGCCAAAAAGGAAAAAAATAAAAATAATGGAAATTTCAAATTATTATAAAGCTTAAAATAAACCAATTTTAAGTTGTTCATTGAGAACCTTTACTTTTCCACTAAAAAAAAGAAACTAAAATAGGGAAATTTGCAAAAAAAAAGTCCCTACCTTATTTGAAAATTGCAAAAAGGTCCCTCTGTTCTTAAAAATTTCAAAAAATAGAGGGGTCATTCTTGAATTCTTCAAGCAGTTGGACTTTTTGCAATTTTCAATGAGGGGCATTTTTGCAAATTTACCATTAAAACTAAATATTTGATTTAAATACGAAAAAATATTGAAATACCCGAACGGTGACATAAGCAGCCGGAATGAGACCGATTAAAGTGGCAAATAGAAAAATGCGATACGGCACTTCAACAATAGGCGACGCGAAGTTAATAAATGTATTTGGTAAAGTTGGTGTGACTCGTAAAAAGAGCATGTAGTTCAGTAGTTTCTCTCTCCTCTTCGCGACCTGAAAAATGTTAAAATATTTCCAAATTTACCACTTTTGTTGTCGATTTAACGCAATTTAGTCTCAATTGTGAAGAAAAGAAATAGGAACGAGGTTTTTTTTTTTTCAAGAATCCCAAAATGATCTCAAATTTATGAAAAAAAAACTAACTTTTGGGATTATTCAGAAAAGCCTCTATTTTTAACCTTTCCAAATCTCCTTAACTTTAACTTCTATTTAAAAAAACTGCATATCATCCAAATAATATAAAATTTAAGGTTCATACTATTTTCAACTAACATATCATTTCAAAAATAAGTCACGAGTTTTTTTCTTTTGAAAATAAACATTACAATTAGCAGATTTTTTAAAATAAAAAAGTTCCATACTATTTCACCATTAGAGCTTTTTTTCGAAATTCCAAAACTTAAAGTTTATTATTTCATAAATACCAAAAACACAGGGGTCTTTTCAAAAACCTGATTCTGAAAGAACGTGAGCTTATCCGGCCAGAGAAAGAACACAATCGGTCTTCCAATCAAATAAGACAAAAAGTAGCATGATGAGGCGCCAGCTGTCGCCGCGAAAAGAACTAAGGCCATGCCACGTAGGACGCCGAAAAGCGCGCCGGCCAATAAGGACATGAATATCGTGCCTGCAATCATATATAAATGTTTTTGTTGCCCTCAAAATATGATTAAAATATTAGAAATTAGGAGGGATATGAGTATCGTGCCTGGGATCATAAATGTTTTCTGTGAGGGGCAAATTTGTTTTGTTTAAAAGTTGCCCTAAAAATATGATTAAAATATTAGAAATTAGGAGGCTCATGAGTATCGTGCATGGGATCATAAATGTTTTTTGTGAGGGGCAAATTTGTTTTGTTTAAAAGTTGCCCTAAAAATATGATTAAAATATTATAAATTAGGAGGCTCATGAGTATCGTGCATGGGATCATAAATGTTTTTTGTGAGGGGCAAATTTGTTTAAAAGTTGCCCTAAAAATATGATTAAAATATTATAAATTAGGAGGGACATGAGTATCGTGCCTGGGATCATAAATGTCTGCATGAATACGTACACCATGATATAGCCGAATAGAACTTGAGGCGTATAATCGCTCGTGTATATCTCCAAGTTGTCCCTGTAAAAAAGGAAAATTATGAAATTAGGTGAGAAGAATGAGAGAATGATGTAAGTGTTAAGATGTTGGTGAAGAGTGAAATGATTTTTGTTTTGAAGAATGTTAAAGATGTTTTGAAGGGGGATTAGAAATCAGGAGAAGGAGGAGTGATGAATGGAATGGGTTTGGAATTCAGATATATTGAGTAGATTTTTCTAATGCCAAATAATAATAATACATGATTCATGACAATATACTTTAGATCCGCATCAGTGTGAAAAAGAGAGAATTTGAAATATCAAAAAGAAACAAAGACCATTCTTGGTAAGAATATGCTTTTAATATATATTTTCATAAAGTATTACAATTTACAAAATAAATAGATGAATAAAAATGCATAAGTACTCAAATTTCGCAAATTAAATACGCCCTTAAGCTACAGCTAGCTACTGTTCCATTGCTAAAATAGCGAATTCCAATACCATAAGAGACTCAATCAAAGGGATCTAATTTCCAATTTAGGACACTACATTTACAAAAAAAAAATGAAAAGAAAAGAAAAGTAAAACAAAACTTATTCAACACCGACCGAACAAATTTCCACTACCAAACAGTGCTCAATAAAAAAGAAAAAACAACACAGATCAAGAAATCACATTGAAATATTCCCAAGAAAAGAACCCAAATTCATAAAAAATAGAAAAAAAAAATTAAAATTTGGACCCAAGTTCCACAAATCAAGTAGCTACTGTTCCATTGCTAAACTAAAAAATGCGAGCACCATAAAAATACCCAATAAAACAGTTGTAATCAACAGTTCTAATCTAGTAAGCAGCATTCATAAATAGAAAGAAAAACAAAATCAAAAGAAGACTTATTCAACACTCAGCAAACCAATTTTGAATTTTATACTACCAAAAAACCCAAAATTGCTTTTACTAAAACAATGCAAACTACAACAACACAGATCAACAAATCTCCTTAAAAACCCACAAAAACAACCCAAATCAATCCTACCAAGAACAAAAAACCAACTTCAATAAATAAATCATTACCTAAGGTCCTGAAGATCTTCCAAAGTGCGCGGCAGCTTGAGGAAGCTATAATCCGAAGCGGGCATTGAGAAATACACCCCAAAAAGCCCCAATGCGAAGCTCAGAACCAGACCACCCGCCATGGCCAATTCTCCATTGGAAACTGAGAAGTTCCTCGCCTTGCTCATCTCTTCCTGCCCAATTCCCCGTTTTTCAGCAGAGATTGGAGAGAAAGAGAAGGAAAAGAGGGGGGCAGGGGCAATTCGCTCTCGTTTTGAGCTTTTGCTTTTGCTTTTGCGTCTTTTTTCTCTTGTATTTGCTTCTTAGCTTTCTTTGTTCTCGCTTCGCTTGTCTCGTGGGATTTCGTTTCAGAGGGTAGTTTTGGAGGACGGAATATTCCTTATTTATTCAGAAATCAATATAGAACGGACTTAAATTGAAAATGACAATTTTAAATTCAGCCTAGATTCATAATATATATATATATATATATATATATATATATATATATATATATATATATATATATATATGATTTACTTCATTTTATCATACAGACATAAATTGTAGGTACCTACTACGATTATTTAATTTAATATATGGCTAGTAATTTTTTTATATTGATGCACATGTTACACAGTCCATACAGTTGTAGAGGATTGAAACTCGTTTTTCAAGTGGCACCGGCCTCATGCCACTAATGACAAATTGACACACTTAAAATGAACGTTTAGTGAAATATTTGGGAGCTGATGCTGCGCGATGGATACTGTAGCTACTCTGTAATTACGGTATATAAAAACTGGAAAAAATATATATAAACTGAAAACAAACAGTATATAAAAAATTCATTCGGTAAAATAATATATATTTAAAAAAATGAAAACGGTATATAAAAACATATAAACTGAAAACAAACATTATATAAAAATTCATTTGATAAATAATATATATTTAAAAAAATAAAAACAGTACATAACGTATATAGAAACGCGAAAAAACAGTATATAATTTCAATCCGTCGCTACATGATTGCTACACTACACCGTTGATTTTTCATTTCTCAAAATATTTTTATAACACAAGTTAAAGTTTAATGAAGTATTTCTATCACAAGTAGACAAATGAAACAGGAAATAAAAAAAAGGAAGATTAGGAGAACTTTTTCAACTCCAGGGCACATCATTTCTTGTAATGACAATTGGCAATTCCTGTATTTTTATCTTTTGCAAGTACAATATAAAATAGTTAATTAGGCACTTTAATAGTATTTATAAGTTATATTAAAGTTGATCATGTTACTAACCGTTTTCTCTATTTTTATCTTTTGCAAGTACAATATAAGATAGTTAATTAGGCACTTTAATAGTATTTATAAGTTATATTAAAATTGATCATGTTACTAACCGTAGTTAGGATTCTTCAAAAGAAAGACAAAAAATGGACCTCACATGACAACAGAGGCCATACAAAATGCATACGGATCCAAAGCTCTGTGAAATGGTGTAAGATATAATAAACAGTTAAGTTCAAATGTGCTCAGTGTAACTTTCTTTTGTCCTGAATAGAGGTTAGTTAACAATTGTTACTTGTCAGAGCAAAAAGACTACTTGAATTCCACAAAAAAATGAACAGGGGACAGGTTACAGTTTGGGGTTTAGAGCCACGTTATCATGAACTGGACCAGGTCCACCACTAATTGATAAATAATGCAATTATCTAATTAAGTAAATAAAATACATGCATATTGATATTGTATATGCATATTTTACCGTTTGTAGACGTTGCTTACAAGCAAATTGGGCATCTGATTGAGATATAAGATGGGATGACTAGGATCCATGAAATCTCACAATAGGACGTATCAAAACACTAATTGACAATATTACATATGGTACATCAATCAGTCCAATTAATATTTTGGAGAAACCCAACTGTCATCTTTCTTTCTTTGATATAAAATGCCTAACCTTTTCAAGCATATGCATTTGGTATCTTTCTTTCGATATCCTTACAAAATTGGCAATTTGCCATAAAAACTCATTGTCCTCTTAATTATCACTTGTTTTTTTGTTTCTTTCATCAAAAGAAAAAGAAATGAGGAAAAATACGATATTGTTTTGAAGAACTTACGTTTTATTTGTATAAATGCGAATATTTTCATATATTTAAAATTTTAGTTATATGAATAAGTGAATATTAGAATAAACAAATCAAGTACCTCATCCTCATGGGCCTTCATAATTTCTTTCAAAAGGCCTGTGATTACTTATGGGCCCTTCATAATTTCTATACTGGCCGATACTTGTTTTTATGGGCCTAAATAATCTCTATTCCATATGCTGTATAGGCTTATGCTTTTTTTTTTCTTTCCCTTTTCCTTTTATTTCTTGATGCCTCTGATCAAACCGTCTCTTTCTATTTTTAGGTACATATTTCTGAACATGAGAAATCAACGGACTCAAGAGGTTCCCCTTCTCCTCCTCCTCCTCCTCCTCCTCATTCTCATTCTCTCGCCCCTCATCGCTCTGAAACTCATCAGTCTGACATTATGGCGTCAATGCGAATGATCCTCATCGAGGGGAAGCCAGTAGATGGGAACCCCTGCGTCCCGATCAACAGAGAGCACTGCGACCGCCTCCTCGATATATTCCACATCGAAATACTTCGCGTTGGCACGAGCAAGTCCGCCAAGCTGTTTGGCAAAATTGACCTCACCTATTCGTACGGCTTCTGGTATCTTTACGACCGGGACGAGTCTGAGGCAGAGACCATCCAGATTCCGGTAAGTAATTCCGCTCCTTTCACCTATCTATCTATTTGTCTATCTATCAAAAGGAGAAAAAGAAAACGATTTTCTAGTGATTGAAATGCATAGTGGCTCTTGTTGAACATTAAACATGTTTTTGACTGATCAGTCATTCTTTACGCGGATACTGACGCATGTGCATTTGTGTTTGTTCTGTTGTTCTTTTTTTCTTTCCGAACAAACAGGGATTCATAACTCTGAAAAATCCGCCCTTTGCGGTCCAGGCGTACGATCCTTTCCACATAACCTTCGAGCTCAAGGGAGGGTTTGCAGAAATGGACGAAGAACTCGGTTGGCTGCCGCACTACTGTAAGCCGTGCGACCAGATCCTCGTTGAGGAAATCTCGGGAACAAACTGCTCTCTCGCCGTGACCTACATAGTTTTCGACAAGGCTGTGGTGGCCGACGTGCAAATCAAGCTACTCAAGGGGAATGACGAGCCGGGCGGCAGCGCGAAGATTTATGGCAGTATCTCTGCCACAAGGGCAGAGCTTTCGAGCATTTTGTTCAGAAGAGAGTACGACGATTGTGTCGATATCAAGGAGGAAGACCTAATCCCTCTGTACAAGCCTCTCGTTTCAGCCCCTTTTGAATCCCCCCTGGACATTTACGTGGACCTATGGTGCTTCCCAGATGCCCCTCTCGCTAGAGCGATCGTGCGTTTCGTGCCTGATGTTCGTAGCGAGCACGTGGGCATCGTTTCCGGCCCGTACGGCAAGGTGCAAGTTAAAGTTGCGTTCTCCCGCTATTCGCAACACCCAGAGACGGTTAAGGATCAGCAAGCGTGCATTAACGGGACCAAGGATTATTAGAGTTGCTCTAATGATCAATGCCTTGGCAGATGTAGACATTCTTTTTATCTGATTGATGAGGGCTTTTTCCCCCACCTTTTAGGTTTCTAGCCCTTTTTTTGTGCGTGTGCGTTTGTTTGATAATTTGGGGTCTGTTCTTCCTTTTTTTGCACCTGATCTTACGAGTAACATCTGTTTTCTTTGGTGTGATGGACACTTCTGGCATGTAATGCGTTTCCTGTCACTGTCAGGATGTTACTTTCTTGTTATTAAACATTCTACCTATTTATATGAATATTTAGTAAGCACCTTGAGGTAATTTGTTGAAGTGGTTATTCTCGGTTTAATAATATTTAAAACTATTTTGAACTGCTAATACATTTGTTTGAGAATGTCTTAAGCTAGATAATCTCACGATCAAGTTCTCGGAAAATAAGAGTAAATCGAATTGAACGTATCTTGCTAATCTCAGAAGAACAAGAAGTTGTCACGCGTGCAAATGATTTCAAGAGAAAATTTTAAGGCGTGAGAACAAGCTTTTTAGTTCTTCTATTGTGTAGTTTGTTGAGATAGTTAAATCTTTATTAAACAAAAAGTATAATTCTGCAAAATATTGAATCCTGACTTGTTTCGTTGGCAACGGACTACTCTGTTGACAACGAAATCCTCCGTTGAGGATGTTTCCTCCTGACATGACTGATCAATTTTGGTTGTATAGTCCGTTGGCAATGGACCATCAGAATTATAGCCGTTGGGAGAATATCCTACTTTAATTTCTTTCTGTTTTTGCAGTCCGTTGGCAACGAAACTGTACATGATTCCTTTTCTGAGAGCTGCTCATACCTCTTTTAAAAAAGGCAACCCTTCTTAGATCCAAGGCTATGAATTCTCAATTGAAAAAGCAAGAAAACCCACTTCTTAATACTAGTTAAATTACTCCAAATCTTAAAGTGAGATCAGTGCAGTTTTGAGCGTGTTGCTCGTGTTTGTGTGTTGAAGTTCAAGAGATCGAGTTGTAAGTTATTGCACCATCGATTCGTCAAGTTTGTTGTAAGACGAACGGTGGTTCGAGGTCTTGTAACGATCAAGTTTGTTAGTGAAATCGGAGCCGCAAGACAGGTCTCGGAGAATAGGCAAATCGTGAGGGAAACGCCTTGAAGATTCAACCATTAATTAGTACGGAGAAGCAAGCTTTTCCTTAGGTGAAGCTCATACGAACGAAGCCTAGCTCTAATGAAACTTATTCATTCGGTGGCAAACGAAGTTCAGTGTTGATACCACACCCATTCAATAAAGATGAGGGATCTTTCCAGAGTGTTTTTTCTGTATACTGAATTAGCTTATCATTTATAGTGGATACTAAGGAATCCCAGAAAGTGCATTGAATTCCTTTGTTTTCTTTCTCATTAGCCTCTTAGTCGGTTACAAATGCACTGATAGGATGCTCTAGGAGTGAGAAAATGATCATCGCTAGTGAGTAGCGAGTAAACGGGTGGTTACAATTGACGCAACCACCTCGCCGAATTTCGTCAATTAGATTTAAAACAACCATTAACAAAAGTCTAAAAATAATTAAAAAGTAAAAATCCTAAAAATTAATGTAATCTTCACGCTTCCTCACGTAGTAGACCCCCCCTATAAGCCTCAGGTAAACAACACAAGTTATAAATATACTGAAAATATATGAATCCAAGCATATTGTATCTTGTTTCTTCACATAATACCAAATGAGTGGGTACCTCGCTCCGCTTCGGATCTAACAATTTTATCGGAAATGGTAAAAATGATGGTCATATATTTCATAATTTAGCAGCATAATTTTCAAATTTGTAGCTAATTTTTTTTTTTAAATATTGAACAGGGCAAATTTATATGATATTCTCTATTATGATCATCTTGCTTAATGCATGTTTCTAATTTTGCATAGATTCAAATAAGAATGTTATTATATTCATGCTATTTTTCTTTTCTATCACAATTATGATATTTTATAACATTTTTGCATTAAATGTGAAAAAATAATATTTCATCACTCGTGATTTAAATCTGAAAAAATCATACAAATAGCAACGGCATGATAAACATGAAATTTGTTGGGCAACTAATTATTTGAGATTTTGCAATCTTTTACATATGTATTTTAGTAGGGCTATTTTGTCATGTACTATACATTAAAATTTAAGGTGCATATATATGATATTATTAGGTTATACACTCCTTTAACGAAAAATGTTGTCAATATTTCAACTCTTTTTTTTAGCACAATACTCAATATTTGGCGAGAATGTATGAAAAAAATAATTTATTTAGATTTCTCATTTTATAGGATATACATGCTATTCTAGCCTCTTTTCAAATATTACTCGGATCATTGTTGTGAATATAAATTATTTAATTAGGATATCAATTATAATTTAATTTGTATTGTTTATAACAACTCATACTATTACTAAAATATGATCATCAAGTTATTTTTAATAATTTTCGGAATTTGAAGACCATATTATTGGTGAATATGACTAATCACACAATAGTTAATTGATAAATGCATAATAATTTTAAATTATATGATTAAAAGCGAGATATTTATTTTGGTTGTAAATGAAATCATATCTTAAACATATATACATACATAAATATGACATTAATACTTCTATTATTTTTTTGAAAATTTTGATATCTAATTAATAACAAGTATAATTAGTTATATGAATTATTATAATTTTATGATAACTCAATACATTAAATCAATACTTGAAATGTCACCGAGAATTATAAATAATTCATACAATTTCAGAACATAGAATTCAGAAATTAAAGTACATTTGAAATTGGGTTAAATAACCCTCAGCACTAGTTGGCCCACTTAATAATATCACAAGGATTTAGATTTACATGAATGAAATCAAACAAAACATCGAAAACAAATAACCCTGCTACAAAATTGCATAAAGACCTAAGACCCAAAAATCTGAAGGGAAAAAAAACAATAAAACAATTCACAAAATACAAAACACAAACTTAAAAATCAGGCCTCAAGCTGAATCATCTTAGCTTTCTTCTCAAACCCCTTTTTACCCTTTCCAGATTTCCTCTTCTTTCCAGATTTCTTCTCTTCAATTTGCGCATCATTCTGTTTACTTTCACTGTTTTTAGAGAGAGAAAGCGGCAAAACCGGCTCCTCAATCGTAGACAGAGAATCCGAATCCGGGTCCAAAACCGACATGCGCGTCAGAGTATAATCCAACAAAAACGTGCTTCTCAAAAGCCGATCCACTCTACTAAAATGCCTCTTTGAGTAAGGTATCAAACCCTCAAGTAATTCACTCACCCCTTTTATCTAAAAATTTTAAATAAATAAATAAATAATTATATATCTCAATATATTAAAAATAATGTCATAATTTTTTATAAATAAATACCTCCATGATTGTGTTGGGAGGAAAGATTTGGAAAAGACGAGATAAGACGAAATGCGCCACGTGGCACAATTTGGGCTTAGTGTTCCACTCGCGTATGTATTCTAGAAGCACGCGTAATTCTTCCTTTCCCAGATTTCCCAACGCTTTCTCTATCGGATTCTCATTCTCCCCTCTTCTGTTTAGGGTTTAGGGTTTAGGGTTTAAGAACAAAACAAAAAAAAAAAGTCATTATTCTGTTTGGGGTCTAAAATATTTGATTTCATTAAATAAACAAACAAATTAATTAATTAACAAATAAATAAATTAATTAACAAATAAGAAAACAAACAAATAGATAAATAAATCATAAACAAACAAATAAATAGATTTGTTTATTTATTTAATTAATATGGACCTAGAGAGTTGAGAAAACAAGTCCAAAAGACGGTGCGGCCTTCTGAGTTCAAAAGCGAGTCGAACCGCTTTGGCATAGTCTAAATCGGACACTGCATTTTCCAGCTCTTGCCCTCTTATCGTTTCTTCCTCCTAAAAACAATTCACAAAAAAATCACACAATAATAAAAAAGGATCAAATTTAGCTACAGTACAAAAAATAGTAAAAATATAATTACCTCTTTACGGAAGGCTTCCTCCTTATCTTCAGCGGTACAGTCGTGCCACAAATTGACCAATGAGTCAGTGCCACCTGTCGCCAGCATTTCTGTTTTATTTCCCACCGCCAAAGCCCACACCTGCACCGGAATTTATACATATTATTGTTATTAACGGTATAAAAAAATATATATCTTTTTTATAGCTATAGTTTATTGATATTCACAAAAATCAATTTAATACTATATTGCATAAAAATCAGTATATTGTGATAGAAACATCTGATTTATATCAATATTGCATTGATATTTCACACAAACACTGCATATTACATGGTTTTTGACCTAATATATATTTTATAAAAATTAAAAGAAAAACACACACACAGAAATATAACACACGTTACCTTTCCTTCATGCTGATCATAAGTTGCGACACACTCGTTGGTCTTAATGGTCCACAGCTTCACCAACCCATCCCCACCTTCAAAACACAACAAATATTAATTGCAATTCCAGGAAATTCCGTAGAATTCAAAATAGAATCCAAAGCCTTACCGCAAGAAACAAACTGGGTCCCGTGCGTCAGAAAAGACGCCCTTAAAACACTGGCAGTATGTCCTTCAAAAGTCTTGAGGCAGGATCCGTCGAGCAGGGACCAAATCTTGACCGTCCGATCGCCCGATGATGTCAGCACGGCCTGCTCCACCGGCGAGAATTCCACCGACCACACGCCCCTCTTGTGGCCTTTTAAAGCGAGAACAGGTGTCAGGTCCGGAAGCTTCCACACGCACGCCGTCCGGTCCTGTTTGTGCGTTTGATGCGGAATGTCAGAGAAATATGCAATTTGGTCCCTGTACTTTTTATTTTGGTGCTTAAATCCTTGTATTTCATTGAACGTTCAATGTTGACGGAAGGAACCAACGCCGTTATCTAAATTTTACGAATGCCAATTTTACACCCTCTAAAATGTGTGTATTTTATGTCCAACCTCAAAGCAACCAAAATGACGCATTTTTAATAAAGCACATGGATTTAAATGCGAATTTATATATATATATACAGGGGATTATTTTTGCGCAAATAAAAAATTAGAGAAAATCAAGTGAATTTATAAAATGAAAGAACACACAAACCTCAGAACCGCTGCAAACAAGGCTGTCGTTCGGAGACACAACCAATGAATTTATGTCCTTATCGTGCGCAGCTACTGCAGCCCGCGCTTTCAATGCGTGGACCGGGTCCACCACGGACTCTCCTTCTTCAAAGTTCCATACTTTAATCGTCCTGTCACTGTTACATAAATCACACGGTATCGTTAAGGGAACAATTAATTATTATTATTATTACTGAATGAATGACTGTGAACTGTTTTAATAAACAAACTTACGAGCTGCCACTGACGAAAAAGTTTTTGGACTTTTTTGCAAAAGCGACGGCGCCGATTGCGCCCACGTGGCCTTTGCCGGTTCCTACGCAGCTTCTTTTTTCAAAATCCCACAGTTTCACCTGAACAGAAAATAATAAATTAAATTAAAAAAAGATAAAAATGGAGAAAAATGGAAAAAGGGGGAAATGAGACTTACTGTATTGTCTTTGCTTCCTGTCACGACAAGTGTACGGCCAGAATTAGTGACACACGTGTCAAGACACACAACTATTTCTGTATGGCCTGACAGTACAAATACGCATGACATTTTTGGCACGTCATAAACTCTAACCTGCAAATAAAAAAAAATAAACATTTGAACAATTCATAAATAAATAAAAAAAAAGCCAACAAAATACCTGCTCTAAATTAGTAGCCACAGCAAGATATTTCTCATCTGACCCAACAAACTTCATATCAAGAATTTCATCACTATTACCGATTAATCGTTTGTAAAGCTCAAGATCGAATTTCGATTTATCAGATTTAAAGGCGCGATAAAATAAAAGTTGCTGATCGGCCGTTATGCAAAGAAGCCCCTGATCTTCTGGAAGAATTACGGCGGATAGGAAGCCGATTCCGGAAGAAGAATCTTCCTTTTCGTTCACGTCAGAAACTTTTTGCGAAAATATACAACTGGATCTGTTCAAAGAAAAAATCAAAATAAGAAAAAACAGGTAAATAAAGGAAAAAATGTTCCATATAGAATAAAAAAGTGTTTTGATTTTTAAGAGTTAGGATTTTCATCCTTATTATTTCATCGTAGTCATAGCAACCAAACTTAGATTTATTAAAATAAAAGTACTTTGTAGTTCAAAATGTAAATTCAAAAACCGTTTGCAATGTCAATATACCATTTTCAACATCAATATACCATTTTTAGTATCAGTATATCATTTGCTGTGTCACTATACTGTTTTTAGTGTAATATAAAGAGCACATACCCTTGAGAGGACCAAATGCGCACAATACCATCTTCACCCACTGTTAGAAAATAAACCGCGGCCTTTTTCTTGTCATTTAGGCCCAAAAAAGATGATAAATTGCTTCCAGGTTCAATCATACACACCGTTTCAACCACCTCATTAATTGGTACCGTCATTTTACAACTATAATTAACCGCATCCCATATGTTCACAATCTGCATTATAAATTTAATAAATCAACGAAATTCACTACAAAATACAGTTTATAAAATATATTATAGATAAAGTTTTAAGTATACTTTGTCTCGACCAGAGCTGAGTAATATTTGTCCGTCTTTTGATAAAGAGAGTGAGGTCACAGCAGAGAAATGATTTTCCAGGACTGAAACGCACTTTTTGGTTTGTAAATTCCAAACCCTAACTGAGCCATCATCACCGCCTGAAAAAAGCTGAAACAAAATCCCAAAATACCACGAATAATTAATACAAAAACTCAGTAATTTAATCGAGATAACTGGCAAAACCATGCTAATTAAAGCTTAATTGCACAATAGACAGTTCATTCAGGCCCAAGAAGAGGATGAATTGTACCTCAATTGGTACCTGATTTAGGGTTTAGGGTTTACTTACCAGTAACTTTTCAGGATCCGTATGAAACATAACTGTCGTGACAACTCCACCATGGCCTCTAAAGAAATGTGTGCAAAATCCGCCATCCACATCCCAGACCAAGACTTTCTTATCGGCGCCAGCTGTCGCCAGCAATCCGCCTGACGAATGAACCGCCATTTCCATCACCGGCCCATCATGCCCCTAAATTCACAAAAAAAGAAGAAAAAAATATTACTCAAAGCTCACAGGAAAGAAGATTAGTAGTAATCAGAGCTTCTGTACAGTACCTTCCAAGAGCGGATGCATTGTTGTGAAGCAACATCATACACTCGAATCAACCTACTATGAGAAGCCGTAAAGAGTAATCGATCATCCGGTGATAGCGCAACCGCCGTCACGGCGGCGTCAGGATCGCCGGCGAGCGTGGCTTTAACAGAGGCATCGGCGGCGGAGACGATCTTGACCTCCTCGCCGCACGCGCAGGCCAGGAACGCGCCGTCGGAGGAGACGGCGTACGGCCCGCCGGAGTAGAACTGCTGCAGGCAGGGCGTCGCGCGGTAGTTCTTCTTGAAGGCGAAGTGAGCGGGCGTGGACATGGTGGTGAGAGGGTTTCGGCGGGCGGCGCGAGAGGGTTTAAGAGGACTTGGGAGGAAGAAGAAAGAAAGGGGTTAAACAGAAGATGGTTGTTTTGTTTATATAGGCCTCTCTTTTGTGGGACCCACTTTTCAGAGAAGGAAGGAAAAATTATCTAGGGGGTCTCCGTTTTATTTTCTTTTCAGTCCTCAGAAATAGTTAAATTGCATATATACCCTTCCGGTGTCTAAAAATAAAATATCGAGTGTATCGAAATTACAATCACAAAATTTATCGTTTTCTTCTCTATCTGTCGAAATGCAAACGCTTGGCGTATCAGTGGAAGGCCCGCTGAGTCTGCCGTGCTGCTCTTACTCCGCCACCTACGGCTGCGTAGGCGGCGGAATCCGGTCGCCGGCGGTGGAGTGTAAGCTCCTTTTCGCCTCAGAGACCAGGCGGACTTCTTTCTCCTCCGCAAAGGTTTCTTCTTCCTTTATCCCCTCAATTATAGATTATTGAATACCATGATATCTAAATTGAAAACCAATCTATTATCTTTTCAAGCTTCAATCAGACAGACACTCAGTTGGTATTCAATCAAACCTTTTCATCAATCCCCCCTTCAATTTTTCAGTGCAATTTTGCGAGATGGTCTCGAGCAGGATTCAGCCAAACCAACCGCAACAGAAGAGCAACAAAGTGTTGGGCCGCAGAGAAACCTAATAATGAGAACGAACAGCCTTTAGCGCCTGTCCAGTTGGAATCTCCAACCGGACAGCTCCTGTTGCAGATAATGCGGTCGCATCCCCACTTGCTTCCGGCCACGGTCGACCAGCAACTCGACAGGCTCCAGTCGGAAAAGGACGAGCAGAAAGAAGAAGCTGCCACTCGCTCCCCTCAAGATTTGCTTTTCAGGTCTTCTTTTATGTTCATTTTATTTTTTTTATTGTTTGTTTGTTTATAGATAATTAATTTCAGTATGGTTCGGAAATCAATCTTGCTCAATTTGATGATGATCCAAACACAAATTGGTCCTAAGTGATTATCTCACAAACTAACAAATTCACTAATCTCAATCTCAGGAGAATTTCCGAAGTAAAAGACAAAGAGAGACAGAAAGCCCTAGAAGAGATCCTCTACTGCCTAATCATCCAAAAATTCGCCGACAAGAACATCTCTCTCATCCCAAAAATCAGCACCGAAATGGACTCCTACTCAAACCAAGAGTCCAAACTCGCTTCAATCCACTCTTCTGACGCGATGGAAATGATTCAGAGCCACATATCCATCATTTTAGGTGAGCGATCCGTCGGTCCGCTCAGCACGGCCGTTCAAATCAGCAAACTCAAATTGGGAAAACTTTACGCTGCTTCAGTAATGTACGGATATTTTCTCAAAAGAGTCGATGAACGTTACCAGCTCGAACGTAGCATGAAAACCCTCCCAGATGTTAAAAAACTGCCCAAAATGTTCGATAATATGAAACCGAACCCGTTTTGGGATTTAGAATCAATGGTGCAAATTACAGATGATGATGATGAATATAACAGCAATTATGGTCAAGATGGTCAAGAAGAAGAAGGATACAAGCTAAGATCATACGTGATGTATTTAGACGCAGAAACGTTACAAAGATACGCGACAATGAGGTCTAAGGAAGCGGTTGGAATTATTGAGAAGCAGACTCAAGCGTTGTTTGGAAGGCCGGATATTGTAATTGCTGATGACGGATCGTTGAACGCTGTTGATGATGAGATTTTGACGGTCACGTTTCAGGGTTTGACGATGTTGGTTCTTGAAGCAGTTGCATTTGGGTCGTTTCTTTGGGAGGCCGAAGGGTATGTGGAATCAAAGTATCGGTTTATTAATGTTTGAGTTGTTTTTTGGTGTGTTGGTGTGTTGGTGTTGGTAGAAAAAGTGCATGTGATTTCTAGATGTGCGGCTTGTGATGATGTAATCAATGATAGCTAGCTATACTGGTTACTTTGGTTCATGTTTGTGTTCTGATTGAAGTACCATTTTGTGTGAAATTATTTTTTTTTATTTATGGATCTTTTGTTTTTTAATGGTGGTGGTATAAACTTAGGCCAGTCATGCGGTACTGTTTTCATGAGAGTTGAATCTGCTATATACAAACTTTATTTTAGAGGGGCTTGTGTTGGATTCCGGATCCTGTTGTAAAAAGTAGAGGTACTTTCAATACAACCAAAAAAATCAACATTTTTATCTAACTAATTTATATTTGTAAAACAAACAATACTTAGGTAATATAACTTTTGGATAAACATCATTCATACTTTTCAATACTAAAAATCCCTTACAAATCATCACATAAGGTGACCTCCCCAAACCGTACAACATCTGTACGATTATACACACACAAATCCTCTCAAACAACCAGATAATCAATCGATCAGAAAACTGGACACCCATCAACCACAACCCCTTTAGCCGTCGGGCACGCCGCCAATGGGCAATGCTCGCCTTGTGTGCCCCACCAATCAACCTCCTTATTCTCCATCGACAAAGTAAAATAAATCAACACCCCCATAAACGCTACTCCAGCATCCAACGCCGCGGATAAAATATAATTATACCTCTCCCACCACTTCTTCCTATACCTGAACACGAAGAAGTTGAACACCGTACCGACAGCCACCCACATGTTGTAGTTCAGAGCGGTGGCCGGCGGCATGTTGGCCGTGGCCCCGATAAGAACTGGTAAATTTATCAGCGGGATCCAGGATTGGGCCGGGAAGGCTCTGTGTAAGAGCCAGACGAGCACCGGCCCAATCGCCCCGCCGAGAAAGAACCAGTTCAGGGCTGAGTACTGACCCAAGGGGCCGAAGATTCGGCGGGGGCCGACCAGGCCCCAGATTACCGAGGCATCGAAGAAGACTCGGTCGCCTGGACATGTCCATGGACTGTCTGCGGGGAGATTGTCCCCGCAGATGTTTTCGATTGAGTCGAGAAGCCACCATGCTACGCCGAGGTTGATTGTTCCGGCCACCATCGTTCCTACAAACTATTTCAACAAGAAATGTAGATTGTTGGAAACATAATTAATAGAGAATTTCATCAAAAAAAAAACCTTGTATTATGGTTTTGCAAAAATAAAGACCTTCATTATTAGAAATTGTAAAAAAAAAACTTTTATTCTTAACAAATTGAAAAAAAAAAAACTCCTACTGTCATGTTACTATCTAACAATGTTGGTTAATCATCTTAATCATTCTAATTAATGTTTCATCAATCTTATGTCCATGAAACTAAATTAAATTTCGAATTTAATGAAAATTAAGGAGTGTTGTTTAATGGAAATACCTGAACGAGGAACATGGATTTAGGAGGGATCTTCATGTAGTGGCCGAGCTTAAAATCAGCCAAAAAGGCGACAGCTTGAGACATGCTCATATATCCGTATACTTTAAAACACACATTTGCAATCGGCTTGCCCGGCAAAATAAGACCCATTATGTATTCCGTTATCACATTCAGTCCTGGCGTCTACATAAAAGGAAAGAAAAATCACTCAAATATTAAAAATAAATAAGTTTCATACATAAGAAAGGATATATATGGCAAAAACCATTATACTTACATCTATATACATTTTTCTTATGAAATATCCTCAATCTTTATTCTTTTTCTAAATTTATTCCAAAACCGGTTTTGTACTATTATATACCAAATGAACGTTCGGAAATCACATCAGAGCAACTTTATATAACAATCATTTATCTTTTTTAATTAAAATAAATCATTTTGTTTAATTTTAAAAATCAATTATAAATGATTTATTTTTAATTAAAAAAAAGATAAATATTTTCTCAATTAAAAAAAAAATCTTTTTTTCTTGAAGAAACAGTTCCATAAAAAAGATTACTATTCAAAATAGTGAAGCTGGTAAAAACTCGATTTACCTGATTTGTGGTTGCGGTAATGATGCTGATAGGAAGAGTGAACATAAAGGCCATTCCACAAGCGAAAATGAGTCCCCACCAAGGCAGCTGCACCTGGTCTTTGAGAACCGTGCAAAGAATTACCGAAACGATAATAGTTATAACAAGCAACGCGTGGAACCACCAGCCTGGTATGTCGTCGTATTTCTTCATCAGTTTGGTGTGTATGTCAGGCTTTCCTTTATACGAAACGCGAAACCGTTGATAAATCTCCCTATTAAATAATAAATAAATCATCGGACATAGCCTATAGGGTTTATAGTAATAAAAAAAAAAACAAAAAGTCACACAGCATGATCAAAAAATACGACGGTAACATGAGAGGGTCTATAGTACAAATATTACTTCTTTAGTGAATTACATTCAGTTGTAATATTTCCATTATAGACCACGTCATGTTGACATCATGTTTTTCCGTCAAACTTTATAGCATTTTCATACAAAATCTAAATATTTAATATGTACTAAACTAACAAACAACAAACCTTCCATAGAAGAATCCAACATGCGTGAGAGTTGACGCAATAGTCGCGAAACTCAACCCGTAACTCAGCGCGAAAAACGTGCTCAAATGAATCTTCCCCTGCTTCTCATACGCGTCCAAATCGAGCTCAAACTTCTCGTTCACAATACTCGTGATGTCATACTTGGTCCCGTTGCCCATGAACAAGTGCGACGAGAATATCGGAAACGTCCTCGCGCCATACAAATCCAAGCCCCAGTAAGAAATGGGTATAATCACGTACAAAAAGAGAGCGAAACCGACGAAAATGTTAGCGATGGAGAAGAAGGGGGAGACGAGAGGGGAGAAGAGGAAGGAGGAGACGGCGGACCAGTCGAGTGTGAACGCGCCGAGACCGAGGCCTTTCATGCCGGATCCGAGCTGTTGGGCTGTCACGGATTTCGAGAAGATCCAACAGATCCATGAGATGGAGGTGAGGGTCGGGAAGAGGTAGCCTGGCAGGAAATACCTGTTTTTGGAGGTGTTGTTTTGTTTTGTTATGGATGAGTTTTGAGTTTTAAAGAGAAATTTGCAAAAAAGCCCTAATGTTATGTTGAAATTGCAAAAAAGCCCTTACATTATTAGAAGTTGCAAAAAGAGGGGGGGGTTTGCAATTTTGACAATAATGTAGGGGCCTTTTTACAATTTTGACTGTAATATAGGGACTTTTTTGCAAATTCAGCATAATGTAGAGGCTTTTTTGCAAACTTATCAATTTTAAAAAATTTGATTTGATTTGATTATTAGAGAGTACCAGGCGAAACTACAAGTTAAGGCGATCAGGAAGAATTTCGCACGGGACATTCGTTTTTCTTCCTTTTCATGCAGAGCCCTATAGAAAAATAAAAGAGGATTTAGTGGTTTATTTAAATGTTGTTCAAGAGAAACAGATCATATTAATAAACAAAAGGTATTTGTTTAATGGTTCATCCAAGAAATAGAAGAAACAATTGGCATTTATTTATGTTAATTCGAAACATGATCTGATTGTGCAATAATTCATTTGCACGTTGTTACTAACATTTGGGAGGTTCATATTAGATTAAGTTGAAGTTTAGAAGATTTAAGTGAACAAAAATATTTCATATAGTTGTAAATGGTTACTGTTTAATTGGTTATGTGCATGTATGAGATGATTTAAGAGATCATGATTCTATAATACAAAGT
The DNA here is from genome assembly GCA_024447665.1 of Juncus inflexus. NCBI lineage: Eukaryota > Viridiplantae > Streptophyta > Magnoliopsida > Poales > Juncaceae > Juncus > Juncus inflexus. Next base: position 13,351,268 of record JAJHPC010000006.1, read on the forward strand.
TATGGATAAAAAGGAGAATATATTTGGACAGCTATTTTAAACATAAATAATCTTTCACTGTCAATATTTATTCATCAATCAGAAGTTTGAAACAGGTGATGATTACCATATAAGTACTATAATAATATGCATTTCTATAAACTCTTCTTCAATGACTAGAATCTGACTAGCTAGCTTGATTTCAAATTCAGTCAACACCAAGAGTTGAATTCTATGTGTGAAAGTTCATCTTGAATTGTAAGAAAAAAAATAAGCAAGGACAAACAGTTAGCTGTCACCTTTTAGTGGACTGTATAATTGCTTATTATCACATACTTACTAAAATAATAATAATATATTACATAAATATCAGAGATAATATTAATAATGCATCATGTTGATGTGAATATGACGTATTGCTGCCTAGTCCAAAATACTTCAAAATTAATTCACCCCATCAAATCTTACATTTGTTTCAAATAGAAAAATATAACACTATCACAATCAAATAATTAATTCAATGATACGAATCTCACACTCACACACCGGTCCTAACCATGAGACTATGAAGGCTTAAGAAATCCACTGTATGCTAGTCGCCAAAAGTTGTGGGCACAAGAGTTATCATTTAGGACAGTTTGTAGCTAGCAGAGTCAAAATTCCGGTTTTCAAGACGACTTTAGGTTTTCAAAAATCAAAATATTGCGGCTTACTAAATGCATTTCTTTCTTTCTTTCTTTCGGATTGTGCGGCTTACTAAATGCATTTCTTTCTTTCTTTCAGATTGGTCCAGAATGAGTGGAATGATGTAAAATCAAAATATCCAATGTGACCATTTATGGCCATGTGAATAATTTAAGGTTAGTGGAGGCTTAAAAGGATGGGATTGATATATCATTAAAAAATTCTGGATTTTTTTAGTCTCTAGTCATTATGTAACACATGTTCAATATAAGGCGATTTATAGTACAAAATTATATATAAAGGGCAAAATGAAATATAAAGACCAACACATCAGAATATTGCCAAAGACTAGTATATTTTGCAAGTGCCTAAGATATCAGCCATAGTATGCTATTTTACCCTTACTATATATACTTACATACTGTAAACTTTAAAAACCCACTGTTTATATTTTTTTTTCAAGTTTTCTCGAAATACCTTTGTTTTTCCAGTTTTCATAAAAAAAAGAGTCTTGTTTTGGGATTAGGACAGATTATTACATGCATTAGAGCAAATGAGTGGAGCTGGTGGCTGTATATTTGGAATTATCTTTTAACTCCAATGTGGTGGATAATTATCACATATATAATGGCATTCTTAACCGTACGTTTCATTATGATTGAAATTAGACCAAGGGAAATGCCCATAGGACCCAGCGAGAAAGTTACAATGTTGAGAGCATGGAGGGCCTCAACTACTAACGTCTCGGCCTACTTGATGGATCAACGTCTAGAAGTTATCGACATACCAACCAAAATATATTTTACGTCCCAGCTAACTACATAATAGTGAATTATTTCTTTTTTCAAATTTCCTAGGTAGAAAAGATTAAAAGAGTAATATACTACATAATGGCAAAATATTGAGTCAGAGTTATACTCTGTTTTCTAGTCTCTTGGTTAGCATGTCAAATTTATTCATGTCAATTGTGCATGGTAAAGAAAAGTGATTTTTCTCTTAAAGATCAAGTAACCAATAGACTTCATATTAGTATAGATTTAAAAAATAAAGTGATCACCAAAGGTGAAATGTAAATTTGAAGAAAACCAAGTTGCGAATATTTAATTAAGGATAAATTTTGAAGATAACCAAGTTGTGGTTATTTAAGGATACAATCTAGGGCGAATGTAACCTTTATTTTATAATCTTTTAATAAAAACACTTTATTTTGTGATGCACACAATCCAGTTGACTTCAATAAAACCATTGATAAACTAAATGTATGTAAGATAATATTTTTCTTTGTTATGACAGACAAGGGGACCAACAGTTTTGAATTTCTTATAACAAACACAAGAAACACATTCACATAGAAGTTCAAACAATATTTTCCTTTTCTTTAAGCAATGAAATTCATATAAACTAAGAAAACTTGTTACACTTGAGACTTTATATCAAGATAAACAAGGACAAAAATGTTTCTATAAAATGAAGAAAATATTTTGTTCTTTTTTTTAGATTAATCAGTCAAAGATACCACATTACAACTTCAACAGATTAATATCTTTCTTAATCATGGAAGGAATTAAACCGAATCTACTAAAGCTAGATACTTAAGAAAGCGACATGTGTGGTATTACCATTAAATTGGACATTATGGAGAAGGAATTAAGTGGAATTTTATGTAAAGCTACCTACTTAAAGAAAGCAACATGTTTATTTATACTAAATTTTTTTATTGTAGTTTATTTATACTAAATTATATTATAATTCGAAAAATATAGTAAATTGAAATTAATTAAGGAATAAATGAAGTACCTGAAAAGAGAAACTTGAACAAGTGTGCTGGGCCACCACATGTGAGCAGGCTCCACCACATATTTTCTCATCAAGCCAGCCCATCCATATCCCAATACCTAATTAACAAATAAAAATAAATAAATAATTTAATAAAAAATAGAACAAATAATTCAACGTAGTTTCTAAAAAAACAAAAAAATGGTCCATATTCATTGATGTTTTCTACAATTGTTACAACATGCAGTTATGAAAATAAATAAATAAATAAATAAATAAGTAAATTCTTTCAAGAAAAGAAATAAAATAGCTTCAAAAAAAGAAAAAAAAAATAATTTAAGGAAGTTTCTAAGAAAACAACAAAATGGTTCATATTCATTGCTGTTTTCTACAATTGATAGAACATGCAGTTACAATCTCTTTATATTCTTGATTTTTTTACCACAATTGGGAAAATGAAAGAAAATTTTACAATGAAGCCCCTGTGTAATATTTATTATGCAAACAACCATACATTTTCTTAAAAATGCATGTTCATATTCAATTCCATTAGACTATTAGTATTAAATATTAAATAATGTATTAAATGAAATTTGACTAGGATTAACTTAGAGTCAAAGTCTCCGACCTTTATAATATGCAAGAATTAAATCAACTCAACGGCTTGATTATAACTCATTGTGGCCCGAATAATCCAAACAATACACACTCCATAAATCACACAAAAACACCCAAAAATCACAACAAAATCACAAAAAACCTAACAAAATTACCTGAGTGGTGATAATAAGGAGCCAGCCAGCAACGAACGAAATCTTCCGTTTATAAAACGCCTTGATAATATTAACAATCCCAACAGCATAAGCCGAGCCGTTTCCAAACGCATAACCAGCATTTGCAAATATAGAAATCAAGACGTGCTCTTTTATGTTGAACGGTCCCGGATTCAATGAGAATTCCCGGTCCCCGAATCCTGGGATCCGGAATTTCGTTTCCGGGAGAATTTTAGCGAGTAAGCGGCCAGCTGGCAATGACGCGACCTGAAAAGAAAGAATAAATGGAAAATATTTAGCTTTGTTATGTTAACAAGTCATCATTTTGGTTTTTGTATAGTAGCCCTTGGGTGTTAAATGAAGGAGAAATTGAGTTTGAATTATGAAATTTGGAAACCTTGTTGCACAAACTTAAAGATAGAAGCTTTATTTTTTTGTAAATTCTTTTATTTTTTCGGATTATTTAAAACGAAAACATAGAAATATGTAAGAAAACTGGGATCTAAGTTGGAGACTGATAACTAAGCTCTGAATTCATTTTTTTCGATTACAAAGCTATGAATTCTAACCACCCACTGACCTATCGGGAAACACGCTTGACCAATAATTAGAAAAAGGCAAAGAGATAGACGGATCACTTTACACAAAAGAACAATACATTTTACTCACTAAACAACAATTATCAAACCAAAATCTCAAAACCAATCAATCAAGGAAATAAAGATCTAACCTCTAAACCAAATTCCTAACAAAACAACCACAATTTCTGAGCATCTGTACAAACCTGAACAGTGATCTGAGTGATAATCAGGGGCTCCGTACGGTACGCGAAGAACTGGTTAAGAAACGACATGAGCCCGCAAGACAGCAGCCCTATGAACCACATCCGAAACGTCCAGACGGGCAGAGACGGATCATCCGTCGTCAGCACCGTCAGCCGGACCTCCTCCACCGGCGAGTTCTCCTCCTCCTCCTCCGGAGATAAGACCATTGCCTTCTCTTTGTCGTCGGCGATCGTCATTGTTGTTGTTGGAACAAGCAAAGTCTGAGGAAATGAATGAATGGATGAATGGGAAAGTGTTTGTGTTGTATAGCGCGTGGGATTATTTATGGAGGGAATGAATATGGGCAGTAAATGAGCGGGATTAATGAGATTCTTGATTCTCTTTTTATGACTGACTGGATTTTACGTGAAGATACGGTCTGTGGATAATATGTGTAAGATCACGTGATAATATCTTTTTTTATAATATATTTTCTTTCTTTTTTTTTCTTTTTCTTTTATAGTCAATAATGGTACACTGACAAAAATGGACACCTGACAGAGTTTAATATTTAAATATTACTGTTTTTTAAAGAAATAATATTTACACCATGAGTGTTGTCGGCTTATGCTCGGATTTTTTTTGGTTATATTGTATAACATGTTTATTTTATGATATATCTTTTGATCAGATGATATGTTGAAGTTTTATATAGGAGATTTTACATTGAATACATATTTCAAAATACTATACCAAAATTACTCTCTGAAAAGATTCATGAATGACAAATAAATAAAAAGATTCATGAATGTTTATTTCCTCAAAAAAAAAAGAGATTCAAGAAGATAATTTCAAAAGAATGACAGTTTGTTTCTTGCCAGAAGAGAAAAACTTACTCCATTATCCATTTTAAAATTTAAAACCTGGAACTAATTAAACTTTTTTTTTTTTGAATGCTTGCTCGAGGGAACTAATTAAACGTTGATTAGATGATGATTTGATACTATCCAAAAATATAGGCTGAAAGTTTGCAGATATTTCAACTTTCGCGGCCTTTAAAGTCCAATTTGTATGTTCGAAATTTTCGGATTTTGAGATTCTCATGTTGACATTTTTCAAGTCCAAAGAAAATATTACAATCATAATAAAGCATGCGTTATAAGGATTTCAACGCTATAAAACGATAACAAACCAAAATACTCGAATATAAGGAAGATGTTCATCATAACCGTCTGTTGTATATCTCAAAGCCGTTTGAAATAAATGAAGCATTTTCTTCAAATTAATCTCATAATACAACCTCAAGTCCAAAAGAATTATCCTTTTCCTGAACACTCTGTACTTAACTAGTTATCAACCACATAATACAACTTCAACCAATAAACAACATAAAATCAAGCACTAAACCCAAACAAAAAGACCCAAACAAACCTATATCTCTCTCCCTCTCTTTCACATTATTACACACCAATTAAATATGAAAAACACCAAAATATCTATCAACTCAAATTACAAGTTTACAACTCCCTTTTGTTGTTGTTGCCTTTGCAAGTTAATCAACTTATAATAAGCCCCATTCTTATTCTCCACCAAGTTTTCATGGCTCCCTTGCTCTATCACCTTCCCATCTTGAATCACCGATATTGCGTCGGCATTCTTAATCGTCGACAACCTATGCGCGACCATCACGCTCGTCCGATTCTTCATTACTCGGTCCAACGCCTGTTGCACGACCCTCTCAGACTCCAGATCCAATGCACTTGTCGCCTCATCCAGTAGCAAAATCGCCGGGTTTTTTATGATCGCACGAGCGATCGCGATCCGCTGTTTTTGGCCGCCTGACAGTTGAACGCCTCGCTCACCGACTTTGGTCGAGTAGGCTTCTGGAAGAGAGCTTATGAAGGAATGTGCATTGGCCAATTTCGCCGCTTCGATTACTTCGGCCTCGGTCGCGTTGTCCTTGCCGTAGACTATGTTGTCATAAATTGTTGTCGCGAAGAGGGCCGGTTCTTGCTGGACCAGGCCTATGTGCTTTCTTAAGGATTTTAGTTTCAATTTCTTGATGTCTTTACCTGGAAGGTTAAAAAACATTACATTTTATAATCATGAAAAACTATAAATTAGTAACAAGTTATAATACTATGGCTTTTGGGCCTCATAAATATTACTACATTTCCTTAACCTTTTGGGCCTAAAAATACTACTACGTTTCTGTAATATTTTTGGGCTTTATATATATATAAGTTACGTAGGATTGAAAGGCCCAAACCATAAAAGAGTGCTGAAAGTGAAAGGCACTTGAATTAGTGTGTAAGCATGGCTGCATGAGAGATCTTCTGTATACTTTGCCAGAATAAACACATCAATCTAGTTCTAATTCATAGAATAAAAAGCATACCATCAATCATAACTTTTCCAGCTGTAGGATCATAAAACCTCAAAATCATGGCGAGCACGGTGCTCTTCCCCGACCCGCTCATCCCCACCAGCGCCATACTTTTTCCGGCCCTCATCTTCAGATCAAAATCCCTCAAAACCACCACTTCAGGCCGAGATGGATATCTAAACTGCACACGTCTCAGCTCAATCACCCCTTCAACACTCTGAACCTCCTCTCCAATGTCAGGCAAAACCTCTGTTTTTCTGTCGAGTATTTCGAATACTGAAGCGGCCATCTGATTCCCCTTTATTATGTCCGGCGCGAGGGCCAGAGTTTCGCCCATGGCGAGAGCTGTTACAATCAGAACCATGAAGGATTTCATCACAGATTTGAAGCTCGCTTCTCCTCTGCCCATTAGTACAGATCCATACCTGTTCAATTTATGCATGTAAGGTTTGATCTATCGCTCCTATGAAATAATGTATATAAGAAGTACAAAGTCTATTGTACCAAAGGGCGAGGCCGTAGGAAGAGAAGAGGAAGAACTGAGAGACGCCGTAGAATATTCCGGCAGCCTGGCCTCGCCGGAATGAGCGGCTGGCCGGGCCGCGTAACTCGTCCGTGTATAAATTTATCACTTTTTCTTCTGAGCAAAATGCGGCGACGGTTCTTATGTTGCTCACGGCTTCTGCTGCCAGCGTGTTGGCTTTGAGATAGGATTTGTCGAGGTTGCCTCCGTATCCTTTCATGAACAGTTTCTGTTTGTTTGTTTGATGGGTCAGTACTTGAAAAAACATCAAATTTGCTTCTCTACTATCGAAGAGAGATAAGTTACAATTTTAGTTGAAATATATATTAAATCGTACTATGGTAATTTAATTTGCTTGTTTTCGTATTAAGTGAATAAAAGAACAGTAAATGTTTAGTTGATTTTCCTTCAAATGTTGCTAGAATTTCAAGTACCTTCTCAAATGATAAAAATAAAATTAAAAAACAGTATCTCGCATTTAAACTTTTCAAACATTTTCCCTCATAACTTTAATTTAATAAATACCTCGCTGATGTGGCCGCTGATCATGAGAGGATAAGTAGCGAGCACAACAAGCGTCAAACGCCAATTAAGAATAAATGCGATTATTAAAGACGTGGCAATCATGCCTACATTTTGTAGCAATATGCACGATCGGTCAACAACGATGGTTCGTAGCAATGTCGCGTCAGACTCTAGCCGGGACGAGAGCATCGAACTCGTGTTGCTCGTATCGTCAAACCAACCTATTTCGTTCTTCAGTATCGCTGAGAAAAAAGAACGTAGTTTTTGTAAGATGAATTTGTAATATTTATGGTTATAAATAGCTTATGTTTTGTTTAGTTAATACAATTTAAGAAAACATTTTTAGTGATTTTCAATCGATCATAAATCAAGCTCATAAATGGCCCTTCAGATTATAATCCCAACGTGGCGGGAACCGAAACAACATATATTTGGGTCAATTTGGAATAAAATTGACAGATAACATTTTTTCACAAACCAACGAGACTAATCAACTAACCTGCAAACATCTTTTCTCTAACCCTAAGAGTCAACCTCTCCCCCATAATTCCGAAATTAAGATGAACCATCACATGAAATATAACCGTCAAAACCGCTCCTCCACAAAACAACAACGCGATCTTCTTAACTTCTCTCTGTGTCTCCTCCCAGCCCATGTAATATGACACTAATGCCTGTGTGACTCCAAGCGCAAACAACGGCATTTGTGAGCCGGTCACAAACGAACTGAGTGTGGCCATAACGCCGAACATCCAATCCGGCCTTACCATCGCGTAGAGTTTCTTCATTGAGACAGGATGGGCATGAGCCTTGGATTGGTCGTAGCTCGGGTCGCCGAACCGGGTGACTGAGTCTTTGTCGGAGCGGAAACTGGCGCCCAGGCTCCGGCCTGATAGCTCTCTTGAGTACTTGAAACTGTGGAAGAAATAAAAATTAGATATAAACAAGAAAAATAGTGAAATTGCAAAAAAGCTTTTGCATTATTAGAATTCTGAAATTGCAAAAAAGCTTTTGAATTATTAGAAATTGCAAGAAATTCCCTCTAAAATTTTGTATGTGAAAAATATTAATCAAAGGGGGAAAATGAGTTAGCTAACCGTGTGTATAAAGTAATGATAGGGATTGTTTAAATTTTTTAATAATAGAGGTTATTTTATTTGGAATTCCAATAATGCAGTGGTTTTTTTTTTTTTTTTTGCAATTTCTAATAATGCATGTATATTTTTTTTTCAAATTTCCTTATTTTCAATTTTGATTACTACCTCACAGGGCGGCTTATACTCCCGCTTTCTGTAAAAGACGGCCTCTGCTTCAAATTCGCTGTCTCCTGAAGCTGCACAAGAGATGCATATGCACTCCCACTGTCTGCTATCAGCTGCTCGTGAGTCCCTATCTCAACAATCTTCCCTTCCTGGTGTTGTATTATTTATTATATTCATATATAGTTATAACTTAAATTTTAGAATTAAATATTGTAATTTTTTAGATCAAATAATTTAATACCTGAACCACAGCAATCATATCGGCATTTCTGATAGTTGATAAACGGTGGGCGATTACGACTGTCGTTCGGCCGACCATCACACGGTCCAGTGCTTCTTGGACGCTTTTTTCAGATTCTGCGTCTAAAGCACTTGTGGCTTCGTCTAAAAGGAGGATCGATGGGTTTTTGAGGATCGCGCGTGAGATCGCGATGCGTTGCTTTTGGCCGCCCGATAGTTGGATCCCTCGCTCTCCTACCTGTGAAAGTTGATCTGTGTTTTAGGAATTTGTAATATGAAGTGGCGGCACTATAAAAAGGTTCAGTTTGGTATTTCTCATGTTTCTTGGCTTGTCCGCGTACTTTATTTAGATTGCAATTTGGTACTTGTAATAATGATTAAAACCTTTTGGCGCCTGTACTTTATGTAATTGATTATGATTAATCCCGACTGACCGTGCACGTTTCATAAAGTACAGGGATCGAAAAATATAAATCAATAGTACATGGACTAAACTAAACTTAACTATGATCTATTTAAAGTATATGGACTACCTGGGCATTTATCCATTTTTCTGTTTTTCCCGTTAAGAATTGAAATGGGCTCGTAGTTAAAGAATACCTGAGTCTCGTATTGTTCAGGCAGGTGATTGATAAATGTTAAAGCTTCAGAGAGCTTGGTGGCATGATTTAACTCATCCATTGTTGCGTCATCCTTTCCATATAAAATATTTTCACGTATGCTTGTCGCAAATAGTGCGGGCTCCTGATTGACCAGCCCGATTTGCCCTCTCAACCACTTTAAATTGAGCCCCTTGATGTCTTGCCCGTCAAGAAATATCGAGCCTGATAAGGGCTCGTAAAACCGCTCGATTAGCGACACCACCGTGCTCTTCCCTGACCTGTATTTCAACACAAATTCCTTAAAAAGTTGATTTTTTTTTCCAATACCGTGCTAGTTGATTTTGGTATTGTTATATATTTTACATCTAATTTTATCTCTTTTTATCTAGATTTATTTGTTGAACATACCCACTGCCTCCAACTAAGGCGATGATCTTTCCGGCAGGAATCTCTAAATTAAACCCATCAAAAATAAGAATGTCAGGCCTAGACGGATAGCTGAACTTGACAGAACGGAACTCGATGCGGCCATCCACTTGCGGCAACGTTCTTCCTGACTCGCGGCTTGTCTTGTTTACCGTGCTCCGCTCTATCATCTTGAATATGGGATACGCGGCGATTCTCGCTCTGAGAAATGTCGAGATGTTCGGCGCTGCCAGACCTAACGACCTTGTACGAAAAATAATAAAAATAATGAACACGAGAATTTTTTTTCGGGAGTAAAAATTGGCCAAGATACTATTTTTTTTGTTTGTTATGCTATTCTTAGTATTTAGTTTATTAGTAAGTAAATAAACAAATAAAGTGAAATTTGCAAAAAATATCATGCATTATGCTTAAACTGTAAAAACTAAAAAGAAATGTTCTGTTTAGAAAATTAAAGAAATGTTCCTTTTGTTTGTTAAGATCTAACACCATGAGTTAATTCATCTTAATCATTATATTTAATACTCTTCTGAATAAACTCAATTTACATAATGTAGGGGATTGTTTTGGAAATAGATGACTTACAATCCGGAAATGACGACATTAAGCATGGTTGTAAATGATTCTCCACCGTTGGATATGTCCTTGTGCACCACAATACTTGTGAACCAAACGAGCAAAGCCCATGAAAGAAAAAGGACGCAATGCATCGAGCCGAGCCCTAGCCCTTTCGCCAAACCGCCTCGTTTTCCATACTTGTATGTTTTTTTCAACGCATTTCGGTATGATTTGACGGCGTTCTCCTCTCCTACGAATGCTTGCACCGTTCGCACATTGCCTATCACCTAAATTTAAAATAATTAAAGGGACCAATTAAGCTAGTGCAAAATCTCAAAATAACAGGTATACCCTTACAAAGTGGGAAATAACATGGAAACACCTACAAAACCATAGGTAAAATCATATGCCACTTCTTTCCAAATTTACTTAAAACTTCTAAACCGCCTTTATATCTTTACTTATTTTCATATGAGTACAAATAATTTAGTTCAGACATTATTTTGAAAAAAAAAAGTAGATGGAAAAGAATATTGATTATATTTTTCAATGTTTTGCAGAGGTATTCATGATATTTCACATTTTGAGGGATATAAATGACATTTTGAGGTTTTGTAGGGGTACTTGTGAAATTCTGTCATTTAATTTACACATGTTGGTCTTGATTTGTATGACTAACATCAATACTCTATTTTTTCTGTCCGTATTGATAGCTTTTTCTCTTTTGAGCTACGGCATACATATTTACATAATTACATACCTCTTCAGCAATTTCGCCAGCCTTAACATAGGATTTACGAACTCGTGCCATGAGGCCGATGGTGATGTAAGCGTAAATCCCACCGGCGATGGCGATAAGAGGCACGATAGAAAGCGTAACGAGACTTATCTGCCATACACGCGCAAATCCTATCGCGAATCCCGCAATGAATCGGCTTATGTAATGCATGAAGTTTCCAACCTGAAATAAAAAATAGTGTGATGATTGAATGCGAATTATTTGTAATTCAAAATTATGATATTAATTTCGTAATATTATTAACAATTAACAAGGTTATATATAACTGAGTTTCTAAAAATATTGTCATTTATGGTTCATTTCTGATACTTCTGATTATTTTCCTATACGGTTTGCTTATAATACTTCAGATTTTTAGTTCTAACTTAGACAGTTAGCTTCTAGGTACTGAAAGCTCTTAAGAAAAGGAACATGGATTTCTATCAAGTTATTCAGAAAAGAAATTGTACCGGCCCATAAAAAGCAAACAAAGAAGGAGAAATATTTACTTAATAGTTGTGCTTTTCAATAAAAACTTTTTATTGTGTTTTGTAATTTGCTAATTTTATTATATAAGTGAAGTTGGAAATTGACATGTAAAAGAAGTAATATAGTTTATTCTATATAATCCCTAAACAATTGGTTGAAAGAATCAGAATATTCATTAAAATAGTCATATCTAAAGGGGCAATAATCTAAATTTGATAAAGGACATATTAGTATTGGGCTTTTTATCAATCCAATCTTAAAAAGTAAAAGACCAAAATTTTGGGTTGGTTGGTAGTTGACCGGAAGACTAATAATAATTATAAAGACAACTAGTTTCACGGCTCTTAAATGAAGTCAAGGAAGGAGGTGAGTGAAATAAATCAATAACAGAAATTATCAAAAAAGTGGTCTTGGACTCTATTGAAAAAGCTGAGATACTTTCAAATTACATTAGGTCATGTTATTTTTAGCTTGTAGAGATGATATATAGAAAATTACATTTGAATGATAAGTTTTCTTTTAATAGCTGTTACGTTAGGTCATGTAATTACTCATGTTTTGGTGAAATTACACATTACTTTTCATATTTTATATACTATTTTAAATATATACTATTCCTTATATATATAATTATTTTTGACACACATAAATATATATATTGTTTTGATTATTCATACACTATTTTTCTATTTCATATATTTTTTTCTCAGATCATTTATATATTGTTTTTTTATGCAAGGACAACAACAGAAACAGGCGTGCCAACAGACCCAAATGCAGGGGCGTCCACTATCAAACTTATCTAAATAAAGAATCACAAAATATTTTTTCAAAACGGTGGCATGGGTCCACAAAACAGAGACCGTACAAACTGTGACCTGCCGCTCATCAATTCATCCCATTTATGAGGTTCTCATGCCCTTCTTTAATGTCACCCAAATTTTCAAATTTTCATTACTGCTTGCAAGCTGTCCTCAGATTCCATAATTTCACACTGCCTCAACTATATAGTATATCATATACCCCCCTTGATAAATATCACATAATTCATAATGTAAGTATACCAAATTTTCATTACTGCTGCAAGCTGTTCTCAAAGTTCTCACTTGTCACTGCCTCAACTATATCATATAATATTTCTAATTTTTCTTCAATAAAATACTGTTAATATATACTACTATTTCAGAATTTTGAAAGGGACACTGCCTATTAAGCTTCATCTTTGCTCCCTTGATAAATGTCAAATAATTTCTTAATAAAAATATTGAATATTTTGTATAAAATGAATTGTTTATAGATATAAAATATTAAATAGTAGTCAAAGTAATTGATTAAAAAGCAGAAGTCAGTTAAACTAAAATAGAAATGATCAATTAAGTAGTATGAAAATATCTGTATATATGATTGAAAATGTCCTTAGGCAATAAATGTTATCAACAACTCTATTAACTGTCACCTGTCCTGTCCCTCTCATCCAAATGAATATATATGCACTAGATTAACCAATTTATAATTAGATAATTAACACTAATTGTTTGGTTAACAGTTATAAACTTATAAATCTGGAAATAGTACATACGAAATAAAATTACATATGTTCGACCTGATAAAATTTGAGCAATTTAACCATTTTTAGAAATTCTCAAATCCTGACAAACTTTTCATTTTCCAAAATATAAAAAAGATAAATTACTCTCTCTACAATTCCCTCATTTAAAACCTTAATTATCAATCACTAAACCCAAAAGCAAAATCCATCACTATTTACTACAAAACTTTGATGTCAAAACCCTAATCCCATACTAGACTCCCAAAACAAATGATCTGACTCAAATCCATAAAAAATATTCAAATTCTTCATTCCAAAAAAAAAAAGAAAGAAAGATCGAAATGATAATGGACAAAAATTTGAAAAACCTGAGGTTTAATTTATACAGATCCACATACCTTTTCAGAAATTGCATCTTGAACCACAATTATATCGCTTGTGATAGCGTTTATCACCTCGCCAGTCGATGATTCGGTATCGAACACACTGATATCTTGATCCAACATAGATCTCAAATATGCGAGCCGCATTTTTGATGCCTGTCTCTCTCCTGTGTGCATCCAACACGCCACCTCTACCGTCCAAAAAAAAATAACAAGTAAAAATTATGACAAGTGATTAATATAAATAATAGCAAATTTGATGTGTAAAGTTAATGAATAAAAACCTGTCCATGATGAGAATAAAATCACGATTGCTAGGTAGACAAAATCCAACGAATACTGCAGAAGATTAATTATGAGCATGATTTAGCATCATTGATTGACCAATTAAAGCATATTATGAAATATCAATTTGTTTTCAAATTTTGGCACCTTTGCGACTCGATGCGAGACCGAGGTGGGAAAAAGATAAGCTAGACCGATAAGATTGATGAGTTTTCCAAAAAAAATGAAAAAGACAGGAACCGACGCGCCATGAATGCACGCTCCAATCGAGCCGACCGCCATTAGCATATAGTCCCATTTATCAGCGAAGGAAAAAAGCTTGAAGAACGGAACCTTCGGTGTTTTTTTCTTGCTTTCTTCCTTCGTTTTTCGACTAAGTTCAGAATCTTCTTCTTCATTGTTTCTATCAGGGCCTACTTCTGATCTCATTTTCTTTTTGATTTTTTCTCTTTTTTTTGCTCAAGAGTGTTTGTGGTGCAGAGATGAGTATAAATAATACTCAGTGTGGGAGAATTTATGAGTGAAGAAATTAGGAAGTAGAGAATTTATGAGTGAGGTGAGAGAGTGGAGAAGTGAAGGATAAATCATGAAAATAACATGGTCAAGATGCCAGAGACAAAAGAACACTGAGATTTTGAAGGCTTTTCACTGAAAAAGAAATCTAATTTTGTTAAAAAAAATATATTATTCACTTCATTTTCTGAATATTTTATGTGCTCAAGTATTTATTTTTTTGAATTTTTATCTGTATGTCTGTTAGTTGAGGAGGTGGCGGTTAAATTTGATGGCATGACTACCAAATGGTACATGGTGATATGGTATTGTTACAAAAATACAAAATAATTAAAAGGTTAGCTTATTAGCTAATTTTTATCAAAAGTAAAAATCACCGAAATAAGAAAGTCAGCAAATGAGACTCAACAATGGGAGAAAAATCACTAGAGTTTTATTGTTTTTCTTTCCCTTCTCATTTTTAATGTAATAGGCATCAGAGGAGATTTGTAAATATAGAACATTCCTAAAGAAACCAGGAGCGAGTGCACTATCATCTTGTATCAAAACTTTTTATTTTTTTTCGATGAAAAACGAAACTCTCTAGTAGGCAATCGTCTGCTCAAGCATAATAACAACCAATATTTGTATTTGTACTCACCATGTGTGAATGGAGTGTTACTTAGCATTAACCTAGTTTTGCAACAATAAATTGCAAAAAGCTGGTAGTTCAAATTCTATTTTCATTTAGAAGTCAGTAGATCTGAAAAGTGCCGCACAAATGCAACAATTTACTTTCAATCATCTATCTCAATATAGTTTGTAACATAAAAAATTCATTTTTTTGTTATTGTAGTAGGCTTTAAGTCTTGCACATTGATAAAATAATTTTATTTATCAAGCTAACAAGACAGATAATGTCTAATGTACATAATAAAATTAATAGAAAATGGGAGAAAGATTACCTAAAATAGCATTCGTTCGTAATATATAAAACATTAAAAGAAATCATTCTAATTAATACTAAATGAATTGAATTTTAATAAGAAAATGAAAAAAATATTTTGACAAACAATCTTCATAAAATGCAGTTAATTACACCTAGTTTCTCTACTATAATAAAACCTGCATTTATAAAACTTTCACATATTAAAAAAATAAAAATTCATATAAATTCTTAAAAAAATCAATTCATTATGCAAAATAAACCATCTTTTGGATCTAAATATGTTTTGATTGGAAAAATACAAAAAGTATTCTAGGCCCAACTATTTGAGGCCCAATTAGGCTAAATAAGTAAATAAAATAAGCCCACAATGTAAAAATGACACCTTAAGAAATATTCGAAGCCCAACTATTTGAGGCCTAATTAGGATAAATAAGTAAATAAAATAAGCCCAAAATGTAAAAATGACATCTTAAGAAATATTCTAGGCCCAAAAATTTGAGGCCCAATTAAGCTAAATAAGTAAAACAAATACAACCTTTCTTTGGACAAGTGTCAACGGTCCCTTTCGATTTCGACAGCCTTCAAAACAAAACAAAACGCAGTTGTGAATGTGATCGAAACACGAACGGAATTTGCTCGGACGGAATCAGATTCGAATCCCATCGATCCCGTTACGACTGCACCGCCGGAATATTCGATGGACGCGGCGGAGAAGTCCGATTTGGCGCGGCCAGAGGCGGCGGCGGGTTGGGGGTGGGAGGACGCGTTGACCCGATTGGAGAAGCTTCGCATTGGTGACGGGGAGGAAGTTGGGAGTGAGGTTTCGGAAGAGCAGATTAGAGATAATCAGAGGAGGCAAGAGGATGAGGTTTGTTGTGTTTCATGAAATTTTTTCATCTTTTTCTGTGAGATTTTTGTGCCTGGTTTATTAAATTCTTGTATTAAATGTAGAAATTGGCCTTGAATAATCAAATTAGGCATCATTTTATCTGCCTTTGCAATTTTTCTTCTATTTGAACATTTCAACTAATTCATTTTTTTCTAATCTTGTGATCAGTTGTTAGCTTTGGAAGCAATATACCAAGATAATTTACGGATCTTTGATAAGCAAGGCGACCTTCTCTCTTTTCAGGTTCTTAATTAATACGCTCTTTATCAAGAATTGCAGTATCAATTTTTGGCACAGTTTTGGTGTGTTTTATTATAACTAAACGTCGAAACCCTAAACCCTAGCATAGTTGCATAATTGTATGTTAATGTTAATTAAGAGAAGATTGGATAACTAAGGCCTAATTGAACAACCTAAGGTTATTATCATATACTAAACAAACTCTTAATTACACAATCGATATATTTTTAATATACATTTTTTACCATATAGATATCCGTTCATTGTGACGTACCAGAAGGATTCAAAGTATCAACAAAATTCCACTCTGGTACCAACACATTCAAACCAAGCAACAATGCTGACGTGGCGAGCGACCAAAATTCCGATGAAGAATTTCTATACTCATTTGAAGTGCAATTTTTGCCCCCAATTGTCTTAACGTGCATTTTACCCAAATCTTACCCTAGTCACAAACCCCCTTTTTTCACAATTAGCACTCAATTTCTCAACTTGTCAAAAATTTCATCAATTTGCACGATGTTAGACTCGATTTGGACCGAGCAATTAGGGCAAGAGGTTATATTCCAATGGATCGATTGGCTACAAAACTCGTCTCTTTCTCACCTACAATTCAACAAAGAGTTGATTTTATCCGTACCAAATTCAACCGGTACGAGAGATCCACGTGCAATTTCTGTGAATTATTTACCGGAGCGAATCATTCCGTTTATGTTGAACTACAACGAGGAAAAATGTCACGAGGCGTTTCTTAAGAACATGCATTTATGCGTTATCTGTTTCAGCGAGTACTTAGGCTCGGATTTTGTAAAGCTGCCATGTCAGCATTTGTTCTGTTCGAATTGCATGGAGACTTATTCAAAAATGCACGTGAAAGAAGGCTCTGTTACTAAGCTCTCTTGTCCTGATATGAAATGTGGGGCCCACGTGCCGCCTATTGTTTTGAAGAGGTTGCTTGACGATCAAGATTACGAGAGGTGAGAAATGTTATTTTTTTTTTTTGATAAAATGTGTCTAGTTTTTTTTGTTAATAATAATAGGGATGAATGTACTGTTAGTCCGTTTAGTTTAATTGGATTTCAATTTAGTCTTTGTACAGTTGATTTGAACTTCTTGGTCTCTGTATCTTATAGAATTATGCACGGTTAGTCCCTGACTCAAGGACTAATGGTGCATGTTTTTATAAAATACAGGGATCAAAATGTTTAAAATCAGTAATGCAGGGACCAAATTGCAACCCAATTAAAGTACAGGGACTAACTAACCACACATTTATCTGGTAGCAAAACAATTGATTATATCACAATTAAGCGTGAACTCAAATGAGAACTAAAATATATTTGAGAATTTCTTTTGCTTAAATGGCCTTATGCTTTCACCATTAATAATAAAACAGTTGATCACATTAGACTCAACAAAATTCAAAAACAAAAAACAAACAACCAAACATCCACCATACCACAATCAAATCAAGCCAAGCACGAACAAACTCAAATTAGAACAGCTAAGACAAACATAGCTGATCATCTCTGCTTCTCCCAAAAACCCTAAGCCCCATGGACTATATTGATGGCGTATCAACAATAAAACAAATCATCATATTACAAAAATTAACAAAATCTCTACAGGTGGGAATCTCTCCTTCTCCAAAAAACATTAGACGCGATGTCAGACGTGGTGTACTGTCCCCGATGCGAGACGGCCTGTTTGGAAGACTCCAAAATGAACGACGCGCAGTGCTCCAAATGTTTTTTTAATTTCTGCACGCTCTGCAGAGACAGGCGCCACGTAGGCGAGAAGTGCATGGACACCGAGGCCAGGCTAAGGATCCTGCAGGTACAAAAACATTGTTATTTTTAGGGGATTTTTTTAGAAACGCCGTCTGTTTGCCCTGAATTGGTAAAGAAAAGAGCTTAAGTTTTGGAATGTGAAAGAACATGGGTTCTTTTTAGTGTTCGGTTTTGTGAAAAGCAAGAAGCGTCTGGAGCTGTGAAAAATAACGGAAACGATATTCGAACAATGCATGAATAATAAGAAATAATATGTTAACACATTTTTGCAGATTATTTATCTATTATTTGAAAATAAGTCAAGATGTTCACATATTATTTCCCTATCATTTTAAACTAATTTAGAGGGTTTTTTTTTTCATAAATAAAACATTTAAGTTCGGGGTCTTCTGAAAATAAAAACTCAGCATTAGTATATCTTCTCGAGTATTTCATAAGCTACATGCTTTTAAAAAAATAAAAAACCATTTCGCAAATGTTCATTTAATTATTATTATTATTTTTTTCTAAAGGAGCGGTTGAAATCGGGGGGCTCGTCAGAGCAGCAGAAGAAAGAGCGGGAGCTGATAAACGAGGTGCTGAGCGTGAAGGCGGCGTTGAGGGACGCGAAGCAGTGTCCCAAGTGCAAGATGGCGATCTCACGCACGGAAGGCTGTAACAAGATGGTCTGCAGTAATTGTTCTCAGTATTTCTGTTATAAGTGTAACAAGCCAATCGAAGGATACGACCACTTCAGGTCAGAAAAATAAATAAATAATTCCCCTGTGTTATTGCCGAAATTGTGAAAAAACCCGTGCGTTGTTGGAAATTGCAAAAATGCCCTTGTATTATTGCTAAAATTGCAAAAAAAAAAAAAAAAATAGTTTAATCAAATTTTTTTTAAATATTAATTAATGATTTTATTTCAGAAAGAAAATCTTAAAAAACTAATTTTAAGAAAAATATTTTATCGTAATTTTTATTCAGAAAAATAATTTTTATGGTTTTTTTTAAAAATTATATAATAGGGAAGAGTGTGAGTTGTTTCCAAGGGAAGAGACAGTGAGGTGGGAGGAGAATCTGAATCCGAGACAGGTTGAGGCGCAAGCGCGAGCCGAGCTCTACGGCGGATTCGGTCAAGGCACTCATCCTTGCCCTAATTGCGGTCAACGCAACGCCAAGGTCATTTTCATAATTTTTCTACATAATTTTGTTCAAAATTTTGCGTAATTTTATATCGATTTTTGTTGTTTTAACAGGTGGGTGGAAATAATCATCTGTTTTGTTGGGCGTGTCAGAGTAGGTATTGCGCGTTGTGTCATAAGGTAGTGAAACGGAGCTCTGAGCATTTTACAAGGAAAGGTTGTAGGCAGCACACTGCCGATCCCTAACAAAGGGCTTGTGTGTGTGTGATTTTTTCATGCACGCACATATTATGAAACATTGGTTATTATGCGAATGTTATTGTACTCAAGGCTGTTGTTATAATAGAATACTCGATTTATGTTGATTGTGTTCAATGATGGGTTTTAAATTTATAGATCAAAAGTTTCGTGGTAAGGGTGTGTTTGCCGTTTGGTTGTGTTATTTATTTGCTGCTTAACTATATATTTGTGGAAGGAAAGCGACGGCTTTAACAAAATTGAAATTTATTGATCTTAATTATGTTGGAATTGGTGGTGCGATCTGAACATATATTGTTCTTTTTAGTTCAGACTATCTTAGTTATATGAATGATTCTCAAAGCAGCTTGATTGGGATAAGGTTTTCAAGACGGATTGGGCTCATCGTCACAATGACAAGTGAATATGTTGTCATTTTTTGTAACTAAACTTTTAGGCAACTCAAATTTCTGATACAAAGGTAAAAGAATTGCTCAGATTAAAGAAAAATAAAGATAATTTTGAAAACAAAATAAAAGATCTTGTCTTCTAAAAACAAAAATGTTGCCAAACAATGATCCAAATCATCCAATAAAAAAATTCAACAACTCTCAAAAAAACATCGCAAACTAAAATTATCCTTACATCCTTAAAACAATACCAAAAACCGACAACTCCAAACACATCTCCAACCAATCCAACAACTCAAACAAACTCAAAATCCAACACAGACTCCCAACACATCCTTCCTCAATTTCGCATAATCCTCACGTTCTGTATATACACATTGCAATCATTTCACCGCTCACAAAATCAACCCCTGAGCCGGCTCAGGTTTCTTAGCCGGTTCCACAACCGGCTCCTGAGCCGGCTGAGCCGGTTCCTCTGAAGCCAGTACTGGAGCCGTGACTTCACGGCTTTCAGAAACAGGCTCAGAACCGGCTGAAACGGGTTGATAAACGGACGAAACCGGCTCAGAAACGGCTTGAGTCGGCTCGGCGGTGAGTTTCTCCTTGGCTTTGTTGAACGCGCCGGTCACCCATGCCGCACTTGTTAAAATGTACCTTTTTTTTTATTGAGAGAAATAAATATTAATTTACGAAATTTACGATAAGAAAGAATGAAAGAATTGGGCTGTCTGTCGGACTACTCAACGGTAAAATACAAACTAGTATATACGGTATTTAAGTTCGGTCTAACTGAATTTTGCCAACTAGGTCTAAATCGCACCTGATATTTAACCAACTGACTCATATTTTCTCTCAATTATGCCAAAAAAAAAAAAAAAAAAAACATAACGAGAGCCAATTTCAGTACAAACCGGTGCATTTTTAGACGGGTAAAAAATATAATATATTTCAAATTTCAGAAGGGCAAATTTGATATTTTCATCTTTAGATTCCAATCGGTTCCAAAATCTGTACCAACAAACCATCAAACCCGTACCTGTTATTAGCAATGGCGGATCCGGCATTACTCAGAGTCTGTTCAGCCGCCATGAGAGTACTTTTCGTCTTTTCTGAGACCTGATATTTCATATCCATTTCTTTCACTTTCTCATTCACCACAACTGTACCAACTGCAATTTTCTCACTCAATCCAATCTTCTTATCAAAATTCGTCACTCTCGCTGTAGCGGTCGAACTTATCTGATGTTTCTCATCCAAAGCCTTGGCTTTTTCAAGAGCATCTTTTCCTAAAATGAAGCCTTTAGCTAACATGGCGCTGATCGTGTCTTCGGCTTTTTGCAGGGCGGATTCGACGCCAGATGGCGCGACGGGATTGGTCGAGCGAGGGGAAGGAGGGAGCAGCGCGCCAGCTGGCAGTTGGTAGTCGGGGCAGGGCATTACTATGACTGACATGTCTACTATTGTCGCGCCCTGTTGGGGAAAAAATGTTTAAAATTAATTAGTGGAGAGTATTATATTTTTATACTATATATTTAGGTATTAGAAAATAATGTAAAAAGGAAGATGAATATGCGATGTTTTTTAGGTATGTTTTGAATGATTGGTGTTAAATGTAAAAATGAGAAAATTATAGATGATTCGGTTTAAAGGAATTATTGTATTTTTTTGGTTTGGAAAGATAATATATGATTCAAAGATTAGGACGTTAGTACGAAAATTAAAAGTTCATAATTAAGTTTAATTAATATGTATTTTTTAAGTTTGGAAAGAGATTTGTACCGTGAGAAGCATGGCAGTCTCAGCGCCTTGGGTGTCTTTAAAAGTGATGTATGCGATTTGAGACAAGTCATTTTCTCTGTTTAATTGAAAAACATAAATAAATTAATAAATAGGAAAATAAAAACATAAAGTAATAAATAAAAGTGTATATACTTTTGCATTTCGACATATAAAATGTCGCCAGAAAAGGAGAAGAATTCCTTCAGGTCTTGCTGAGAGGCTTGGAGCGAAACATTGCTGACCCTCACTGTTGATACCTTCACAAATTAAAATAATAAATATAAAAAAATAATTAGCTCAAATTTACATGAAACATTTAATTGAAGTAAAAATTTCAAATCACAAATCTTTTCAAATCAATAAGAGGTATATTCATTTCACAGACCGAATAAAATCAAAATAATGAATGATAAGTTCATATTAAAAATGCAATGAAGTTTCAATTTTTCTTCTTCACAAGGTTTTGTTTGTATACATAACAATGTCATTCACATTTTAGCAAAGCCAGCAAATTAGATTTAGATTACAAAGTTCAAATAATTATGATGCAGAAAAATACATTTTTCTTGCGTTAATTCATTAAGTTTGATGAAAGTCTAGCTCAAAAAAGGTGGAAAATGGTTCTTAAAAGAAGAATGAGAGACATTTCAGAATACACATGCACTTAACATTCTATTCTAGGACTTCTATCCCTAAAATCAATTAACAATTTCTCGTGCTTCAAATCTACCCTCAAATCGATTACCAAAACAAATCTTAGATTTGCTCCATTATTAACCAATTCCGAACCAATCTATTAAAAAAAAAGTAACCAATTTCAATGCCACAAAACAAACAATCCCAAAACCCCAAACAAAACAAAACAAATTTCTCCACAGATCACACATACATCCACAACCATCCCGAATCAGGACGACGAAAACCACGTCCAATCCAAGTAAACAGGAAAGAAACATCAAATCAAATCAAATCAAATCAAATCAATGCTTACCGTCATTTCCGTCTAAATCGCAAAACCCTAAGTCTCGATTCGGAGAAAAAGAAAAAGAAACAGAAACAGAAAAAGAAAAAGGAAAAGAAAAAGAAGGAGACTGAATCGCAAATGAAGAAATTGTTTTTTTTTCTTTCCCTCTCCCGTTTTCGTAGGGCGAATTTTCAAATAAATGATTTAAGTCTCTGTCCCCATTATGCTATGTACCGGCGTGAAGTGTAGTAGTTTAGTCTGGTAAATGAAGTGTGAGATTGGGGGTTAAGGACGAGTGGGGGACACGGTGGGAGAGACGAAAGGAAGAAGGGAGAGTTGACCAGGCGTGCAGCTCACGTGGCGAGGTGTGGGGCACAACTAACCAAATCTCTTCATTCTAAATATACCATTAATTAATTAATTAATTAATTTGTTTAGGAATTAAGGGTAACTAGAACTTGTTTGGACGCAGGTCATTGCAACAAAATGGTAAATAAGAGAACGGATTGTCTTTTAAATGATGAGAAAAATAATGGTTATTATGATAGCCTCGAGCTTGCATTCAAAACAAATAAGGATAACTATCTCCTAGAGTGTTTTAGGTTTCGAGGGTGTATGTTTTGAATGGAGTTAGCCTGTGGCGGGTTTCACATAAAGCCTTCATCCAAATCCTTCATTTTTGTGGGTCTCATAAAAATGAAGGGTCTGAATGGAAGCTTACCCACAAAGATGGAAGGTCTGGATGGAGGCTTCATGTGAAACCCGTCGGACAAAATGAACCCGTATGTTTTGCCCCCTCAATTTTGGTTTTTTATTTCTTTTTTTTCAACTCTTTACTTCAAGTTTGGTTGTTTTTAGGTTATTTTTCTTTGTTTTGGGATGGAGGTTGAGTGAGATAATCTGTTGAATCGGATTCTGTAAAAACTTTATTTCATATTTGAATGCCTAAGGGCTTTAAACCAAAAAAAAAATGATTATTATGATAGTAAATAAAATAAAACAAAACAAAAAAAAATGTACTGATAAGATGCAAAGCAAAGAGGGGTTTAACTTTACAATTGAAACATAATAATTGAGAAGAGAATGAAACAAAAGCATCAATTTGTTGATTTATTGACCCGTAGCCCGTAGGTGCAGCTTCAAAAACACAACAATAACTCTTGAGCTGATTTAGGGCCGCAAGATACGAAACTTACAAAATAAAACTATTCTTCTTTTTAAGTCTTACTTTTATCACTTATTTATTCAAGTGTAAAAAAAGATTAACCTATTACCAGGTGTAGAAAATCTTTTACCATCAAAACGGAATCTTTACTAGACCTTATCAAATCCATTACCAATATCTCTACAATCCGACCCGATATCTAGAAACAAACCCAAACAGTTCCTTCTTCTTCTTCTTTTTTCTCTAATTGAGCTTGGAACACAAGTCACAGCCCAAAACGCATCACAATCGCACATCTTCAAATCCAACGGTCAAATATCAATCTCCCCACTTCCTTCTCTACCCTTCTTAAACCCTATTCTATTATTATTATTATTATTATACACCTTTCTTTCTTCTTTCTCGTTTTCTCAGGCCACAGCAAAACAATGCCAGCGCCACAACAAAGCTTGCTATACCTCGCCTCCGCCTCGGCGGCGGCGGCGGCGTCGTGGTTCAACGCGGAGAGAGCCTACGCCGACGGCCCATTTAAATTGCCTGGTTTCTCATCGTCGGCATCTTCTCAGGCGGCGGCGGCGGCGGCGGAAGGGGAAACGAAGGCGGGGAATGAGGAGACGAAGGAGGAATCTAAGAAGGTTAGGAATGATAATCCGAGGACTACGGCGGCGGGTTTTGATCCGGAAGCGCTGGAGAGGGGCGCTAAGGCTTTGAGGGAGATCAATAGCTCGCCTCAGGCTAAAAAGGTCGGTTCTTTGATTGTTTTGAGTGTTGATTGAACTGACTTTTAATTTGGAATGGACGCATTTTTAGCTTATTGGAATTCTTACGACTTAATTTTGAGACATTTCAATTCTGTTAGGTGTTTGAATTGATGAGGAAACAAGAAGAGACACGTCAAACCGAATTGGGCGTGAAGAAATCAGAGTATCAAGCCTTGCAAGCTCAGCATGAGACTGTGAGTTCCATTTTTCCTTTTCTCTTTCATTACTATGTTATTAATTTTACGGAACATTGAGTTGAGACGGTATTTGCAGGACAGGCAAAGAGTGGTTTACGAAGAGCAGAAAAAGCTAGTGCAGCAGCAGGCCCAAACCAAAGCCCAAATGGCCCGGTACGAAGATGAGTTAGCCAGAAAGAGAATGCAGGTTCGTACCACCATATATTATAAAAAAAACATAAGATGTGATACCTTTGTTATATATAATGTTTAATTAGTTTACTAATAACAATTTATATTTTACGCCAAGAGAAAGAGAATGCAGGTTCGTAACACCATCTATTATAAGGAAAACATAGGATATGATACTGTTGTTATATATAATATTCAATTATTTTACTAGTAATAATTTATATTTTAAGTCATTATATATAATATGTAACGTACCAAGTATATTCATTCATGCATTTAAAAAAAATACTCGCTATTTTCTTAAAAATAATATATTCAATATAGTATCTTACAATCATCGTACGAGTATCCGATTCGGTACATCATGATTTACGAAATATATATGTTACAGAGAAATCCGTACATAACAACATTTGAAAATATGCCAATGGACAATAGCCTAGTGGTTGAGTGAGACAAAGAGCCCTCTTTGTTCAATCCATATGGGTTGAGACTTGAGAGACTTTTGCTAAATATGTGCTAAATAGGATTGTGTTTGCCGGGAATTGAACCCATGACCTCTCATTGCGCATGCAATATGCTCTACCAACCAGGCTATGGGTCATTTACCAAAAATATTAATGTACGAAAACACAATCTTTTAATGTCAGGCGGATCACAAGAGCCAGAGGCAGAGGAACATTGAGGATTCCTCCTGCATTTTTACGAGCTCCTGGTTCCTCTGCCTCGGGCTCTCGTGCTCCGCCTTGAAAAAAAATGGAATATATTAATTAATATTACTACCCATACTCTAAAAATTAACTGAAAAATGTATGAATTAACTGACTGATTGAAAACTGTCAATATGTGAAATGAAAACGCAATCTTTTATCTCCAGGCGGATCACGAGAGCCAGAGGCAGAGGAACCAAGAACTCGTAAAAATGCAAGAGGAATCCTCAATCAGGCAAGAGCAGATAAGACGGGCCACGGAGGAACAAATCCAGGCGCAGAGGCGGCAGACGGAGAAAGAGAAGGCGGAGATCGAGCGTGAGACCATCAAAGTGCGCGCGCTGGCCGAGGCGGAAGGGAGAGCGCACGAGGCGAAGCTGGCGGAGGATGTGAATAGAAGGATGTTGGTCGAGAAGGCGAATGCTGAGAGAGAGAAGTGGGTGTCGGCTATTAATACCACGTTTGAGCACATTGGAGGTATTTGGTTTGTTGATTTTTTGTATTTAGGGTTTAAGAAGCCCCTTCGCTTTATTGAGTATTGTAAGAAGTTCGTTCACTTTTTGGATTCCTTGGAATGCCCTCTATAAAGTGGTGTTTTAGATTGACTAGAAGAATTTATGGAAAGATTATGAGGGATATTTTGGTCTGAAAAAAGGAAAAAAGGATGGAGTGTTGAGGTTAACACTAGCAGGGGGGGTCTTTGTAGAGTGATTTTTAGGGAATCTAATAAGTGGGTGAGTTTCGTAAAATATATTCATAAAGGAGTTGGTCTTATTTTGAAAATTTTCCCAATTTTTTTATGCCTCATTATTTAACTGGTGATTTTAACATTATTGTTCTTATTTTTGTCAGGGGGTCTTAAAGCGATACTAACTGATCAGAACAAACTAGTTGTAGCAGTAGGTGGCGTTACTGCCCTGGCCGCTGGAATCTACACCACTCGGTAGAATTTACACTTCAAAATAATTATTTCCATTTAATTTATTTCAATGTAATCTTCCAAATCTCTTTAGAAATATCTTATGATGCCCATTGACCAATGATTATAGTCTCAAACCAAACAATTTTTTTTTCTAGCATGTCACTTATTTTATTTTCTAGCAAGGGTAATTATATTTATTGTTTCTATTTAATTTCTTTAATCTTCCTAATCCTTTGTAGTCTCAAATCTTGATACTAGGTACCAAACATTTTTTTTTTAACTTGAAACTTCTTTTTTTATCCATCTTTTTTTTTTCAAATATAGAGAAGGAGCGAGGGTAGTTTGGGGATATGTGGACCGAATTTTAGGCCAACCGTCTCTCATAAGAGAATCCTCAAGAGGCAAATACCCTTGGTCGGGAATCTTCTCCCGTTCCTTCACTTCCACATCCAAACAAACCAACGGGGGCAAAAACGGAAACGGATTCGGTGATGTCATCCTCAACCCGTCTCTTCAGAAGCGAATCCGCCAGCTGGCGAACGCTACTGCTAATACGAAGGCTCATCAGGCTCCATTTAGGAATATGTTGTTTTATGGACCGCCTGGTACTGGGAAGACCATGGCTGCTCGTGAGTTAGCGAAAAACTCGGTACGGTTTGTATAGATACATACATTATTTTATTTTATTTTATGTTGTTTTGTTTTATTATGAGTTTGTGTAATGTGTCGTGTATTTTTTACAGGGATTGGATTATGCGTTGATGACTGGAGGTGATGTGGCGCCGTTGGGTTCACAAGCCGTTACGAAGATACATCAATTATTCGATTGGTCAAAGAAATCGAAAAGGGGTTTGCTTTTATTTATCGATGAAGCCGATGCCTTTTTGTGCGAGTAAGTCCTCATTTTGCCATACATAATACGGATATTTTTGAAATCCCCCCAATAACTATATTTTCCAAATTTATAAAAAAACCTAAACTTTTGGGATATTAAAATAAAACGCCTACTTTAAAATTTTCATTTTCCAAAAAATCCCCTAACTTCTAAAGTTCTTAAAAAACCCCGTAATTTTGGTTTTTTATTCTAAAAAAAACCTAAATAATATTCAAATATTATGTAAGCATATTTTTGCAAATTATTTATCTTTTATTAAAAATAAATTAAGGTATTTAGATATTAATTTTCTGTTATTTCAGAATGAATTATTCTTTTTTTAAAGAAGGTAATAAAGCTAGGGGGTTTGAAAAATAAAAAGTTAAAACCAATTTTTTTTTTTTTTTTTTGAGTATTTTCAAACTAAGGGACTTTTCGGAAAATAACCCTGCATTATCCTTCTAACAAAATGCCCATTCCTTTTACAGGCGTAACAAAACCTACATGAGCGAAGCCCAACGGAGCGCCCTAAACGCTCTTCTCTTCCGGACCGGCGACCAATCGAAGGACATCGTTTTGGCCTTGGCCACCAACCGGCCGGGCGATTTAGATTCTGCCGTGGCCGACCGTATTGATGAGGTGCTTGAGTTCCCTTTGCCCGGCGAGGACGAGCGGTTCAAACTTCTTAAACTATACTTGGACAAGTATATCGCGAGAGCCGGCGAAAGTGAAAGAAGCAAGGGCATTTTAGGTAATGATAGGAACAATAATGCTAGACAACATGACGGAAAATCCCGACGGCAACCCCACAGGATTTGTTGTGCAAATATTATAGCTAATTAATGTATTCATCATTACTCAGTTTCTTTAATTAGCTGTAATATTTGCACAACAATTATTATACTAGAAACTTGTGTTTTTTTTTTTACCAATTTGATGTGTAAGCCCCAAATGGTGTAAGCCCCAATTGGTAGATCTCTCCTTGATAAAATATCAAATCAACAAAAAAAAGTCATAGGAAGGAAAAAAAGGAATAAAATTTAGATTTAGATTTATGACCGGTTGAGCGATTTGGATTTGGCCGTGGCCGAACGTAGTGATGAGGTGCTCGAGTCCCCTTTGCCCGGTGAGGACGAGCGGTTTAAGTTGTTGAAGTTGTATTTGGATAAGTATATCGCTAAAGCCAGCGAATGTGAGAAAAGCAAGGGCATTTGAGGTAAGGGTTTTTGTGTTTTAGTAGTAGATTTTGGATGTTAATTTAGGCCAATTTGAAACATATTAGTGCCTTCTTTTGTGTTTTAGTAATAGACTTGGATGTTGATTTAAGGCCAATTTGAAACAAATTAGTGCCTAATTCCTCCTAAATAATTAATTGTCAGCATAATTATCTTGAACATATGTTCAAGATAAACCAACTAAACTATTAACAATCTTATTTAATTTTTTCTTTATATTTTAGGGTTTTTGAGAAAGAGGCCGCAGACAATAGAAGTAAAAGGGATGACGGACGAGATCATAAGGGAAGCAGCGGTCAAGACTGACGGATTTTCAGGGAGAGAGATCGCGAAACTGATGGCCGGAGTTCAGGCGGCGGTTTACGGCAGCAAGGAGTGCGAGCTCACTCCGGGCTTGTTCAGGGAGGTCGTGGATTATAAGGTGGCTGAGCATAGACAGAGAAGGAAATTGGCTGGCGATGATAAAGAGTGATTTGAGATTTTGATTGATTTTTGTTGGTGATTTGTTTTTTGCGGTGTAGAATAGGGTGCGGATGCGCCTGTAACATTTTGAGGGGTTTTGTAGAATTGGTTGTTTGTTACTATTTATTTAGGAGTTTTAGGAGAGATAAAAGTGACAAGATGGAACGTTACGAGGTCGGTTTTTCTTAAAGAATATCCAATGTTTTGCGAATCATGTGCTTAAAAATTATAATCTAGATTTATTTATTCATCCAATTTCTAAAGAAGAAAAATAGATACTTACAAAACAATGCACAAATAATAGATACATATTACACATTAAACACCGAATGCATAAGTACAACACAGCCCATGTTATTCACACCGCATAGCATATAACTAAAACAAAAAGAATCAGTCACCATTATTAGCATTTTCTATTCCCATGCCATCACACTCGTCCAAAAGTGCGACAATATTACCTTCAGGTGCACTAAGAGAAGGTAATATGGCCCGTCTCGGCACGGACGATTTAGGCCTGGGCCCGCTTGTACCAGAATCTGATTGAATTCCTTCTTTAACAACTGGCAAGTCCGTTCTAACCCTAGATCCAACACTTGACATCCTTTCTTTCCATATTCTCCCATCCTTTAACAAAGAAATAAATATCATAATAATTAATTGTTAACATAGTTCTATAGAATAATAATATTGTTATAACTTTACGTACGTTTAGAATGGAAGGTTCTGGTTGAGGGCACTTGACGGGTTGGTCGTGGTTAAGCGGTTCGACTGGATGCTCGACCGGCTTGAGCTCGAGTCCGTGTGAAGGCACCGCATTTAATGCAGGAGTCGGTTCGCCAGCTTCAGTTCTAGGTGCCAATGTTTCGACTACCAACTGTAAATATTCAAAATTATAAAATAAATAAATAAGTAGAACGAAATATCATATATTGTTTGTAACTCATAAAATAACTAATCGTGGAACTTCAATGAGAAGCTGATTGATATAAAGCTGAGTAACAATTGAATGAAAGGCAGAAGCTTGAAGTGTAAATTACGAAAATTTTCTTAGAAAGTGAAGCTTGTGTAAAGAACAGGTCTGGCTTTCTTTCTAATTTATTCCATTTAGTGTTGGGGCATAATTTAAGAGCTAATTTTATGTTGTTTTCTCAAAATTATCAAAAGATAAACCATAATTCGAGCACAAAGGAATCTATTTAACGAAAATCACACCGAAGCCTCAAACAGATTCGAAAACTGCAGCGAAAAACAGCAACCAAAATTGAACCAACTATCCCAACCAACAACTGCACAATAGTAGACTAAAATTCCCCTTTTAAAACCCAAATAAGTAACCAACCAATAAGCTGAAACTCTCAGAAAAATATAAAAATCCTAACAGTCCGGGCCAAGAAAAAAAAACCCAACCACTCCAATCATACACAATCAAACCAAAATTGCATAAAATTAAAAAGAAACGAGAAAAATTCAACTGAGAAACGTACGGAAGCACTCTGAGTCCGGCGATGCGCGCCGCTCAACCTCGCAAAGATCCCCACCATTTCTCTTCCACTTGCGTTACCTATTTGCAGAAAGTCGATTAGTGGAGCGAGTTGAAACAGACATGAGAGTAGATAGGATTTAAAATCCCGGATTAACTAAAAACCAGGAATTAAAATCCTAGTTTGTAGGGCCCACAACTCAGTGACTACTAGACTGACGTGACATATCAACTGTTGAATAGACGCCGCGTACAAATTCGTAATACATATTCTATCTCGTGACTACATTTAATGTGTGAACCGGGCGTATGGAAGTTTAAAAAACACTCGACATTTTTATTTACGCTCCACACTGGTCACTCGCATTTGCATCTCGTGAAGTGAAAGCGAAGCAAAGAAGAAGAGGAAGAAGAAGAAGAAGAAAGATGAATCGCCATGACGATCCGAATCCCTTCGATGAAGACACCGAAGTCAACCCTTTCTCCGTAATTCCCGATTTATCCTTCTCCTTTTTTATTAGTTTCCCAAGTTGATTTGCGATTAGTAGAGGTGTTTATAGTGCCGAAACCCTAGATCTGGTTTGCTTTTCGTGTTTTATGGTCTGTCTAAAGGTTTCAGTGCTGGATCTGATGCTTCTCTGTACTGAACTGTAAGCCAGATTCACCTTACTGAAAAAATTTCAAAAATTCTAAATGAGGGAAATTGCAATCTGCATTGTTCCAATTGCATGTACCAATATACAATAGTGTATACTGTTTATCCTTTTTATTAACATTTTAATATTTTTTTTTCTTCCTCATTTTACTCATGAAAAAATATTATTTTTTCTACAATTGTAGAATGGAGCAGGAGGAGCTAGGGCTAAGAATTTCGGATTCAGGCCTTCTGAGCCAGCGGGATATGGAAATAACCATGATGCCATTGATGATATTCCGCTCGATAATATGAATGTATGACATATTTTTTGAATTTATTTATACAATTTTTCTTAACTTTTTTCCTGAACTAAAGGGAAATTTTGTAGGTTTTGGCTAATTTTTTAGTTTTAATACCCAAAACTGAGAAACAAAACAGTAGTGAGTTGGTAGAAATCACCAATTAACCAATTATTTGACCGTATTTATGTGAATTGACTTCTCATTTTTTCTTTATTTTTTTAATTTAGGGTTCAAATTCAAAGGACAAGTCTAAAGAACTTGCAACATGGGAAGCCGATCTCAAAAGGCGAGAGTCCGTAAGTTTTTTTCCTTTCTTTTTCTTTTCTCCTTTTATAAGGGCTATTACTTTAGGGTTTAAAAAATAGTAAATTTGATCTAACACATTAATTTTTTTTCCATTTTAGGAAATCAAAAGGAGAGAGGAGGCTCTAAAAAGCGGTAAGTATTACAATTCATTAAAAAAATTCGTTTCAATAACAACTATTAGCCTATTATAATTTAATTATGTAATTTTTTATTAATGATATTTTTTTTTTAATTTTGAAATGAAGCTGGAGTTCCAATGGAAGATAAAAACTGGCCACCTTTTTTTCCGATAATTCATCACGATATTTCCAATGAAATTCCAGTCGATGCTCAAAGACTGCAATATCTTGCTTTCGCCAGCTGGCTCGGTAAATTAAATAATAACTTATTTAGATATCTTATTGTTAATTTCATGCAACTTATTGTTATTTAAATGGTTGATGAAATGTTTTGCAGGAATTGTCCTTTGTTTGTCATTTAATGTGCTGGCTGTGACTGTATGTTGGATCAGAGGCGGAGGTACTATTTTTATTTATTTAATATTAATCATTTGAAAATTTTGAGATTTAGAATTATTTTTATAATATTTCTATATTTTTTTGTGAAGGTGTGAAAATATTTTTCCTTGCGGTAATTTATGCTTTGCTTGGGATTCCGCTTTCTTATTTGCTTTGGTACAGACCACTGTATCGTGCAATGAGGTACATAATTTAATTTAAAAATATTATATTTAAAGTTTATTTAGCTTTTTTTTTAATTAAATATAAATATTTGTTTGTTTTTTGTTTTGTGCAGGACCGATAGTGCGGTTAAATTTGGATGGTTCTTTCTTTTGTACATGGTATTTTTTCCTTCATTTTCTAAATAATTCTTTCTTTTTTCCTTTTCATTTGGTTATTATTATTTATTTATTTATAGTTGATTAAGAAATTTGAATTTTTGTAATAACAGCTCCATATAGGGTTTTGTATTGTTGCTGCAATTGCTCCTCCTATTGTGTTTCACGGAAAATCTCTCACGTATGTATTGTCTATTTTCTGTTATTTTAGTCTGAAAATATTTTACTTTTTTTTAATTTTAATTCAAACATAATTGTTATATTTATAATTTTTCTTTTTTATGCAGGGGTATACTGGCTGCAATTGACACCTTTTCTGATCATGTCTTAGTTGGGGTATTTTTCTTTTTCAACTTTTCATTTATTTCATTTATTCTATTTTCTTTCTTTATTGTTTTATTTATAATTTTTTTGCAATTGCAGATATTTTACTTGATTGGATTTGGGTTGTTTTGCTTGGAAACCCTGTTGAGTCTTTGGGTTCTTCAGGTTTGTGCCCCCAAAATATCTTTATTTATTTTATTTTTATTTTTTTGAGATTAAGGCTAACCGAGATTTTTTTTCCTTTTGCAGAGAGTGTACATGTATTTTAGAGGGCATAAATGAAAATTTTGTAAGACAAAGTATCATGAGTCTATTTCTAGTTTATTTGTTCTTGATACAGATTTCATTGGTTGTGTGGTGTGCCTTACTTAACCTAGTTAGATCAAAATTAGTATGGGATATATTAATATATGTTGTATTTTTGATGAATCTGCGGGCCTTGTTGTAATTTGAATTTATGGTTTGTTTGTTTGGTAATTTGATGAAACAAAACAATGGACTGGTGCCTTTGTGTTGTATTGAAGCAATACCTTGTGTACTTTATTTTATTTTATGTTCATTGTTGATGTGTGTTGCATCTATTATTATCTAAATTTTCTTTTATTTGAACGAGAGAGTATGCTAGGTTTTCAGTGGGATCAGCTGTTTTTCCCTCTTTGTATTGCATGACCACATGCTTATTGAGCTTACAAGGTTTGATTCAGGTTACGACACGCTTTTTTATTTGATTTGCATCATTGTTATGCTTTCAATATTGCAGTTTAAACAAATTAAATTTAGGGATTATATAATTCAATTATGAAACTCACATAATCTGACTTGCAAGTGATAAATATGTGTGGCTAAACCAAAATATCGAAAAGAACCAAAAGGTAAGAACTCCTTAATGCATAAATTCTTTCACTTGATACTGATTTCACTTACTCTTTTCACTCAATTAAACGACCAGAGTGGTCGATATGACAAGTGTTCAGAGCCATAGGATTTGAAGCTTGAAATCTAGAAGCACAATCTTAACCACACGATGTATTTGAGGTAAATACATCACATTGGATCATGCACTTCCCTTTATCCATCCATCCTATTGATGACCCTTCATTCTCCTCATCTCCAACCAACCATTCATTCACTGACATGTGGCACTACCATATCTTAACTAACTGAAACCTCCACCAAGCTTTCTCAATGCACCCTTGCCCTCTTCTTAGGATCAAGGACATGATCATCAAATAGAAAATATAAGGACGATTTAATCAAATTTGAAAAATAAAGTATTAGATTGAAAAATAAAATATGTACTTTCTTTGTAAAAATGTACTTTTTCACTTTATCAAGTAGGAACTACAAAGTAAAATCATGTTATTAGTATAAGTTAAGTAGTAACATTGGCTTGAAATTTTCATAACAAGATAGATAAGAATAGATTAAGCACACTCACTTGACCATACATTGTGTATTAGTATTACCACAAAAATGGAAGGAAAAAAAGAAAAATAAGAGGCCATAACGCAAACTTCTTGACACAAACACACAGAAACAAACAAAAACAAATAAATAAATAAAAGTATTGATTTTCAGTTACTCAAAATCTCATCTCACTTTTTGATATCACCAAAGAGTAGAGGATATACACACTCACATCATCCCTTAATCTCCATTCCTCTCCTTTCCTTCTCCAATCCAAGAAGGAACAAAAAAAGGAGAGAGCTCAACAAATCCAACAATGGCGATTTGCACTGTCCACACGACTCCTTCTCTCTCCATGCCACGTCACTCACACCAAAACCAACATCTCATATTCTTCAGCACCACAAGACGTAACCAATTCTACAGAGCTCAACACCGAACCTTCACTGTCTCTTGCTCGGCCGACAAAACCATCGTAATTGGACTTGCAGCTGACTCAGGTTGCGGTAAAAGCACATTCATGAGACGTTTAACCAGCGTTTTTGGCGGTGCAGCTGAACCACCTAAAGGTGGGAATCCTGACTCAAACACTTTGATAAGCGACACTACAACCGTTATTTGTTTGGACGATTATCACTCGTTGGATCGGACCGGACGGAAAGAGCATGGAGTTACGGCTTTGGATCCAAGAGCTAATGACTTTGATCTGATGTATGAGCAAGTGAAGGCTTTGAAGGAAGGAAAGCCGGTTGATAAGCCGATTTATAACCACGTAACGGGTCTGCTCGACCCGCCTGAGGTTATTCAGCCGCCCAAGATCCTTGTCATTGAAGGATTGCACCCCATGTGAGATTTCTTTTGATTTTTTGTTAGTGTTTAGGAATTAATGTTTTGAACAATAGGAAGTTTGTTTGATGCGTTTTAGTGTGAGAATATTAATAGTAACTGTCAATTTTTATAGTAATTGTCAATTTTTGAATGGTTTGTGTTTTTATTTCGTTTGAATTTTTAGGTTTGATGAGAGAGTGAGGGATCTGTTGGACTTCAGCATCTATTTGGATATCAGTAATGAGGTCAAGTTTGCTTGGAAGATTCAGGTAAAATATGTTTTGTTTTTTCTAAAAAAAAACAATAAATAAATAAGAAAAATGTAAGAAAAAGGAAAAGTAAGAACTTGAAAGAATGCATTTTATTGTTCTGTTAATCGCCAAAGCTTTTCTAATAGAAGTAGTTAGGTATTATCCCATCAACTCAAAGATTGTGCGTTCAAAACTTGACAATAGCAAAAAAAAAAAAATTTAAATAGATATGTGACATATGAACCCTCCCTATAAAATAAAAAATGTTATGTTAATCATTTAATATTACAGAGAGATATGGCGGAGCGTGGCCACAGCCTTGAGAGTATCAAAGCCAGTATTGAAGCAAGAAAACCCGATTTTGATGCATTTATTGGTAAATTTTCCCTTCAAATTTTTTGTTCATTTAACTAAAATAATCTATAAATTTCCATTAT
The DNA here is from genome assembly GCA_024447665.1 of Juncus inflexus. NCBI lineage: Eukaryota > Viridiplantae > Streptophyta > Magnoliopsida > Poales > Juncaceae > Juncus > Juncus inflexus. The sequence goes on from JAJHPC010000006.1 coordinate 13,387,434, forward strand.
GCGATTAACATAAGCAATTTCCTAATGATATTAAAATACAGATCCCCAAAAGAAATACGCTGATGCGGTAATTGAGGTTTTACCGACCCAATTAATTCCAGATGACAATGAAGGAAAAGTTTTGAGAGTAAAACTTATTCAGAAAGAAGGGGTGAAATATTTCAGCCCTGTTTATTTATTTGATGAAGGATCCACCATTTCTTGGATTCCATGTGGAAGAAAACTCACCTGTTCTTACCCTGGTATCAAGTTCGCTTATGGCCCTGACACTTATTTCTCCAATGAGGTAATTTTGTTTATATTCCATTTTTTGTTTTTTCGATGAAATATATGAAAAAAATGAAAATGTTTGTTACAAAAAGCGGCTTTGAGTAAAAAAAAAAAAAAGAGAAATATCCAAAGATGGTTTGAGACAACATTCAGTTTATCTCATTTGCTTATTATTATTTTTGATACTTCTATTGATCTCTTTTATCATAGTTTTTGGTACTATTAACTGTATATAAAGACAGAGTTAGGAAAACAAACTGTCATTGTTCGATTGATATGTCTCAATAATTCTTGTACAAAATTCTCAAGGAATTTTTCTACATAATCAGTTTATTACCAATAAATAATCAGTTTTGTTTATACAAACTAGAATCATTTTGGTCGTTTTGTTATTGATTTAATTTTGTTATATAGGTTTCTGTATTGGAAATGGACGGACAATTCGACAGACTTGATGAACTGATCTACGTGGAGAGCCACCTCAGCAACCTCTCCTCTAAATTCTACGGAGAAGTCACTCAACAAATGTTGAAACACTCCGATTTTCCAGGAAGCAACAATGGAACCGGACTCTTCCAAACGATGGTCGGTTTGAAGATCAGAGACCTTTATGAGCAGATCGTCGCTAAAAGAGCTGCCGCTCCAGCTGAAGCAGCTAAAGTTTAAAAATATGAATTGGGGGGATGAAATAATTTTGAATTGTTGTGATCATGTGTTTATGTTTATAAATATGGATTTGTTGTAATTGGGTTAGAGATGTGCTATTTATGTATAGGGGAGTGAGAGGATATATAATACTCCCTACATTTGAGAGTCTCTCTTGTTTGTTGACACTTGAAATAGAAAAAAAATGTATATCTTCTCTTTTGCGAACCTGGCAAATTTATTCTGAAATACTCATGTTTCTGTGCTTAGTATATATTTGACCATAACTTTTTTCCTCGTTTATCCTCACACCAAGCAAAACTTAAGATTATATTTGAGAAATTGAGAGAGAGTTTACTAGTAAAAAACACAAGGGAAGTTTTAGGATAATGTTTCCATATAGTATTTGTCTCTTCTCTCGTTTTTTCTGAGAAGATTTTTGGCAGGCCGAAATCTTCTTTTTACTTAATTTTTAACCAAGTTGCGAGCCTATTGGAAAGGCCCAACAAAATAGCCTTCAAACTTAGAAAAACTCAACCATGCCCCGATTTTCCCACTGATGTGGTGAGTACCACTGAAGTGGGGGCAAAATCGAGATATGGTAGAAAACCTCTCAAACTTATGAGACTACTTTTTGCTTAATTTTTTTTTAACATAGTATGCCTTTAATTATTTTCCTTTTGTTTTCAAAATTTAATTTTTATTTAATTTCTTTTACTTAATTTTATCATTCATATGAGACTACTTTTTATTTAATTTTTTTAGCATAGTATGTCTTTAATTATTTTCTTTTTATTTTCAAATTTTTATTTTAATTTATTACTTAATTTTATCATCATTTATTATTTCTCAATTAATGCGTGAGAATTTTATCAATATTTTTTACATAATAAAAAAATCCTGTCAATATCACTATGTTAGCAGCTCAGAATCATCAAGTTACCTAATTAGATTAAATGGCTCACATCAATCGGGCCAACACTTTTTTTCAAATACCAGCAAAAGTCAAAGAAGGATTACAGAATTTTATCCAAAAAAATGACAATAAAAGAAAACATAACTCTAATCTAGCAATCCTTGTTTCCAAATCTAATATCTCACAAAAAAAAGGTTTATAACCAGACCTCGAAGAAAATCTCACCGATCCCTTCACACCATGCTAAACAAAAACATATATTTCATCTTTCTTTTCTTTTCTTTTCTTGTTTACATTTTTATGCTCTAACAACCTTAATTTATTATTTCATGTTGCAAGGTCATGTCATAAAGCCTTCTTCATTATTTCATGCTCCCTCCTAGACCCCAATCAAGTAAACTAAATGGATCTAATGGAGCCTTATTACCTCCTGATTTCTCCTCATTACCACCACCAGGCTTAGCCTCCATATATTCCTTTGTGAAAATGAGGTTCATCGGGTCATCCTCCAACTCTTGCAAATCAGCGAAAAAATCATCAGGTTGACTCGACTCAGGTATCATGGGCTTATACTGATCCATTAACAATTCTTGATCAAACTCGTCATCTTGTGACGTATCGATATACCTGTCAACATCATTCATCTCTTCAATTTCTTTCTTAGTTTCTATCTTCTTATTTAGTTCTTCTTCTGGAACTTGGTGCTGTTGTTTTTGGTTTTGAGACATGTCCTTGTTTGAACTTGAACAATTAATTTTCGCAGCTTGTTGAGATCTTGTGGATCCTGCAAGAGCATTACGTTGAGTTGGCCATGGATGATTGTGTTCGGATGTGTATGTGATGACTAGCATGTTTGGATCAGTTCGACTACGCTCGACTTGCTTCCGTGCTGAACACCCCTTTGAACTGCTACATCTGTAATATCCCCTATATTTGTTTTTCAATAAATTACTCATGTATGATTCAGATTCTAGGGTTTTTTTTTGCATAGGTAAATGAGAGAAAATAAGTTGCACGTAATGTATATAGTGCACATAGGATCTGTAAAGAGATTTTGTTTCTTTGATAAGCATTTTATTTACTTTTTTCAATCATCAATATTCAATCCTCTATTAATGTACGTTACTTTTTTCTATAGATTATTTTCATGTGTTCTTTTTTTGTTTATGTATGTTATACCTTCCTAATTTTTTGTTGTTCATAATCTCTGAGAGGAAGAAAAAGTGATTCTCATTTTCTTTAGATCAATATATCAATTAACTAGTGGGATCTTCACTTAACTACCAGTCTTATTATTTTATTACTTTGACTTGACTTCAGTTCAAACATATATAGTATTATTCATTCATGTGCTCGCTGACTAACTAGGATGTATAAAAATCAAAACTTCTGTTATATTCTAGGCTCCATAATTTCTGCTGGAAGAATCTTCTTTGCACATGATTAAGCTAGAGAGAGAAATAACTAGAGAGAGATACCTAGGGTAAGGAGAGCCCTTGATGGGTTTCTGTCCATATTTTCTCCAAGCCCAAAGATCAGAAGGAACAACTTCTCCGGCCGTTGGTCTGCCTCCGGTTGTCACAGCAGGTGCCGGAATACATATCACCTTCTTGGCCTGGTTTTTCCTGTCCATCAAAATAATCAACAATAATTAGCTAAAATTGACAAAATAAAAAATAGGGAGAGAATGCAACAAAAATTATCAAAAAAAAAAAAAAAAAGGAATTCATCAAGAAAAATAAACAACATGAAAATTAGTAGGAGTTCAGTTCAAGAAAAAAGAATTAGTATGAGTTCAATGAAGAAGTGATGAAAACCACCAATCATGATGCATAAAGAATAATGCAAAAATTAACTATTTTTTGTAACTATATTTTGTATATTGTTTGCTAGTATATATATTTGATGCTAGATAAAAATGTTAAACAACTATTTTACTAAAAATAATTACTAGAAGTAAGATCTTCTATGATTTGATTGCATCTATTATTTATTTTGATTGCACCTTTTTTTGAGGTGTTTATCAACTGAAGCAAAGAGAAAGGGCTCTCTCATCATTCCCTAAAATCCACACTTTCTATCTATTCTAGAGTTACTTCTGCCTAAAATTTAGGAGTTCAATGGGGGCACTAACTTCAATCTTAAACTAGAAATATATACATATATATTATATAATCCTTTTCCAAACCCAAGTTTTGCATTTCTCTTATTTACTTCTTAAAAAAACATTTCTCTTATTTGCCTTTTATTTTATTTTTGAGGTGGAAAAGGCAATTGCCTGCTAAGATACTTCATTAAAATCAAACAAAAAATACAAAATATTAGAATTTATATAGGATAAAAGAAGAGACCTACATGATACAAAATCCTACTATATAAATATTATTTTCATTTAATTCCCAATAGAGTTAAGAAACAAAGACCAAGCATTTAAAATGAAATCATATAATTTATATTTACAACAGATCCAATGAAAAGTCCGAACCTTCTCTTCATGCCAGTAGTTCTAGGAGACAAGATCGACTGGCGGATACCGCCTCCATCCAAGGACGGCGGGCCGAAGCCGCCTCTTCCGGCCATTAATGGACATGGACGGATCTCTCTCGAAGAAAGAGGCGACATTTGAACAACCCCAATATTCGGCCGGGGCAATATGCACGGCTTGTTAATTTTCAAATCATGTTCAAAACTCGAAACAAACTTTTGACTCATGAGCCCCTTTCCGCCATTATTAATGGCTGATCCTCCAGAAGATGGAAGGAAAAATTCGTTTAGTAATGGATCTTGGAAATTAGGGAAGGGATTTCCGAAATCGTCTGAGGAAGAAGAAGGGCCAGTGAAGATGGTTGGATCAGAAGGGAGTGGCCAATCAGAGGCTGATAACTCAGCAGTAGATGTTGTGTCTGTGTGGCTTCCACGGCGTATTATGTCGGTTAAGTCGCCGCCTTGATCCTTTTCCATTTGTTGTGAGAAGAAATCACACATGGGTGATCTGTGTTTAATTAAGAGATCCAATTTCTTGTGTTTCAGAGTGGTACAAAGGTCTGTTGCACCAGCAGTGGAGAGAGAGAGGGAGAGATGAACGAAAATAGGGTTCAAAAGTGATTTTCCTTGTATTTCTAAAGTTTGTGCTTGTGTTGCTTTTGAGAGACAAAGGGAATTGAAAAGGAAAGGAGGTTGAGATGGCTTGTCTCTCAAAGAGAGGAAGGAGATAACCTAAAACTATTTTCTTATGAGAGTTGATGGGCTAGAGAGAGGGGGGGAGAGAAGATAATTATTATATGAAAATAATATGGAAGATACTTCATCATACGCAAGGCAGAGAGAAAGATAAGAAGAAAGATAACCATTGGAAGGCATGAAGAAGAAATCAAAGCCGTGGGAAATCACTAGAGTTTTTTAAATATTGTTAAGGAGACTAAAAGTATTTTAAAATGGAATGGAACCTCTTTTTTAATTGGTTTGCACTTATCTATGACCAAGATTGTTGAAAAACATGGAACAGTTAGGTCATATTTGCATATATATTAAGTTATTAGAAGTAATTTGAGAAGAAAATTTAGAAGTAGCTTTGGTATAGTTAAATTACAATATAATGGAATAACATGAATTTTGTGAGAACCAGTCTAAATTATATAAAAGGTAATGTTTCTTACCAACGGAGAGTTGCATGTCTTGTTCTATTTCATGAAATATTTTCTCTTCTTTGTTTTTTTCCAACGGTTTTCCTTGATTATGTATGACCTATGTTGCATGAACACAAACACGGGTGTCGTGTTCAACACAATACAGACCGGCAGTTATAAAAAAAGTAGAGGGACATGACACGTTTTATATATATTATTATATTATTTTTATGAATAAAATATATAATTTAATTATTGTATATATTATTTATGTCAATTTTATTTTATTTTATTTTATTTTAAAATATTATACATAATAATTTTACTTTATAATTAGAAAGTTATACGTAATATTTTATAATTGATACAATATATATAACATTTGAAGCTGCACTTTTATACGTGCATACAAAATATTTGACATTTCACATATTTATATATGAAAACTTGACACTAAATAATCAAAATTCACTTTAAATGTGCAGTCCCACAATTATTGGTATAGAAAAGTAAGACGAACCAGTCTTTAAAATAAGAGGATGATGAAATAGTGTAATAATTGTGCTAATAAGGCCAATGCACATGTCTGAGAAGTGTCTTGACGATTTTTAATAATAAAATATTTGACACGCCACGTGGTGTGTTGGATACGTGTCCGAGAAATGTCCGATGAACGTCGTGTCTGACACGGACACGGCCGAATTTTTGAAGTATCCGCGCAACATAGTGTATGACTTAAAAATATGAGGCGGATTTTAGCCACATTCAATGGCTTTCAAAGATTTAATTATTTCGTTTATATCTTTCAAATAAATATAAGTTTCTTCCAAATTTACTATTTTATGTTGAATTTGCCTCAAGGACCAACAATGTATCACCCTAATTGATCCATACAATGTATTTATTATTTTATGTTGAATTTGCTTCAAGGACCAACAATGTATCACCCTAATTGATCCATACAAAGAAACCACAATTCGTATGCAAATTTAAACTGATAACTATTATCTTAGCTAAATAGATCATGTTTTTAAGTTTTTAAATTACCTAGAGAATGAGGAACAGCATATTAAATCATTCCGGCATAAGCAACCAAAGTCAAACACACAGTTTTAATATCTTAATTAATTTATTTATATAATGAACAATGAAAAGCTCAAACATGATAATATAATTTTTTTTTTAATAAAATGATAATGTAAACTATTTACTCCGGCAGAAATACTAGCTTCATACCATATCATAACACAATTAGTTACACTATACTTAAACAATTAGCTTGATTGTTTATTTAACATTAGACTGTCATGTTGTTTATTACACAGAAAACAACTGACATAAAACTTAGAATGTACTACTAATGCCAGTAAAATGTATTTAAAAAGTAACTATATGAGTATAATTTCTTACGAACAAAAGTATATATATATATATATATATATATATATATATATATATATATATATATATATATATATATATATATATATATATATATATATATATATATATATATATATATATATATATATATATTTATATATTACACAGTTAGAAAGATTACCAAGAATATATTTAATAGACACCATGAAATTTTTAACTTTTTCCATCAGACTTAAAGATGCCATGGTCACAATTTATTGGCTGGGTTTTAACATGGTATTTTTATGCTATGATCAAATGCTTGGTCAAACAATCAAATCTGTCCAAGTGGTCAATAAAATTATCAAACTGTATTAGCATCCGATATAAACTATATTAATTCCGAATGCAACAAAAAAAGAAAGATATAAAACTAGACTCTTGTACAATATATATAAAGAAAGTATATTGTCATGCAAAATGCAATGATGGATATTTATACCTAACAATATATATTAATATTAAAAAATATATATCCATATATTATAAAATAATTGATGACGCTTAAAAATATGTATTAACAATTTTAAGAAAATGTATATATTTTGAGCCATACATATCTAATGACATCCAACCATCAAAATCAAATGACATAATTAATTCCATCCTACAAAAAAACCAATTAGTTAATGATAGATTTACAACTAGCACACATAGGGTTTTGTTAATTAAAAGATCTTGATCCGGCTTTTTGGATTATTTTACTGAAATATGACAAAATTAATCATCTTATAAAATATATCAAAATACATATATTTTAAAAAATTTGGGTTTATATCAGAAGTTGTATGATTGGTGTTTGACTCAGCTCCACCAAGTCAATACCAGTCATTGACCTAAGTCATGACTCATATATAATTTAAACTTTTTGTATAACAAACTTAACCCCACGTTAATCAACAATTAGAGTATTTTTTGATATGTGCACACATAATTTTGTTTCATTTCTACTGACACAAACAACTTTCAAAGCTGTTCGTTAGACTTAAGAGTCGTGTTTTCTCTCTCTCCTATTGTTTCTCTAAAACAAGCTTCCTCCACCTAGTGATTGATGAGGGGATATTTTGAAATTTGACTTTGTCTTACAGTATCCAAAATGAAAATTATTTCTACCGCTGATTGTCCTAATGTGATGAATTCATTTATTTAAATCAGTCCAAATATCGGTTATGCTTGTATTTATTTGTACAAAATTTACACGCTTACATTCAATGTTTATTTTTCAAGTGAATTCTTACACAGATGTCTACATTAGAGCTCTCAAACTGAACATGGTCTCTAGTGTGGAGTATTTTTCTTATTTTATATTTTATTTTATTTGTTAAGAGACACTGAATGCAGATTCATGCAATTGTTAGAATATTTAGAGAGAATAGAGGAAAAAGAGAGATAGACAATTTATTATATTATTGCTTGATTGTGAGATTACACATAGACTATATTTATAATATAAATGAGTTAATCTAAGTCATTAGTTAACTAGCCGTTAGAACTATTTTAGCCACTCATTTAGATATCTAATCTTCGCCATACATTGAGTAATCAACTCCTAATTAGCTTTCTAATATTTTATCAATATATCATAATACTTTATCACTCCCCCTCAAGCGAAACTAGTTCTCGAACGGTGAGCGCGCGATAAAGTAGTTGAAAATGTGGAGTAGACAAACCCTTCGTCAGAATATCCGTGATCTGATCCTTGGTGCTGATGAATTGGACGAGTAGTTGTTTTCAAGTTGTGAGCTCGCGAACGAAATGGAAATCGATGCTGATGTGTTTAGTGCGGGAATGAAAAATCGGGTTTTGAGCAAGGTAGGTAGCACCAATGTTGTTGCACCAAAGGACATAGGACGGGGGTCGTGTTTGAAGGATGTGAAGTTCGAAGAGAATGGATTGGAGCCACACGAGTTATTGGGTAGCCATGACAAGGCTACGATACTCAGCCTCAGTACTAGATCGAGAGACTGTCGCTTGTTTCTTGGAACTCCACGAGATTAGATTGGGGCCAAGGAAGACGCAGTAGCCTGTGGTGGATCGCCGGTCATCTGGACAGCCTGCCCAATCAGCATCAGAGAAGGCCTGGAGAAAGAGAGATGTTGCGGGGCGTAGTTGGAGTCCTAGAGTGATTGTTTCTTTGAGATAGCGAAGAATGCGCTTAACGACGGTCCAATGTGTGGTTGCCGGGGAGTGCATTAATTGAGAGACCTTGTTGACGGCGAACGAGATTTCAGGGCATGTGATGGTAGCATATTGAAGGGCCCCAACAACACTTCGATAGAGAGTAGGGTTGTCCATGGGCTCGCCATCAAATTGGGAGAGTTATTCTCCTGCAAGAATAGGCGAGGGACAGGGTTTTGCGCCATCCATTTTTACTTTTTGGAGGAGATTGAGGATGTATTGAGGTTGGAAAAGATGAATTTCCTCGGGAGAAGTTTGAGCTTCAATGCCAAGGAAGTAGCGAGGTAGGCCAAGGTCTTTGAGCGAGAATTGTGAATGAAGATCATTAATTAGAGTTTGACTAACCGAGGTGTTGTTCCCAGTGATAAGGATATCGTCAACGTATACAAGAATGAAGGTGAGGTCATTATCCTCCTTGCGAAGCCAAGATTAGTGAGAGTAGTTTTAAGTTTGTAAAACCATGCGCGAGGAGCTTGTTTGAGTCCGTAAAGCACTTTGTGAAGTTGGCACACATAATGTGGCCTAGTAGGGTCAGAGAAGCCTGGTGGTTGTTGCATAAAAATTGTTTCTTCGAGTTCTCCATTTAGAAAGACATTATTTACGTCGAGTTGCCAAATAGGCCACGAATGAGAAATTTCAATGGTAAGGAGAACACGAATTGTTGTGGGCTTAACAACGGGACTGAATGTTTCCGCATAGTCGATACCTTCTTCTTGGTGGTATCATTTGGCAACAAGACGAGCTTTGTAGCGTTGGATAGAGCAATCATACTTTTTCTTGATTTTAAATACCCATTTACACCCGAAAAGATTTTGAGTGGAGTTGGGTGGTACTAAGGTCCATGTCTTATTTTGAAGAAGTGCATTAAATTCTTTTTCCATTGCAGTTCGCCATTTGGGGTGTTTATTTGCATTTGTGAAGCAAGTAGGTTCAATTTCGTCAGGAAGTAGAGATGTAGAGATGAGATGCTTGGTGGAGGTGTAGGTGACAAAGTCGGTGTGTTTCTTGGCTTTGCGAGTATTATCGCGTGTTCGAGTGACCATGGGATGAGTTGATGGTTGTGATTCGGGAAGAGAGGATGCGGAAGAGGGTGGTGGGCTGTATGTTGAGATGTATGTGGAGTGGAGGATGACGGGTTTGTCGAGAGATGTTGAAAGGGAAAATGAGTTTCATCAAACACAACATGTTGACTAATGTATAGTTGATTTGTGGGAAGATAAAGACATTTGTAGCCTTTGTGAGAAGGAGAGTAACCGAGAAAAACACATGGAATAGAGCGGAGTTCGAGCTTGTGCGAGTTGTATGGCCTTGTGTAGGGAAAACACCGACATCCAAGAATTCGAAAGAATGAATAATCAGGTTTTTTGTGAAAAAGAATCTGATATGTAGAGGATTGTGGAGAGTTTGTATTTGGAATGTTGTTGATTAGGTGGACAATACTATAGAAGATGTCATCCTAGAAGAGTTGAGGAATGGAAGCGAAGGCCATGGTGGAGAGGGAGAGATCCACGATGTGACGGTATTTTCGTTCAGCACATCCTTTCTGCTCAGGCGTATGCGGGCAGGAAGTAATATGTGTGATGGAGAGAAACATTCGTCGAATTGGCAGAAACTCGGTGTCGCCGTCTGTTTGGAGTGTCTTAATTGACCGAGAGAGAAGATTCTCAATCCTTTATTTGAAAAGGGCGAAGATTCGTGGTACCTGTGATTTAGAAGAGAAGAAATATATCCAAATAAAATGCGAAAAATCATCAATAAAAATTACAAAATAACATGAACCAAAGTGTGAAGTAACTGGAGAAGGCCCCCATACATTAGAGTGTACTAACTCTAAAGGCTCACGAGAGAGAATGTCGGAATGTTTAAAACATAATTTATGCATTTTACCAACACAACAAGAATCACATAATGACATTTTATTAGATGACACACTTAGTTTATTTTGGGAAATTAAATTCCTAATAACACTAGACGATATATGGCCTAAACGTTGGTGCCAAACTTCGGCTGGTGCCTTGACACCAAAGAAGGCGGAAGGTTGGTTATGAAGTGTAGAGGGTAGTCGATACAATCCATTATCTAAAGAAACCTTGAGAAGAGGGGCTCCAGTTACTAGGTCCTTAATAAGACAAGAAGATGGATTAAATTCAATAATAACTTGATTATCTTTTGTGAATTGTGAGATGCTTATGAGGTTTTTGGTTATTTGAGGGACATGTAAGACATTATTAAGTTTTAAATGGCGTGTAGAAGAATTAAAATAAGTTTGGCCAAGATTTTGAATTCGCAAACCTACTCCATTCTCGACACGAATTTGATCCGTGCCAAGATATGGAGTCTGCGAGTCTAGGTTGGCGACGTTAGATGTAACATGATTGGTGGCGCCCGAATCCAAGTATCAGCCATCAGTGATGATTGGTGGAGCGTAGATCGTATTGGCTTGAGGTTGGCGATTTTGGTTGCGCCAACGATATATCTTGGCAGTATGACCCGGAATTTTGCAAAATTATTATTATTATTATTATTATTATTATTATTATTATTATTATTATTATAGTGACATTTGTTGCGATTTTTATTGTTGTCCTGATTATGAGAAAATCGAGTGTTGATAATTTGGTTGGCGAGTGCTTCAAGAAAAGATTAATTTGGAACTAGACCCATAATAGAAGATTGAGAGTGGCCAAGTTGGATATTGAGGTTATTTGGTTGGGAATAAAGTGTTGGGTTTCAGACGTGCATAACGTAGCGGAAAACAAAAATTTCGTCCAAAACCAATCCGAGGATCCGTGCGTATCGGTTAAATCAAAGAAATAAATCTTAAAGATACCTTTCGGATTACGCTTAATCCGTGATGCTCAAACCATGCGTGTTGTCCATGCGCCTCTAAACCGGTTACCGTCCTAACCGATTTTACTTTCGTCTAGGCCGTCTAGGTCGGATCGTGCGGAAGTCATCTACCGCACACACAATCGGTCTCCACCAAAACTCTCAACAAACCGTTCTCATCTTCTTAGGCTAAATAGATCACAAGCGCCGAAAGTACGAACACCTCTACCGGTGTCCACAAGAACAAACGTCTTAAAACGGGAAGAAGAACAATATATATGCTAGTAGCTTGTTCTCCTCTTGCTTAAGAAAACTCTTATTATTTTATCTCACAAAAGATATATATAATTTCTCTCATATAATCACACTCTTTCATTTTTGTCATGCAAAAAGAAAGCACCCTTTCATAATTTTGTCATACAAATTAGAAAGTATATTTTCTCTCTTTTGTCTCACAAAAGAGAATGAGAAAAAAATGAGAGAGAGAATGATGTGTTGTCTATATGAATTTGGAGTCCTCTATGTCCTTATATAGAGGTGAAGAGTCATGTATCTTCACACTAAAAGATGTGTATGACATCACTCATCATTATCCATATGCCATCATCTAGACTCTTCTAGATTACATGATCTTTTGTGCGCATAGTCTTTATATACATATATATCATATCTTATCACATAAGATGACAATATATTTTGTGACATTCTTATGCAACTCATCATATAACTCGCTAGGATTTTCTGCGCCCGTTTCAGTTTGTTTTTTGTGTGTAACCATATAGGTTCACTTAATGTTGGCAATAGACTTAACAATCTATAAATCATGAGCGGACTCTAGCAAGCCATCATGACTACCCAATTTAAGTGAATATCAGTGATCCGATTTACCTAATCAACAATCACGTATTTAGTCTCTTTGTCACGCGATATCTATATCGATCATAAGGCATGTAATACGTCATCCTTATATAAATCGATTAATATTTCTTGATCCCAAATTAAACTGAACAAGAACAAATGACATTAATAACTCTTATTAATTCATTTGAGTATGGCCATACATTTCTTCAGTTCAATTCATCAAGAGGCCTAAAGATATCTCTCTCATTTATGAGAGGAACAAATCCCATCTTGATTGCACTCATCCCTCTACATGATTCATTGTATACCTAATCATAATGTTATGACCACCAGGTTAAAGGCAGTGTTAGATTATATTAAAGTATAAAATTACTCATGTTGGGAACCGAGACAATCGCAGGTCAAAAGACTATAAATACTTTATGTTACAAGAATCGCTAATGACGTAAAACATGTAGCATTCTTAGGGCGGGTCAGTCCAGTATATGGTCTCTAACATATACCTATGTTAATGACTTGATAACTATTTATCCATGATCAGTAAAACATAATCACCAGTCAACTAATATACTGGTGTACATTTATAGCTTGTATATATAAATATATATTTATATGTATCTACAAGTATATTTGTCTCCACAAATATCCTATAAATGACCAGGGACGATTTAGAATAGCATTCATAACACTTTATAGTTTTACTATCAAAGTCACGCACTTTGATGACATAAAGCTGAATTGCATATTCATGGTCTATTTTAATTATATTAAAATAACCTATACGCACATATTATATGAAATATCTTAGAATAAATATTATGTTTGTTATTACAATCCATCATCTAGGTCACAAACACTTTGGCCTAGGGCATAACACCATCATAAAGCGGCGGTCCATTGAGGTTATTTGGTTGAGGTTGAAAAGGAGAGAAAGAGTAATTGGAGAAGAGTGATGCGGTATTTCTAGCGTTACCTCCAAATCTCGAACTCGAAATCGCCATTAGAGCGGATGGGAAGATCGATCGATTCCTTTTGATTAGGAGTTCCTAACTTATCAAACTCGAGTAGAAGGCAGGAAATGAGGGAGAATCTGTTCGTTGGTTGAAGGCTGTGACGAAGCTTTCGAACTCAGGACCATGTCCAGCGAGGCATAAATCAATTCGATCGGCATCCGTAATGGAACATCAAATTGTGGCTAGAACTTATTTTGGTTGAGATAGTCAGAACATGACATACCTTGTTGTTTGAGAGTTTGAAGTTGAGATTTTAAGTCGAAGCGACGAGCTTTGGAAGTGGATTGATATCGCTGACAAGAAAGCTTGCCAGACTTCTCCAATACTCAAGCAACGGATGAGTTGAGTTACGATCCCCTCCGATATGGAGGAAAGTAGCCAACCTAAGAGGAGTTTATCATGTCGGTTCCATGAGTCGAAAACTGGATTTGCAATTAATTGAGGAGCCTGACTTGATGTAATTGTGTTGAGAATTTGAAGGGGTGATTTTTGCGATGAGTCGAGATAGTATTGTAAGCCATGGCCAATAATCAAAGTTTCAATTTGATATTTCCAAATTAGGAAATTATTGTCGTCTAATTTTGTTGCTATTTGGTGCGTAAATATCACCAATTTTTTGGGATCGAGAATTCTCGTAGGTGACATCCGTTTGATTGTTAGAATTGAGCATTTTTTGTTCTTTAGGCTTTCTTGAAGATTTCTTAAGAAGAAGAAAATGTAAAAATGTTTCTTTAGGCTTTCTTGAAGATTTTTTGAGAAGAAGAAATGGTAAAGTTGGTTTTTTCTGATTTTTTGAAGATTTCTTGAGAAGAAGAAGAGGTAAAGGGGATTATTTGGGATTTCTTGAAGATTTCTTGAGAAGAAAAAAAAGGTAAAAATGGTTCTTTAGGTTTTCTTGAAGATTTCGTGAATTTTAATATTTGGAGATTTTGAGAGGTAAATGAATTCTTGAGAGTTTTTTTTGTTGAGGGTTTTGGAGAAGGAAGTTTGAAAAGAAGAATTCTTGGTGAGATATATGAACAATTTAAAGAAAAAAAGATAGCTTCTTTGAGATATGCTTTGCGGTTAGAATTTTTTGAGAGAAATTTTAAATGAGAGAAGAAAAAGAAAAATGATCTAAATGGCGTTAGCCTTGAGCTCTTTTTAATATGTTAGAATATTTAGAGAGAATAGAGGAAGAAGAGAGGAAGAAGAGAGATGAACAATTTATTGTATTATTACTTGATTGTTAGATTACACATAGGCCATATTTATAATATAAATGAGTTAATCTAAGTCATTAGTTAACTAGCCGTTAGAACTATTCTAACCACTCATTTAGTAATCTAATCATATCCATACATTGAGTAGTTAACTCCTAATTAGCTTTCTAATATTTTATTAATATATCCTAATACTCTATCAGCAATTAATCAAGTTCCTCTAGGTAACATTTTTTGGGGAAAAAAATGTTGAATGATGAAGATAATTTTTTGAATGATGAAGATAATTGATTAGAGTAATATTTCTTTTTCTTTTTTTTGTTAAAGGACTATTTTATAAATCATGGGCTAATAAATATTCGTTGGAGCTTGTAGACAACTTGGTGTCATGAGTTGGAATGAGTGTGGCCATGTGCTTAAGAATTCTGATCATGTTAGGGTTTCTGACAGAATTCTAATTGCAAATAAACTAATCTCATTTGGATAATCTAGGTCACATTTAATTCATTCATTCATTTAATTATAGCTTATTATAGTGAAAGTAGCTCTGTGATTAATGCATCAATTAATTAATTAGAATCTTTACTGTAAGAATGGATGATTTAATATCAGTGCAGGATCTCATATCCTGCGCCGATTTCTCCGGTATGTGCATCAGCACGCTTTATTTTCCATGATTTTATTATATATTGTATCTCTGAAGCGATATTCTGTTTTAATTGTAGGTAACGTATAAATTGCTTTTTAGATAGTATACAAAATACTTATGTAAGCTCACAAAATACTTATGTAAGAACGGATGATTTAATATCAGTGCAGGATCTCATATCCTGCGCCGATTTCTCCGATATGTGCATCAGCACGCTTTATTTTCCATGGTTTTACTATATATTGTTTCTCTGAAGCGATATACTGTTTTAATTGTACGTAACGTATAAATTGCTTTTTAGATAGTATGCAAAATACTTATGTAAGCTCACAAAATTAATACATAGATATAATGAAAAATAAATATACAAGTAATCAGATGTTATAATACATTAAAAGAGGTACTATATACTATTTTTCTGGTGCAATTGTAGATTTTTTTTCCAATTATATACTATTGTTATTGAAGCTATATATTTGTTTTTATAGGTATTTTTTGAAGTAATGTTTTTATAGATATTATATGAATTGCAAATGTATTTGAGATATCCATTCTAATAAAAACAGAAAAAAAATGAATAAAATCTAAAATATTTATTTTGAAAAATAAAGAGTGATCACCCACTTGGCCATGTCATGTCACCCCTAAACTCCAGCCCTACATATACATCTGCCCCTAATATTCTTGTACACGTTTCTCTCTAATCAAGGATCCTCTTAATTATTCACTTTGTTAATTAAGAAGTATATTCAACTTAATTAAAGTGGTAATGGCCATGTTTTGTACTCATCCAAAATTAATTAACCCGGGTGTATTTAATGGCGCACGTTCGCTCATGCATGCACGAATCCAATCTCACTTACAATCTCTCTCTCTCTCTCTCTCTCTTCTCTCTCTCTTTCTCTCTCTCTCTGCTCATTTGATTTTGAATCTACCACTCTACAAAACTTGGCAAAAATACAGACTTAAAAATACAGACTTTGATCAATTTACTAATCAAATCAACCTCACTCGCCGAAAAAAACATATATAAAATGGGACCTGATACACACCACCGGTTTATTTGTCATTGATATCGCCGAAATTCAGAAAGATTTAACATAATTATAAAAATGTATAATGGTTTCTTAGGGTAGATTTTAGAACGATAAATGTTTGAATATTGTTAAAACCTCTCCAAATTTTTGTATCTGATCAATTAAATACCTAGTCACTGGATTTCTGAATACTTAAATCAATAAATTAAATTCTCATTGGGTTCAAATGGAAAAATCTTACCAACGAACTCTTTATTTTAATCTCTCACATTAAGAAAATTGTTCACAATAAATGAGGGAAATTGCCCACAAAAATAATCATATATATATTATATTACTTATTTGACAATTCTATGCTAATCACTGGGATTTGAATAAGAAGCATCCTTTCCATGTCCACCTCTATAGTTGGTTGTTTTGTATGAGTTAAAATTCAAAAAAAAAAATTCAAAAAAAAATTAAAATCAATGAGAAAAAAGTTTTGGGCTAGCCGACACATAATTTTTCCACTTGTGGGCCTATGTTTTACAATATGATAGATTAACTAATTTTTTGGTAGTTGGCAAGTCCATGAACTAACTGGGCTTATTCTCATTTCTGTCAATAAAAAGTAATATTTTACTTACTTCATAAATCAGTGCTTACATAAGGTTCAAATTAGAAAATATATATTAGTGCAGGATCTTTCATGCAATTTGGGCATAATAATTAATACAAGGGTGTTTGTTCAAATTGGCAAAAAAGAACTCAGAAGAATTGCCTGGCAGAAAACTCTGGTCTTGTACTGGAACAGAACAATGGTTTGGTAGAAAGAATAGAATTAGTGGTGCCAACTACCTTATTCTCTTCTTGCTGAAGAAAAAGGGTGAGAGAGAGCGAGAGAGTTGAAGAAGAATCGCTTGTTTGAGTTTGATTTGGGCAAGCTTTTTGAGTTTTGAGGGAAATGGGGCAGGCAATTCGGAAACTGTTCGACGCCTTTTCTAGCACAAGAGAAATGAGGGTATTTTTCTCTTACTCTTTCACCCATTTTTGTGTATTTTCTTTTATTTAGTTTGTTCTTTCTTTGTTTCTTGTGTTCAACCTTTAATGGTGGAAAATTGAAGGGAAACGATGAGTGGATTAAGAAAGTAGGGTTTAAAATGCTTGCTTTTTGTAGATAGTAGTTACAACTATTAGATTCAGCCCTTTAATTCTTCATTTAATATATTTTTAATTTAGGGCAATTGGTTACAGAAGCATTAATTAACACAGTAACACTTTTTTTAAGGAAAAGATTGAAAATTTGAAGGAAAAGATTGAAAATTAATTAAATTAAAATAATGGCTTGATATGCAGGTTGTAATGCTTGGATTGGACGCTGCTGGTAAAACCACTATTTTATATAAGCTACATATTGGTGAAGTTCTTTCTACCGTACCAACAATCGGTACGCATTTCTAACTCTTTTTTTTACATTTTTTTTTTATTTTTTTTTTTGGTACCAAAAATGTTAACTTTTGCCGATACCCAATATTAACTACCAACTTAATTGAGTTATAAGCGTCAAGTTTTAGTAAAAGCATAGTATATGTTGAAGAGTAAAAAATTAAAATTGATTAGAAATTTTTTTTCTTTTTTCTACTTTTTAGGGTTTAATGTGGAAAAAGTGCAGTATAAAAACGTAATATTTACGGTTTGGGATGTGGGGGGCCAAGAAAAGCTGAGGGGCCTTTGGAGGCATTATTTCAGTAATACTGACGGACTGGTACGTAATTTTTTTTGGATTTCTTCTTCTTTTTTTTAATAATTTGTTGTTCAATTTTTTTCATTTTTTTTGTAGATCTATGTGGTCGATTCTTTGGACAGAGAAAGGATAGGCAAGGCCAAAGCAGAGTTCCAGGTTCCATTTTATTGTCTTTTAATATTTATTTTTATTTTTTAACTACTAAAATTATTATTTAAATCATTTTCAGGCCATAATAAACGATCCGTTGATGCTCAACAGCGTGATATTAGTATTTGCTAACAAACAAGACATGGTATGATGATTTATCCTTCGTTCTCTTTTTCATTTCGGCTATCCAAACTTAATTTTTTTTTTTTTTACTTTTGTGATAAACGCGTGTTAGCCCCTGTACTTAATTGGGACTGAAAGTGCACAATTCTATAAAGTACAAAGACCAAAAAGTTCAAATCAATAGTACAGGGGTTAAATCACAACCAATCAAACTACAGGGACGAACAATGCATTTATTTTATCCCTTTTCAAAAAATAGATAAATAATTATTTTTTATTTTTATAAGAAAGGGGCGATGGCACCAAATGAAGTGTGTGAAGGATTGGGAATATACGAGTTGAGAAATAGGATTTGGCATGTGCAAGGCACATGCGCTCTGAAAGGTGATGGACTTTACGAGGGCTTGGATTGGCTCGCTACTACTCTCAATAATTTACGCGCTTCAGGTAAAAAAATGGAAAAAAGAATAAAAATAAAAAATTTCTTTTTTTTTCGAGTTCTAAATACTTTTTGTTTGTTTGAACTTTGAAGGTGTGCAACACAGAGTTGATCTTACGCAAGCGAGTTGGATGAATACGAAGTAATTGATCTTTTTTAAGGAGTTATTTGATGAATCGCATTGTTGTTATTTCTTTTTTCTTTTTTTCTTTTTATTGAAATAACAAGTTGTTTAAACCTTTGTGTGGTTTGAATGAGAATTGAAGGAGTTTGGTACAGTACAGACAGATGAGAATGTAAATACCAAGGATAATGTTGCGATATTGTGTAATGAAAAGGTGTTTAATAGTAGGTTTTTCGTACGAGCATGTGAAATGTTTATATAGACAGTTCAGATGGAATTAAAAAGTGTTGATTCTTCTTTCTTCATTATTATGCCCATCGATTTATATTTAGACTGATCTGAAATTTTATTCCAAGTCAGTGTAGCATTTGGATTTTGGATACATAATAAATGTATCAAACCGATCCTTACCGCAATTTGGATAAATTCATTGTTTTCAACTTAAACAGGAGATGTAGATTAAAATGCATTAAATATGAGACATTTCTTATGTCTGCTGTGTTATATCTTATTTTCTGTTCATATTATCTTGTTTATGTAAAAACTTACCGTTAAATGGATAGAACACACAAAAAGCAAAAAATAAGGAGACAAAATGACTAAATAAATAGACAAGAAAATTAAATAAATTAATTAATAAGACTTCATTAATTCATGAAACCAAAACTTACAACTCTACAAGATATTTGTGAAAGGAAAAGAAAAAAGAAAAAATAGAAAGCCTGCTCAACCTCCACCACTCACAATCACACACAGATACATACAGAGCTCTCGCTCTCCGGCAATTCAATGTGAGCAAACCCAACCGCAACCAACAACTATGAATAATCCTCCACCTTGCTCCGCCGACCTGAGCTTCTTCCCCATGCTCAGCCACGCTCGCTCTTCCCGCCTCTCCCTCTTCCCGCTCGCTCTCAAGGCGGCGGCGGCGGCCACCGGGCATCTCCGCTGCTGCGTGTTGTCTCACGACCCGGCAGCGGTGCCCAGGACGGGGTTTGTGTGTCACTCGCTGGCTGCTGCGGGGAACGTTATTGCTGTGGCGGCCGGAGCCGGAGGAGGCACGGCTGTGGCGGCGCATGCGGCCGTGACTAGCACGCTCGCTCAGGTGGCCGTTACGGCGGTTGCTATTGCGTCGGGCGCGTGTTTGTCCACCAAGGTCGATTTTCTCTGGCCTCAGCCTGAGAACCAGCCTGGTCAGTTTCCTTCTCTAACCTCTCTCTCAATGTACCAAAGTACTGAATTTTTACTCATTAGTCATGTTTAATCACTATAATTTATTGCTCTTTTGAATTTCGATATCTCCTCAAATGATTCATGACAGATGCTCTTGTGCTAGAAGGAGTAGATGTCACAGGATACCCAATCTTTCAAGATCCAGAGGTACTCACTTACACAATTCCTTTGATTTATCTTTATTTCTTAATCAAGTTTACCTCATAATTTGTTTCTTTTTTTTTTATCAAATTAAGAATGTTTGATGTAGGTACAAAAAGCTGTAACTTTTGCAAGCAAGGCTCATTTGGGGCAATTTAGAAAAACAGGGGAGCCTTATGTAACACACTGTATTCACACAGGAAAAATCCTAGCTGCTTTGGTACCGTCTAGCGGAAAAAGAGTACGTGTTTTTTCTACTCTTTTTTGGGTATTTTTGCAAATTTGACAGTGAAATTATTTATTTATTTTATTTGAAGGCTGTAAATACGGTAATAGCTGGAATACTTCATGATGTGGTAGATGATACAATAGAGACACTCAGTAACATACGAGACGAATTTGGGGATGATGTGGCACAGTTGGTAGCTGGCGTTTCAAAATTGAGTTTTATTAATCAGGTTATTTTTATTGCTTTCAATTAATTAATTAATTATTATTGTTGTTGTTGTTGTTGTTGTTGTTGTTGCTATTATAATAATTATTACTATTATTATTGTTATTATTATTATTTTACTATTATTATTTTACTGTTATTTTTGTCATTATTATTATTATTATGAGATATGTTGCAGCTGTTGAGAAGACATAGAAGGAAAAGTCTGGACGGAACTTCTCTTACATCAGAAGAGGTTTGTTGCATAAAAAACCAATTTGCCATTTCACATGTTATACAATTTTTACACATAATTCCCTCAATATTTTTGTTTTTTTACAGGCAAATAATTTGCGAATAATGCTACTAGGCATGGTCGACGATCCGCGCGTGGTTCTCATCAAGCTAGCCGACCGCTTGCACAACATGCGAACCATGTAAATTTTTCTTATAATTTCTAATATCTCATTCTTCATTTTATGTAAATTTTCTAAATAATTGATTATTTTTAAATTGTTTCTAGTTATGCGCTTTCAGTGCCGAAAGCTCAGGCGGTGGCGCAGGAAACATTAGCGGTTTGGTGCTCGTTAGCATCGAGACTCGGCGTTTGGGCTTTGAAAGCCGAGCTTGAAGATCTTTGCTTCGCCGTCCTTAAGGTTTTAACTTTTTATGGGAATTTTGCAAAAGGGACCCTGAGTTTTCTGAGTATTTTAGGAATACCCCTCACTTCTTAGATTCTCTCTCGGAACGGAACCCTCGTATTGTTCTAAACATTTAGGTTTTCTTGTTGATACTTGAAAAAAATAGGGGCTTGTTTAAATTTGAAGATAAAAAGAAGAGGGGTATTTTGGTCAAGAAAAATATTTAACCCTTTCCTTCATAGCTTTAGCATCATGGGGGGAATGTAAAAAGTGAGGGCTTCTTAAAATATTCAGAAAACTTTGGGGCTTTTCGAAAATTTCCCTTTTTTATTTACTATTTTTATTTTTTCGCAGCCGCAAACATTTAAAAAAATGCGTGCTGAGCTGGCGTCCATGTGGAATCAGAGCTACAAGGCCAAATATTCAAGAAGATCGTCTCCAAAAACGGGGATTTTATTACCGCGCAATTTTAGCCAAATTGTACCTGATTATAGCTGGACCGTGATGCCTTCAAATGGAGAGGAATCCGACATGAGAGTAAGTATATATGAGAAAAAAACCTAATTTTTGGAATATTAAAAAAAATCCCCTACTTTAGAGTTTAACCTTTACAGTTTTCAAAATAAACCTGATATTTTCACAAGCCCCTAAATTGAATATTTTATTTTCAGAAATTCCCAACTCATTTTGAAATAAGAGAGAAGTAATATGTAAACACCTTAATTTATTTTGAAAAATAGATAAATAATTTGAAAATTGGGTTTACTTATTATTTATCATGATTTATATATTTTTTGAATACTATGTATGTGGGGTTTTTTAAAATAAAATTCAAAGTTAAGGGGCTTTGTGAGAACTTTTTTTTTTAGTTTTTTTTAAATATCCCCCTTTTTTTTTAAATGTTCTTTTTTACCAGGATCTCTTGCAAGCGGTGCTGCCGTTCGATTTGTTGCTAGAGCGTAAAAAACGCGCGAATTTTCTAAATAATTTGGAAAAATATCTGATAAGTTCTGGAAAAAATGCTACGCTTGTTAGTGACGCTGCGATTGCACTCGCTTCTTTGGTTGCTTGTGAGGAAGCACTTGAGAAAGAATTACTCATTTCTACTTCGTAAACTCTCTCTCTCTCTCTCTCTCTCTCTCTCTCTCTCTCTGTTAATTGACTAGTTAGTACTTAATACTTATGCGAAATTAATTAATGAGTTGGTACTTAGGTATATACCAGGGATGGAGGTGCAAATATCCAACCGGCTAAAGAGCCTGTACAGCATTTATTCCAAGGTTATATTAACACAAATCTACATATACGACATTAAATTTCAAAACAAATTTCTTTTATTTCTCTTAAACATTTCAATAAAGAGAAAAGTCTGATTTCGGCCCCTCAACTATTGAAACAGCTCATTTTTGGTCCCTCAACTTTAAACATTTAAACAATGACGTGGCATATATTTTTCTAAAAAAAGTTGACGGACCAGAAATGAACTACTTCAATAATTGAGGTTATCCTTTTATTTCTTTTACACGACATATTAAACTTGAACAATAATTTTATTTTATTTATTTATTTATTTATTTTTAAATAGATGAAAAGGAAGGATGTGGGGATAAGGCAAGTTTACGATGCAAGAGCGTTAAGAGTGATTGTTGGAGATAAAAATGGATCTTTGCACGGGCCAGCTGTCAGGAGCTGCTACAGTGTTCTCAATATTGTACACAAGTATCTCTTTTATCATTTTGTATATATTTTTCTATTACTCTTTAAATAAATCTGAGTGTTAGTAATTATATTATTTGTTTTTATAGGCTGTGGACGCCAATTGATGGGGAGTTTGATGACTACATTGTCAACCCTAAGCCTAGTGGCTATCAGGTTTCCTTTTTTATATTATCAATAATATAATAATTTAGTGTAAATTGGTACAAATTTATTTATTTATTTTTTCTTGATAATTTGTAATATTCAATTTTACAGTCGCTTCACACTGCAGTTCTCGGTCCTGACAGCTCTCCTTTAGAGGTTCAAATAAGAACACAGGTACCATTAAAATTCAAACTTAATTATTATTTTATTCAAATTAATTTTTAAATTGATTTATTTGCCACATCAGCGGATGCACGATTACGCGGAATCAGGACACGCGGCTCACTGGCTGTACAAAGAGAAAAAGACCCAAAAAGAGACAACAAACAGTACAAATACAGTTAGCACGGATTCATATAATCCTCCAAATTTCCTGGAAAATGAGAATTTAACGGAAAATGAAATCCCGTGGAAATACAGTTCCATCAAAGTCGGCCATCCTGTATTAAGAGTCGAGGGCAGCCATTTGCTCGCTGCTGTCATCGTCAGGTTTGATTAATTTTATTTTGAAACTATTTTTTCAATTTAGCCCTATGTCTAATTTGCAGCAATTGGCCTCAAGTTCGCCTAATTTAGACGCAATTTAGACATAATTGAATCAGTTGTGCAATTAAGCCCCAAATAAGATCTAATTTTGCATCAATTGACTGCCGTTGTGCAAATTTGGCTCATTTCAGACTCATTTTGGCCTCAAATTGACCTAATTGAGACACAATTTTTCAACCATTTCGACTTAATTATGTGTAAAAATGAAGGATTTATTTACATATATTTATTTATCTACTTTGTTTTTACAGAGTAGAAAAGGGGGGAAGAGAGTTACTTGTGGCAGTAAGTTCAGAGATGGAAGCTTCAGAGGCGGTGGCCGAAAGAAGGTCCTCTTTGCAAACAAAACGCTGGGAAGCTTACGCCAAACTTTACAAAAAGGTCCTTCCTTGTCACATCATTCTCATAAATATTTATTTGTTCATCTTCTTTTAATTTATAACACTGCAAATTCATTGTTGTTTTGTATTTTTTTGTAGGTGTCGGAAAAATGGTGGTGTGCGCCTGGTCATGGCGATTGGTCTACCAATCTTGAGAAATATACGCTCTGTCAAGACGGCATTTTTCACAAGGCAAAAAAATATAATAAAATAAAATACTTATATTATTTTTAATAATCATCCTACATTAAAAAGGTAAATTCTCAAAGGAAAAAAAAAACCTATATTTTCTGGATATGCAAAACCTTTTATATTTGTAGATTTTCTTTCCGACCAAAATATTCTTTGACTTATCTGATTTATTAATTATTTTTTTGTTATTTGTTGCAGCAAGATCAGTTTGAGAGACTGTTGCCGACGTTCATACAAGTGATAGACCTGACGGACGAGGAAGAGGCGGAGTATTGGACGGTCGTTTCTGACGTTTTTGAAGGGAAAGAAATCGTTACCGTACCGACCGGTACGGATTATTCGCTGAGCTCAATGTCTAAGCCTCTTGTTTCCAGCTCAGCAACCGACCCGATCAATAACAAGGTTAGTTACAATTAGTTGTTAAATAAGTGCCTAATATTTTTTTTTCCTTGGGAAAAGTTTCGAAAAAGTCTTGTATTTTGTTAAATGTATGAAAAATGCCCTGCTTTTGACTTCTTATTTTCCGAAAAATCTTTTAACTTGAACTATATGCAAGTAGTGATGAATAATACATACTCAATTTGCGAATTATTTAAGGAAATAAAAAAAATAACATTAGAGGGTTTTTTGAAAGATAGAAAGTTAAAAACAGTTTTTTAATATTCCAAAAGACACGGGGGTTTCATATATAAATAATACCAGAAAATACACTGGTTTGTTAAAAAATCCCCTTAGTTTTATTTTTTTTGACAAATGTGTCTAATTATTTGGTTTTACATTTGAGCCGTACAGGTGCATTTGCTAAGAACAATGCTTCAGTGGGAAGAAGAGGTTCGGCGCGGCGCCGAACGAAAATACACCACAAAAACGTTACAACGTAAATACAATTCAGAAAAGCAAAACTTAAGCGAAGTCGCAATCATTTGCTGGCCGCACGGCAAAATCGTGCGGCTGCAGTCCGGCAGCACGGCTGCCGATGCAGCCAGACGAATGGGTCTGGAAGGAAGTTTAGTGTTGTTGAACGGACAGTTGGTTTGTCCTAATACGATGCTTAAGGATGGTGATATTGTTGAAGTAAGACCGTAGTTGTGGGGAATTATTTGTACAGATTGTTTTGGCTATGTTATGTTGTAACTTGTAAGTGGTAAGTGGTAAATATATGTATATATAGGTTGTGTACTGTATGTATGTATGCATGTATGTAGTTTTATTTGTATAGTTTGTTTTAGAAAGTAATTTCATTTTGTCCTGTACGGATGCAAGCATTTGCCTTTTTCATTGTTTTGTTGTGAACTCCAAAGCCCATAAGTATACGAATTGGTGTTTCTCATATTTTCTGAAACTTGAAAATAGTCAGAGTCCAACCCTAAATAAATCTAATTCAGACCAAGCCCAAAAATAAGTAATCCAGCCCAAGTTGCAATCCAACGGCTTGGATTGCATCCACAACCGTTGTGGAGAGGTGGTGTCAGGGAGATGATAGTAGCGCCAATCCAGCCGCTCCTCTTATCCCATTCCCCAACAACGGTCAAATTTTCAAAAATCCTCCCTCACAGTCACAACGGTCAGTTTTTGAATTCGAAACACCCCGATTAAAAAAATCATTAAAATAAATTATCAACCGGGGCGCCTTGTATATAAACCCCCCCAAACCCTAGTAATTCATTTCCATCTCTCTCTTCTTCTTCTTCTTCTTCTCTCTCAATTTGAAATCTCTTTCAAGAAACCCTAGCCTAGCCGAAATGGATTTCCACACCTTAGGGAGGAAGGATCTTCAGGCGCTGTGCAAGAAGAACAAGATCCCGGCGAATATGACCAACCTTGCCATGGCTGATGCTCTTAAATCTCTGGAATCGGTATGATTTTTGCTTTTGGTGCGCTTAGATCTGTTGATTTGTCTGGCTTCTGCTATTGTTTGGCCGTGTATTTTGCATCTGAATTGGTTTCCTTTGTGTTGTATTTGTTTGTATGCTTACCAGAATCAGATCTGTTTAGATTTCCATTTTCTTTGAATGTTTGTCGCTAGATCTTTTGGGATGATTAAGTCGTGCAAAATAAGTGCCTCAATCAGATCTGATTACGAAATTTGCCGCCTTACACTTAAATTAAGTTTGAAAATACAGCTAATTGCTATGATACTTTGAATCCACTTATTATCTTCAGATCTGTTGTTTTTTTACTCTAAATTTGTATCTTAACTAATTCAAATTTCCTTTTATTTCAACTTCTTGATTCCAGATCGAGTGGGAAGATGAGATCAAGCAAAGACTGATGCCTGAATCAGGTGCACTTGAAAATCATGGAAGCCCCCTTCCAAGATCTCGCCGTGTTACCGCAATGTCAAGCGAAATGGCTACTCTCTCGCTTGAAGAACAATTTGATCAACAATTAGAAGAACTGAAGAATAAGTACGATTCATTTGACGCAATTGATACAAGCAAAACTCCATCTACAAACGTGCGTAGGAGCCAAAGAGTTCAAAGCACCGCAACAAAAAAGACAAGTACTGTTACTACTGGTACGACAAGGGGAAGGAAGAAGCAGGAAGAGACTGCAGCGGTGCAAACTCCGGCCACCCGTCGTACCACCAGAACGACTGCTGTTAAGAAGGCGGCTGAGGCAACTGCTGATGTGGCAGTCCCTAAATCGGGAGTACGGACTACGAGGCAGTCTTCTAGAAGGCCGGCTGAGAGTGTTACTGCTACCAGAGTTACAAGAAACAGGGCCAAGATGATGTCTTTGGAAGATGAGACTGGTAAGAATGAGGATTCAATCTTATGCTTTTTGAACTGTTTTGCTTGTTTTTTAAACGATTCTGATTTGGATTTTTTATTTTATTAGTTGTAGATTCTGTTGAATCTGAAAAGGTGGAGAAAGAAGAGACCGAACAGAAAGGTGAGGGCAAAGTTCAATTTTCTTTTTTCCAAATGTTTAAATAACTTTTCTGACAGGAAAAATAAGAAATTTTTATTGTATTATTCTGATATTAATTTGTTTATTTGTTTCATCTTGCAGAGACTATTGAAACCGAGTCAAAAGTTGAAACTACTGAGTCGAAAGAAGTTGAAACTACTGAAACTGAAATAGTTCCATTGAAGGAAGTTGAGACAATTGAAACTGAGATTACTCCACTGAAAGAAGCTGAGATAAGCGGTACAAGAATACACTCAATTTTTTCATTCCTTTTATCCAAACTAAAAATAGAGATAATGTGATTATGTTGATCTGACTTTTCTAAAAAAATTCTTCCAAATTGCAGAAAGTAGTGAACCAGCTTCAGATGAGAAATCGGGTTCAGTTAAGGAAGCAGAAGATCAACAAGAGGAAGAAGCTCAGCTGGTTTCAGATGAGAAAATGGATTTAGTTGAAGAAGTAGAAGAGGTGGAACAAATTGTTGCCAAATTAGAGAGTGATGTTTCTGCCCTTTCAATTGAGAATTCTAATGAAGGGGTCAAAGCGGACAAAGAATTGATCAATGAAACACCAGATCAGCAAGGTAATGTAATAATTATTTTTTCATATAACTTATGGACCTCTTTTAATCTGAAAAATCATTATTATTTATAATTGTAGATATGGAATTAATTTTGATTTTTATATTTCAGTTGCTGAAGTAGAGGAATCTCTAGTCAATGCTGAGAACTCCAATGAGGAATCAATTGAAGAAGAACAGGTTGATGAAATAATTGCCGAAGAACAAGCTGGAGAAATAATTGCAGAAGAAGATCAAGTTGGAGAAATAATTGCAGAACAGATTGAACAAGCAGATCAGACTGATTTCAATGATTCACCAATCATGGGAATTGTATCCGAAACAATTACAGAAGAACTCACCACCAAATCTTCTTCTGGCATAACTCTCGACGCCTCTTCAACTGAGACAATTCCCACTGGAGAGGATGAGGAGAAAGAAACAACTGGAGAGGTGTGCATTCTCTCTCCAGTCAGGCCGCCAACCGATCCAACGGTTGATAGAATGATGGATTCAGTCGTGAGGCATTTCGCCAAGGCTTCGATTCATGACAGCAGGTCGAACGTCAAGGCAAAGAAGGCAGACAATGAGACTGTTGTTGTTGTGAGTGAAAATGAGGTGAAGGAAAAGTCGGCGTTCGATTTGAACTGTATGAGTCTGAGGAAGCTGAAAGCGATTTACAAGGACCAGGTTACCACTAACAAGGTATGAAAATGGGTAAATTATAACGATAAAACTTAGTTTGTTTAGTTTATGGCTTGTTTTTAATCTTGTGATTCATTTTGTAGGTTGCGGAAGTGAGGAGATCGGCACTGGCGGAGCTGAATGATAACCAGCTTGTTTGAATAAATTTCTTTTTTTTAAATGAGTTTTGAGTTTGTTTTTAGGGTTTGTTTGAGAATGGGCCATCATGATATTATGGTGCCTTCATGTTTCTGTTTGTTGATTGGTTTTTTCGGTTTGGATTGGTTGTGTGATGGAACGAGTCTAAGGGGCACCTTTTTATGGTACCTTTCCATATTCCTGTTTTCTTATTTTCAATTTAAAGCTGTAATAATGTAAATTTCTGTTTGGGACTCGTAATAGAATGGTCATGCGTTTTTCAAATGGTTCATATACATGTTATGTTTACTTTCTTTTTCCTTTTTTCCTTTTTCAAATGGTTCATATACAGTTTGACATTATCAGATGTCTTTTGATGGTTTGATGGGTAATTCAATGGACTAACCTCTTAATTTTGAAAGATAGGGTTCTTTTTGACTTGTCGAAGTTGCCCTTTTTAGCTCCGCCAGTGCCGATCTCCTCACTTCCGCAACCTACAAAATGAATCACAAGATTAAAAACAAGCCATAAACTAAACAAACTAAGTTTTATCGTTATAATTTACCCATTTTCATACCTTGTTAGTGGTAACCTGGTCCTTGTAAATCGCTTTCAGCTTCCTCAGACTCATACAGTTCAAATCGAACGCCGACTTTTCCTTCACCTCATTTTCACTCACAACAACAACAGTCTCATTGTCTGCCTTCTTTGCCTTGACGTTCGACCTGCTGTCATGATGTTGGACTAACTCTGATGTTGAAGTGTCAAATTCCTCAAAACCACAAGTGAAAACAACACACCGCCACTCCTACATGATAGTATAATTTTAGTAGCCATAATAAAGACCCGGCCTAAAACAAGCCCAATAAGACTTTGGGCTAGGGCATCCATTAGACAAAGTCTTAGGGGCATATACATTAGGTTATATATGTAGTTATCCTATATTTACTTTCTATGGAAAAAATGAACTTGGGCCTGCAGTAATGTGTGAAAAAAAGAGAGTAACTACACCTCCATTTGACAATATCATGAAATCTTTCTATCTATTATGTTGGATCAAATTCCAAACCTAAGCCATCAAATTTAGGTACACACAAAGATCCCTCTATTAATTCATAAAGAAAAAGTATATATATTCCCCGTTTATCATCTCCCCCAATCCACCGTTACTACTGGTAAACGAGCCCCACTTATATTCAATATAAGTGAAACCTGTTTATCAGTGGTAAGCAGTGGATTGGGGAGGATGGTAGAGGGATGTGTATATAAACCTATTCATAAATGAAAAAATCCATTATATTAATAAAACTCTTATCTTATTAGAAATTACAAAATAATTATTTCTTAAATATTTTTAGAAACTTTAGAAAACAACCTTATATTATCCCTATTTTACAAAGAGGTCCTTGCAATGTTGAAATTACAAAAAACCTATATAAAGCATAAATTACAAAAAAAGTCCCTGCATTATTGTAAATTACAAAAAGTTAAAATATTTATAAAAATTTACAAATAAAACTCTATATGATCTCGAAATGGATATCTTGGATTTTCAGCTTAGTATATTGTTCATGATGTATGAGCTAAGGATAAAAAATGGAAGTTGTATTTTCTTACCTGCACACATAAATCTACTCTAAATGCTACAAAAAAGAAGAATGGAAAGACCTAGCTGAAAATGAAAAAGGGAAAATACAACTTATCTTCCTTCTACTTCACAATTTTCATCCCTAAAGGCTAAAGCATAGAAGGCATATATTAATTTATAATTTATATTATTTTTATCTATTCTTTTTATGAGTCTATTGTTTTATTTTTTTATCTGCTCTAGTTTTAGTTGTATTATATTTAATCTATGATATTTTTTATATATTATATTTCATCCAAGATATCTCAGAAGTGCATTTCGTTGAATTGTTTTTTATTGTTCGAAATATGTACAAGTTTTTTTTTTGTTAGAGGTTTTTTTTGTTGATTATTTTTTATTTTCTGCATTTTTATTGTGAGGACAATATTTTAGTACAATATTTGAAGATGTTACTCTCATATTAGTAAAAATAATTTGAAGCATGATACAAATTGGGCTAGGGCAATCAAAATCACGGGGCCGACCCTAAGCCATATACATCGTACGTTATAACATTAATAATTTCAGTATCATATCTCAAAACTAAATATGAAATAATCCAACTTATTCGAATATCCATTGTGTATGGAACAACCAAAAAAGCAAATATTAAACAAGATACTAAAAATTCCCTAAAAAAGGAATAAGAATATTAAAGATCAGACGGATATGCAGAGCAGCAAACCACACATAATTTCTACATATAAAAACAGTACATTACATATCCAATTACTGCGATACATCACCATGTGTATACATACACATGGGTAACCAAACCAACCCTTTATTTCTTCTCTACTATTATTATATCAGCACTCTTAATTATTAACCACAATAATTATACCTACTAAAACCAGGGAAACTGTTTATTTAACAGTTTCCTTTCCTTCAATTAACTATCGGTTTCTCCAAGTCCTCAGCAGGGCGAAACCAGACCTTCTGGTCGAGCACGGATGTACCATCTGCGGCCTGGTCGATCGGACCGGAAACGGTGGTCGGATCCGACGGACCGAAGACTCCGGTCTTGGGATTCGGGCCCCAGTACTTGTCGGAGTTTACGTTGATCACATTGTCAGGCACGATGGCCGGCCTGACTTGGTCCTCTATGTTCTTGTCGTAGCTCGACACGTGCACAGCCCTTTTTAAAAGAAAATATTTGAAAGTGTTAGAAAAATTAAGTCATAGTTGAAAGTTTAATAATATGCACAATTAATCCTGGTACGACAACTGAACCGCCCTTGTTACAATAATATGTTTAAAGGTACTAGAAAAATGTATTCAACTATTTTATAGATAAAACCTAAAAATGCACAGTTAATGCATTGCATAATGTATTGTATCTATTGCACGAGATTTGAAAGTATTTGACTTGATTAAACTTGTAATCACCACAAGCAAGGAATAAATAAATTATACTTTAGGAGGATAGTAACAGGTGGCATGTTTGGATCTGACTACCTTCCAAGGCTTTTTCCTGTTAAGAAGATTATTGAAACAGATCTAGACGCCAAGTGGATGAGATCAAATCCACAGTTATATTGTCAAAAAGTCGATAGTATAAATTATAACAAATGGCCCATGATGGGCCAGTTTCACTAAACGATTCCTCAAAAATGTTATTGGTTGGGAGGATTTATCGGATGGCCAGGATCGGTTGATTGAACTGAGAGAAAGGAATCGTACGGTCTAGATGGATGGATCAGAGACTGCTATTTTGATGCGCTCTGTCGCGCACTAATGTTCTAAATATTCTCCAGTCAGAATTAAAACTAAGATGTCCAGTTAGTTATCTTTAGTGAGAGAGTAAGGTAAGAGTAGTATCATGAAACTGGAGGCTCGGTTTAGATGTGTAAACATAGAGAAGGTAAAGTAGAGAAGACGAGACGAGACAAGGAGGGCCAATTACAGTACCCAACTTTGTCATTTCTAACCATAAAAAAATGTTTTTTTTTTCTAAGAAATAACAGATTGAAAAGATTTTCTTCAAAACAAATAACCATAGGAAAGTGAAAAATGGCATTTGATTACCGAAGAGTACTTCACATTATATTTCAACTAAAACTAGAATGCTAATTTCTTGTATCATTGTTTTTCACAAGGAAAACAATCTAGATCAGGTTGTTACTATTACGAGAACACTAATTTGAGCCTAGCAACTGTAACTAATCGTAACAATTGAAGGAATAATAATCAAAATTAGCAGAATAAAAGTATAAATCTAAACTAGAATAAAAAGAACTTCAGTAAATCAAGAGCAGCACACATTGGTTGACCGAAGAGATAAAAGTTGGTGGTACCGTGAAGCAAAGACTGGTACAAGCGGAGTAGGAGAAAGGATCTGGTTGACGAACCGCTTGCCAAAGGTACCAGCGATGACTCGCCCCTTTGAATTAGCTGCCATGCAATACTGACTCTGTGTTTGTGAGACAAAGAAAAAGGGCTTTGATTTTGATTGTTGATTCAAAGAAAAGGAAAGGGTTTTGTTGGGTTGGTTTGGTTGGGCTCCGTATTTATGGACTCATCAACTTCTCTATTCTCTCCTCTCTCTCCCACCAACAACCAACCTAACGTTCTCATCCAAAAAGAGTTTGGATTTTCTGTAAATTTGGATATTGAGTCTTTATTTCATTCAACCTTGTTAGGAAGCTTTTACGTAAATTTAAGCTCCAATGGATCCAGAAATAAAGTTTACAAAGTTCTTGCCTCTTGGCACCCGCACACACTTCTTTCTTTTGCCATTTTGAAAGTTAGCCCTCATGTTTTTCATATTATCACAAACTGTACAAACATGAAAAGACATGATAATATTCTCCTGGTTTATTCTTACGGAGAATGTCAAAAAAAACAGAGAGAACCATAGATAATCAACTACTTCATCATCTTTAAGATGAGCTTATATACGGTATCAAACTTTTATATCAATCTTTTTCTTATCACCACAAACTTTACAAGCAAGAAAAATATAACAACATTTTCTCTATTTATTCTTATAAAGGATGTAGAAAATTATACAACTTTTAAAATGTAATAGAATTTAGAAATGTATTTCCTAAAAAAAAAATTAGAAATGTGAACTAAAGTTAGAATTAAGTTTGTTAAATAAAGATGGTATTGTAATTGAATAAATATTGATAATATTTACTAGATTTTTTAGCCAAGTAAATTTCTTTTAAAAAATTTCAGATTTAAACGGGACCCAATTAGTATTTATTTTTTTAGAGGGGTATGGTATGGTAAAGTTCCTCTTTTTTTTTTTAATTAGTGACTCTTTTTAAACAAAGGATGCGAACCGGTCCCTCGCACGTGTAACAGGATGAGAGCTGAATATCCATATAGAATATTCCCTTTCAAAATAATATTTGATCATTTAATTCTTTTAAATTGCTATTTAAAGAACAGATTTACTAATTTTTATTGCATTTTCTTTATTTATTGTCTTGTTAATAATTAATTCAAGTATAAAACATACTAGGATAATTCACGCGCTTCGCGGTGAGTATTTCACTTTTAATAGTTATTTTAATCTAATAATGTATAACTTGCAATTATAAAAATTCAAAATTAAACTTTGTGAATCTATAATATATAAATAATAAATAAAAATTCAAAATTCAAAATTGTTGTCTTTGATTTTCTTATGTCATTATGTCTTGACATATTAGATTAAAAAATAAATTAAGTATTCAATCTTAGATGAATGAGATCGAAAAAAATAAAATACAAGATAATTTATTTCAAATTTTTTAGTTGAAACAACATAAGATTAAATTATAGATGATTAATTTAAAAAAGTAAAAAATAATAATTATAATAATAAATATATTTAATATTATATATACGGGAAAATGTAACATTACTCATTTTCTTCAAAAATTTGTCATCGCTATTTATCTTATTTTTGCTTAGATATTAAAATGATATGATTATACATATGTTATTATGAAACCCATAATATATTATGCAATACAATATAGTTTTCAATATTCGAAATTTTATTTGAGATGATAGTTCTTACATAACGAGAGATATAACACTAAACATTAATCTAACTAATCATGTGATATTATGATAATAATTTAAATTTAAAGATAGGATTTGATAAAAAAAAATTATTCGACGGCGGAGAGAAAATTGATAGTAGTTCTCATGAAAATTTTCAAAGATGGGTAAAAGAATATGATAAGAGTAAATGAGCTTATCATTTCATTTAATGTTCTTTTATATAGTCTATATTCACATATTTTATCAAGAAAAAATGAAATTGGAATCATAATAATATGTCTTTATGTGATATTGTGGTAATAATTTAAATGAAAATCTAAGATTTCAAAAAAAAAAAAAACATCCAACGGCCGGGATAAAATTGACAATAGGTCTCTTGAGAATACTTAAAGAGAGATGAAAAATAAGGTATAAGTTAATGAGCATAACATTTTTTTAGATCTTCATTTATATAGTCTATATTCACATATTTTAGCAAGAAAAAAATTGAAATTATAACAATAACTCAAAATAAAGAGAAAGTTTCAACAAATTTATATTTGATGATTGTAACATGAGAAATAAAATATTTTATTAAAAATTATAATTTTTTAAAGAAGAAAAATAACTATTTATATTTCAATGAGTAAAGTCTTTATTAACTATTGATACATGTAATATGTGGTAATAATTTTTATGAAAAACTAAGATTTCAAAAAAATTGATTCAACGGCCGAAATAAAATTGACAATAGGTCTTTTAAGAACGCTCAAAGAGAGATAAAAAATAAGGTATAAGTTAATGAGCATATAATTTTTGTACATCTTCATTTATATAGTATATATTAACATATTTTAGCAAGGAAAAAAATTGGAACCATAATAATATGGAACTCAAAATAAAGAGAAAATTCCAAGAAACTTATATTTGAAGATTTTAACATGAGAAATAAAATATTTCATTAAGAATTATAATTTTTTAAAGAAGAAAAGAAAAATTATTTATATTTTAATGAGTGAACTCTTCATTAACTATTGGTATTAATAATTGAACATAACTTTACACAATTATACATTGAAACCATCTGATCAAAATCCGGTGGACACAAACAAACTCACAACGGTTCTCACTAAATCGAGTATGGAACACAAAACACCAATTCAACCAGTCATTTTTCTTATGTTTTAATAATCACATAAATGTTGCCATAAAATATCAATAAATTTGAGAAAATGAATGGTTAAGATTCGACAAAAAAATTGATCGAACGTCGAGAAAAAATTGATGACGTGGCCTTTTGAGGAGGCTCAAAAGTAGGTGAAACATAAGGGGTTGGGGTTAATTATCATTTTTACGACACCCATAGTGAGAAAATTTTATATATTTAAAGGTGAAATTTTGTCAATATTAAAATGATAATTACATTCTCTGAAATATCACCCTCAAGAATATGATTCTCAGGGAAATGATAGGTTAGTTGAATTCTTTACATATTTAATTATTCTCTAGGTTATATTGTTAAATTTCATTCATATCAATTAATATACCTGTACAGTGTAATTTTAATCGCACTTTCTCAAAACCTCATAAAATGAATACTAAATATATGAAAATTTCTCAATTTTTTAAGATTTCTCAAAACCTAAAAAAATTAAGGTTAATACATGCAAAATAATAATTTTCTTACGTTTTCTCCAAATACAAAAGATCAAAACTAATGCATGCAAAATTCTTAATTTTTATAGATTTTCTCAAAGAACCAAGAAATTAAGGCTAATACATGCAAAATTTTCAATTATATTTTGTTTTTCGTAAAGCATCAAAAAATGAAGACTAATACATACAAAATAAAATTCTATTACATTTTCTCAAAACTCATATAATCAAGGTTAATACATGCAAAACTATTCATGTATTGACTATTTACCGTTTTTATTATTCAAAAAACAAATACTTATCTTTTCTGATCAAGCTATGATAATCTTTGAGTAATTTATGTGAGGCTTTAAAAAGCACAAGTCATATATATTCTTGATCATCAATTATTTCCGTATCATGGATTATTTTCTATATTTATATTGTTAAATTTCGTGGGACAATACGCATTATTAATCAACACGTACGATTAACCATCCTACAACAAAAAATGTAATTAGTTATATTTTTTTTATTGCAACATTATCTCAATATTTATGTCTACTATCTTATCAAATTGAACAGAGAGAGAACCTCTCTCATGTGTAAATAATTATCTTCGACTTATCTTGTTTCAAAACGTCATAAAGTGATCATCAAGAAATTCAAAATATCAGTGTCAAACAGTGGCGGAGCTTGAGTGAAATTTCTAGAGGAGCCAAAACAATTCTTCTTATATATTAGTACTGCTTAAAAAGTTTTGTGAGAGTGGAAATACACATATATAAATATATTTCAAAATTTTATTCACTAAATAAATACTAATATATATTATCTTTTTAAAAATGTTGAGGGTGGGACATGACCCCCTTCGGTCCGAATAAAGCCGCCACTGGTGTCAAAATATCAAATCAAGACTAAAAGGGAATCTAATTCCTTAGAATTACATGCCATCTAGCTATCAATTACATACTCTCCTTTCATAGTTCGTACTTGGCGCAGTACCATTGTACTCATTAGAGTAAATTGAGATTTTTAAAACCTTGTTATAATAAAAGAAGATTTGCAAAAATAATATTTGGACACTTCATGCTTAAATTTATAAAAATAATGTTTTCAAATAGGATTGAAAAATATTGTTTTTTATTGTTTGAATACATGGTGTTTGAAGTTCGAACATAATTTTCTATGTCAACATAATAACTCCCATTCTGAACAATTAATATACAATCAACTGAAATAACTAAGAAGCTTCCTTTATCTTATTTCTTTCATGATGAATTCATAATCCATTTCAATTTTCGAATCATACATTTTTTTGAATTATTGAAGCCTCTTCAAATGCACAAGTAGGAATGGAATCAGAATTTAACAGGAAGAGCCGTCCGTAGAAAATGTAACTTTTTATATATGGTTGTAGGACATTGAGCATATATCATTTTCTCCTAAAAACAAAAATTTACACAAAATCCAATATTTCATAAAAAGATGTTCTGTATTATTCATCCTATCTAGTAATTATGTCAGATCAAAAGAAGAAAAAGAGAAAAACTTTGAAGGGAAAGGAATATGAGTAGTGTCGTGTCCGTTTATACAATGTAGCCCATGCAAGATGTTGTTAGACGATGACGTGGAAGGTTGATGACACTTCAGAAGTGTGTTCTATCTATCTCTCTATCGTATTTCATTTCCTCATTTCATGGAGGGGTTTTCATCCAATTTCAATGAATAATTGATCCATGAAGATAAGATAGGATTGAGGATTCAACGCTAGATAGTCAACAAAATTGAAATTAGACTGAATTGATACAAAACAACTAGTACTGTTTATCTGGTTTAGGTTCTATCACAATATTTTAGGGAGCACAACATGCTATTAAGGATATCAACCTTGTTAGTTTGATTTGACAGATTTTGGAAGAATTTGATATTTGGTATCGAAATTTTATGAAGACATAATAATACTTATTTTTTCATTTTCACTAATCATTCAATCCCTTGAAACATTTTGTTCATAGTATAGTTTTGCTAATTAATTAATAGTCAGCCATACTGCAAAATTATTCATAACTAAAACTATCAAACATCAAAGAGAAGCACAATAATAAATCAAACTAAAAGTACCAAATATCATTCAACACAACCGTCTCACAACTCTAATCAAACATAATTCACCACTACAAACAACTACCATTTCACACATCACCATACGAATCCCAACATAAGAAAAACCCACACAATTAAAAGAGAATTTTAATCGCGATTAAACCCAAACCCTCAATCCAACCTAATCATCATCTTCCGCAAAATCAGACTCAAAATCCTCATCGCTCTCATCATCCTCAATCTCCTCGACATCATCATCATCGCTCTCCACAAAAACCGTTGCAATCTTCTTCCTCTCCCTCTTCGGCCTCTCCTTCACCGCCACCTCAGCAACCGCCACCTCATCCTCATCCAAATCCACCATGGGCGTAATTACCGTTTTGCCCTTGTCCAGAACCGTACCGCTCTTCTTGTTGAAAGGCGACTCACGCATCTTTCTCACCTTCTTATCTGGAGATTTATTAACGGTTGGTTTTGAAGCGGGTTTTTTCTGAGCAGCTGGGGCCCGCTTTCTGACAGCTGTCGCTTTTGGTGCGGCTTTTTCTTTTTCGGTTTGAGCTTTTTTGCCTCGACCCTTTTTCTCTTTCGGAGGTTCTGAAATGCTGATGTCATCATCTGGTACTGTCACTGCTTCAGTTTCCATGGCTGAAATGATCAATTCACATCATGATAAATGTACCGTAGGATTTATTTACTTATTTTAATTATGTGTGCTTCATTGAAAATAAAATAAAGAAATAAAGAAAATTATGATAATTACCAGTATGATCAGGAGAGGATTCGATATTATAAGCAGCAAGCCGCTCCTTCAAATCATCGATTTCATCCTCTTCTTCACTTTCAACCACAACAGCCTAAATTGACAAAATTAATAAACTTTAATAAAAAAACAAAGATCATAAACAAAAAATGACTACCTTCTTCTTAGCAGGAGCTTTCTTTGGTGCAGCTTTACTCTTCGTTTCCCCTACATTAACCAACACAATATTTATCAACACAAAAAACAAAACGAAAAAAAATCCTGATAAAATAATACAAAAATACTAATTTAATTACCGGTTTCTTTCTTAGCGCGCGGTTTTCTAGCATGAGCTACAGTACCAACATTACTCTGTCCATTTTTAGCCCTCATAACTTTCCTTGCTCCTTCTGCCTCTACATCCTTCCTATCAAGCTCCTGTTTCACACAACATAAATAATGCAAATTATTCAAAAAGGCCCTAAAATAATGGCTCTTAATTTTTATTATTTGAATGGTTTGAAAGTAAAATGTTATTTATAGAAAGAAGTCCCCAAACATTTTATAAAAAATGGGGCTTGTTTTTTATTTTGTGAATGGTTTGAAAGTAAAATGGTATTTATCACTACATATATATTGTATTTGCATATTTGTTAGGGTTTTTCGGAAAATGGAAAGTTTAAACTAGAGATTTTCTCAAATATTCCACAAGACAGGGCCATTTTCATAAATACCAAAATATACAGGGGGTTTTAAGAAACTTACATCTAATTCTTTCTCAAGTAAATCAAGATCATGCATCCAAAGAGAATGTGGAGTCGACTTTCTCAACTCTTCAACTTCTCCTTCCAACTTCTCTCTCTCTCCACACAGCTCTTGAACCTGTAAATTAATTTCAATATTTAATCAAATAAATTAATTTTAATATTAATAAATACATTAATTATTCATATTAAATAATACAACAGAACCTTTTCAAGAGTCAGAGTCCCGATCGCCATCGAAAGCAAATACTCATAATCGCTCGGTTTGACTTTCTCTCCCCCTTTGACCGCCACGTCAGCGTCAGTACTCTCCTCAGTTTCCTCCGCCACATCAGCGGTGATGTCAGCGGCTTTCGTCTTTTTGGGGAACGGAGTGAAGCCCTTTTGGTGGAGCTCTAAGAATAACTCAGCTCTTTTTCGGTTGTTGACTTTTATTTCGTTGTTTACTACACCGAGTATGAATCGGACCTTGTTGTCCAGTTTTAGCAAGTCGAGTTCTAAATTGTCCAACATAACTTTCTGAAAAATGAGAAATAAATAAAATGAGAAATTTTTATAATGTATATATGTATTTTTTTTGCTGAATTTTAAGACTGGTTAAGGAAAGTTACCTTTCTTTTGGCGTAGTATTCGAGCCTTAAGGGGAAGAAGTCTTCAATAACTGCAAACAGAAAAATGGATTCGTTAAACGATAAAATTAACAATTATTGCTATAATATTAATCAGGAAAAATATGATTAATATACTTTTTTCTGGAGTTTCAAACTTCTTTATGGTTCCATCAGAGTCGAACAAATGCATATTTGTCGTGCTAATACTAGTCGTGAGCTTAAATTTCTTCTCCAAGCCTTCTTGCATCGCAAGATTCATATTCTCCTCCGTCAAAATCACCTCAAAATGCACGCTGACATCATCATTATGTTCTCTGTAATCCTACAATTTAAAAAATCACCACATTTTCAATCCTGAGTTGAATTAATTACTCTAATTTTTAGGGTTTAGTTAGGTTTTCATGATTACCTTGATGAAGGGTTCTTTGATTTTGGCGGAACCGAGCATGAGAGACTCTAAAAACTCTTTGTAATCTTGAGTCCATCTTCTAATTGGCAATTCAGTGATTCTTAAAGTTGTATTATCAACTTGCTCGA